>JAJJWW010018362.1:0-442100 GCA_023531295.1 Papaver armeniacum
ACAAATTAAGTTTTGGTTTAACTAAGTTGGATTAGTGTAATCCTAATCGGACAGTTTAAAGTATGAGTTTATGTATGAAAGTTATTCGTTATGGCCAAGAAATCTCTTGACTATTACGAGTGGCATACTGTGGTTATTGTGTGTTGTTATGGGACCGTTCTTCAACCGATGATGGCAAAGTTGAAAGACACTTGTTCCTGTGAAGCATGAGGTGGACTCCATTCTAGCCTCTTATATAACTAAAGTTATACCATCATTAAAAGTAAGAGGAGATAGAATTGGAAGTTTACTAAGCAAGGAAAGTTCCCTGTTCTACTAGATTTCATTGTTTTCAGTTAACATCATATCTATCTTATAATCTAAGGTATGTACCTAACTATGTCATGTTATGATTGAGAGCTATCTAGTTACAGAATAGAAGATCCTAAACATACAAGAAAGTCAACATAAAGTAGAGATTACTAAACATGTTAAGTGTAGTGTCAAATCATACTTAAGCTAAGGTAATCATGCTTAGACAAAAGAGATCATGTTTAGTTGCTGAAATTCTAACATTGGTATCAGAGCTATAGGTTTAAACAATATTCTACAACTAGTATATGTTCTTTCAGTAATTAACATGCTAGATTCTGATCTTTAGAATCAAATAGTATTATTTGTTGTTTTGCTTCAGCAGTTCTTGTATGTCTTTGTTCTAAAGTTGAGTATTGCCAAAGTGATACTCGAAGAGAAAACAAAGTACATGTTTTGTGTTAAGGGACTGCATGAAGTTGCGTTCTGGAGGTCGCTGGTATGATTATACCCAAAGGTGAATCATACTTATGACATCTTGAATGGAGCAAAATAATCTGCTTGTGTTTGGTAGATGATAATTCTTCGAACCCAAAGGTGAAAAGGGATTATTATATACCAAATATGAGCTGATTATCTTTGCTATTAGTTAAAGGATTCGATATATCGTAGTCTTCGCCCAAAGGTGAAGTTGTGGGATATCGAATCTAAAATAAGTATGTACTGTTTTGTTGTACCTGTATGCTGTCACATATGTTAATGATGTGTGCATAATCATTTCATAAAGTTTAAATGATTTGTATTGCAACGTTCAATATATCATTCATGTGAAATAGAATTAAGTTTTAAATGGTATGACAGTTACAACCATGAATCCTGTTCAAGTTCAAGGGTTTATAGCTGGCATTGAACCATTGAATGGCACAAATTACTCAAGGTGGAAGTCGCAAGTTGAAATAGCCTTGGGTTATTTAGATTATGATATCGCTTTGAGAGAACCTAAACCAGAAACACTTACTGATACTGCCAAGAAAAGTGAGAAGAGGGATTATCTCAGATGGGAAAAGGCAAATAGGATGAGTCTTCTTATTATGCGTGGAGCTATTCCTCCTGCTATACAAGGTGGTATTCCTGCTACAGATACAACTAAAGAACTTATGGAGGTTATTAAATCACAGTTCACAAGTTCTGCAAAGTCTATGGTTGGCAGATATATGGGTCAGTTGTCTTCAATGAGGTATAGTGGGGACGGTAATGTTCGAGATCATGTTCTTCAGATGGCAGATTTAATCTACAAGCTAAGGGGTCTGGACATGAATCTTACTGATGAATATCTAGTTCAACATGCTGTTAATTCACTCCCAAAACAGTTTGAGGGTTTCAAGATTGCTTACAACATGGATGAAAGAAAGTGGGATGTGAATGAATTGATTGCTTATTCTGTGCAAGAAGAAGAAAGACAACGTCGCGAAACTACAGAGTATGCGCATCTTTCTATTGCTGGTCCTAGCAAGAAGAGCTTCAAAAAGTCAGCTGATAACAACAAACTTTCTGAGAAAACAAAAGAATCCCTGAACAATAAGTTAACTAATAAAGACAACAGCTTAACAACTGATAAGGCGAAGGATAATAATTCAGTAGCCAAGAAAGAAAACAACTCAACTTATAGAACGTGTTTCTTTTGTAAGAAACCTGGCCACATTAAGAATTTTTGCCTCAAATATCAGAATTGGTTGAAAAAGCAAGAGGAAAAGAAAAAAGGTACAGATTTCCATATGATATGTTTTGAGATTAATCTTTTGGATACTCCTTTGAATACTTGGTGGTTAGACACCGCTGCAACAATTCATATCACTAATTCCTTGCAGGCGCTCAAAAGCAAGAGGAATCTAGGTGAGGGAGAGCGGTGTCTATATATGCCAAATGCTCAAGGAGTGAAAGTTGAAGCTGTTGGAAACGTGCAACTAACTCTGGAATCTGGATATATTTTGGAACTTTTTGATGTGTTTTATGTACCTAGTGTAAGAAGAAGCTTGATATCAGTTGGTATACTTGATACCAAAGGTTTTTGTTTTTCTGTTGGTGGTGGATCTATAAGTATGTATCGTAACTCTCAACTTGTTGGTTTTGCGCCGCTTGTTGATAATCTATACAAGTTGAATGTCGATCTTTGTGCTACAAATTCAGAGTTGTGTATGTATGTTGATGCTTCTAGTTCATCTGTTAAGGGTACTAAAAGAAGTTTAAATTCAGAAAACTCTTCTATGTTATGGCATCAGCGTTTGGGGCACATATCTAGAGAACGTATGGAGAGACTGATAGGGGAAGGGATTCTACAACAACTGAATTTTTCAGATTTCAGTACTTGTATTGCATGTGTTAAAGGAAAACTTGTTAAAACCAAAAAGAAGACGGCACTGCGTAGTAAAGACTTGCTTGAAATCGTGCATACAGATATATGTGGTCCTTTTACTATTGTTTCTAGAGGCGGACAGAGATACTTCATTACTTTCATAGATGACTTTTCGCGCTATGGGTATGTGTATCTTATTCAGCAAAGATCTGATGCTCTTGAGGTGTTTCAAAAGTATAAGGCAGAAGTTGAAAATCAACTTGACAAGAAGATAAAAGTGCTGAGATGTGATAGGGGAGGTGAATACTATGGCAAGTCGGATTCTTTTGGTGAAAATCATGGAAAAATGATGGATTTTCTGCAAGAGCATGGAATTGTACCTCAATTCACTACTCCCGGATCACCGGAGCAAAATGGAGTGGCAGAAAGACGAAACATAACTTACAAGGACATGGTTCGTACTCATGTTATGCAATTCTACCTCGCCGAGTCCTTTTGGGGAGAAGCCTTGAAGACAACAAGCATACATACTCGAACCGAGTTCCAAGCAAAGCAAGTACCTATGACTCCTTTCGAGATGTGGACAGTAGAAAGCCTAGTCTAAATCATTTTCATGTATGGGGTTGTCCAATGAAGCAAGAGTTCATAATCCATTTGAAAAGGCACTTGATTCTCGCACTACAAGTCTGTTTCTTTGTTGGTTATCCAAATAGATCGAAGGGTTACGGGTGTTCTATCGTCCATCTAAGCCTTTCGAAATTGTTGAAACTAACAATGCCAGATTTCTAGAACATGATGAAACTAGTGGGAGTTCTGAATCAAGAATAGTAGTATTTGAAGAAGAAGAAGTAGAAGGTGCTCCTACTGAACAGAATGAAACTTCAGCGCACAAGCAATTTGAAGTTGGTATTCCAGAATCTTCTAAAGATGTTGAAGAAGATGAACCAGCTCTGCGAAGATCATCAAGACCGCTGGAAACTGCATAGAAACCGGGTTTCAGTACGTTCATGATTGAATCAGACTGTACAGCTGATGAGGAAGATGAACCTTTAACATATTCGCAGGCAGTAAATGGCAAGAATGCTCATTGTTGGCTTCCTGCCATAGATGAGGAGCTGCAATCAATGGACAAGAATGGAGTATGGGATATGGCAGATCTTCCCGAAGGTGCGACAACAGTTGGTTGTAAATGGATTTTTAAAATCAAAAGGAATGTTGATGGGAGGATCGAAAGATACAAGGCCGCGACTTGTAGCCAAGGGTTATACACAAGAAGAAGGTGTCGATATGAAGAAACCTTCTCTCCAGCTTTCTAAGAAGGATTCTTTAAGAGTAATAATGGCCTCGGTAGCTCATTTTGATCTAGAATTGTTTCAAATGGATGTCAAGACAAGCATTTTTAAATGGTGAACTAGATAAGAAGATTTATATGCCGCCACTTGGAAGGTTTGACGTCTCGTAAACAAGAAGGAAAAGTCCATTGTTTAAAGAAATCTCTATACGAGTCGAAACAAGCTTCTAGGCAATGGTATCTCGAAATTTGATCAAGTGATAACCTCGTTTGGTTTTGTTGAAAACGCTGCTTGACAGTGCATATATCCGAAAACTAGTGGGAGCAAGTTTATCTTTTTGATTTTATACGTTGATGATATCTTGTCAGCTACTAATAATATTCATATGCTACATGATACTAGGAATTTCCTCTCAACTAATTTTGAGATGAAAGACTTAGGAGAAGCTTCCTATGTCCTAGGTATTAAGATAAGTCACGATAGAAAGAGAGGTTTATTAGGCTTATCCCAAGAAGCTTATATGAAGAAGATTCGAAAAGGTTTGAAATGCATAATCGCTAGCAGCAGTGAAGCACCTATTGTTAAAGGTGACATCATCAATAAACCTGCAGTGTCCTAAATCGATCCGAGAGGAGTCGAATTGACTCAAAAGCAGTATGCATCAGCAGATCGGAAGCTTAATGTATGCCATGATTTGCACTCGTCCAGATTTGAGTTTTGTTGTTGGTATGTTAGGACGTTATCAAGACAATCCGGTGAATCTCATTGGAAGGCAAGTAAGAAAGTATTTCGATACTTGCACAATGAACAAAGCATTTTCGACTTTGTTTACTGGTAAGATCGAAAGAGTTAGAAGTTATATGTTATTCGATTCGATTTTATGGGCTCTGGATAGTTTGAAATCTACTTCAGTGCTATGTTTTCATGTTCGCTAATGGTGTCTGCTTTCATGGAGAAGTGTTAAACAACCAATACAAGCTCGACCTACTATGGAGGCAGAGTATATTGCTTGTTATGAGGCGACTACTCATGTCAGTTTGGTTGGAAAACTTTATGAGGGGTTTATAAGTTATAGATTCATGATCCGGACTCTATGAAGTTTTACTGTGATAACCAAGCCGCAATATGTTTTGCAAAAAGACAATCAAGGAACGGGAAGAGTAAAACATATAGATGTTAAGTATTTCCCGGTAAAGCGCAAAATCAAGGAACGAGAAATAGATATTTCTCATATTTCGACTGATCGTATGATTGCAGATCCAATGACGAAAGGTTTGAGTCCTAAAGTGTTTAAAGAGCATGTGTTTTCTATGGGTGTTGTTGATATCTTTTGAGTTTTACTGAAGCTTGTATGTTGTGGTTATATGTTATATAATCAACTACTTCGGCTTTGTATATCAACATGTTGTTTTGTGCTCTCTCTATATGCTTCGTTTAGTCTCTTAATTGAGACAATAAGGTTCGTTTTTGCGAGATGACAACACTAAAGGTATATGCCAGCTAAAATTTTAACTTAATGACAATGGACCGTCTAGATTCCGATTATGGAAATGGCCTATGTATCGCTCAAGTGGTGCTTAAGTCTCTATAGTCGAATTTTAGCGTGCTATTTGAATTAAGGATAAGGGTCTTCATAATCTTACTTCACTGATTGGGATTGTATTTTTTTAAAAATTCAATAGGTGACGCCTACATTCTTTAATGCTATCTAATCCAAGTTTTCCTTAAATGTTTTCAAATTCATAAAGAATTTGTTCGTCGACCAAAAGTGGGAGAATGTTAGCTGTATTTTGGTTTAGCAACAAATTAAGTTTTGGTTTAACTAAGTTGGATTAGTGTAATCCTAATCGAGACAGTTTAAAGTATAGTTTATGTATGAAAGTTATCTGTTATGGCCAAGAAATCTCTTGACTATTACAGGTGGCATACGAGGGTTGTTTGTGTTGTTATGGGACTCGTTCTTCAACCGATGATGGCAAAGTTGAAAGACACTTGTTCTCGTGAAGCATGAGGTGGACTCCATTCTAGCCTCTTATATAACTAAAGTTATCCTAGCTCTGGGGGGCATAGGTCCACAGATACACACTCATCACAAATGAATAATAATAACATAAAAAGGACAAATGATTGAGTTTCAAATAGTTAAGAAGACGCTGATATATCCGTGTTATTTAATCATTTGAGAGAGTGCTCGTTTTAGGTAGACCCGAACAGTTAACAGTGTAACTCTTAAAGCCAGGGCCACATTGGAAGTCATGGAACTCAGACTTCTTATGGAATTTGAGAAGCTTGAACCATACCTGAACTTGATGTTTAGTGTAAAAATTTAGGTAGACAAATAATGATTCTCTTGCAAACAACATTTTAGAAGAAATTAGGTTGCTACATACCTCAGTTTATTCCAGTTATCAAGTAAGATTGAAAGTGTCATAGATCAGAGAATGCTTAATTTCAAAACATAGGTTTCATAGATGTCAATAAGAGATGAAGTTATTACAGTAGCTCTAGTCCACATTTTCCGGTTAAAAGCCCATGAAACACCAATAGTTTAAAACATAAAAGATGTATATGGTAGATTAGTCCACATTTCATCTGATTTCTGATTCGATTTTCGTTTCAGATCCATGGGAGCATGTATTGGGTATGGGGCTTGGAGCTGTATTCGTAAATCAGTTGGTCAAATGGCATGGTCAAGCTTCGTACAGGCCAGGAGAAGTCCACAACAACAAGCTAGAATCCCGTGACAACATGGCTCTCTCGCAACCCGGAGATGCTTTTCTCTTCAAAACAACTGCAACCCGGCTTAGGTATTTTCACGAGCATGTCTTTCTCTCTTTTTCTTTTGGTTATATTTTCACGAGCAAGTCAAACATGGAACGCAGTCAAATGAAAATAGTATATCTGGCTGGGGACATTTCAGTAATATGCCTCAGTCCTTTGAGTAATTACTGGAAAGTGGAAACCAGTAGAATGTCATTTCACTCATTTGTCTCTCTCAGTCTCTCTCCGTGAAAATTCGAAAATTTGAAAATATCTTGGTTTCCACAAACCCCGCTCAAATTCCTTGTTAGCGCTCAGATCTAATCCTCCTCTTGTTTGTCTGTCCTCCTAGATTCCATAACATTTCTCTCTCTCTCTAGATGTTACGGTGGATTTCAACAAATAAATCATCCCCAAATTTCTGATCATGAGGGTTTTCTTCTACATCTATGGAGTTATCACTCATTGAGTCATATAAACAAACATCGTTTCCCTTGATTCTTCTACATCAGATATTCCAGTAATTCCGTGTTTCTGTTGATTATGTCTCCCGTTCTTCTTAAAAAGATTGGATGTTGGTGAGATGAAAATTTAGGTGGTACCATTATTAATAAGTTTTTCAAGTATGTTTTCTACTAAGTCAATCAAAAAGATATTTGACAAATCATGTACAAATGTTTTTAATGGATGTTTTGCTGTTGATTCTCATATGCTTCAGGATGATGTATTCTTCTTCTTCAAATTAGTGGAAGAACCAGAGGTTTTGAGTTTGTAAGAATGTTTAACTGATGAAGCCAAGGCTGCAGTGGAGCTGTTGAATTTCTAAGTAAGTCTTTGTTTGGCATATCCAGGAGGTAAGATATTTATTACTCACTGAGTTATTTTTCAGATTCATATGTTTATATTATGGTTAGATGTGTGATTTGCGAAATTAGAAAAGGTAGATAATGTCCAAGAGGATAAATAATGGATTTGTCATTTTTACGAGTTTTCTAATAATACCAATTACAGTTTCATTTTATCCAATATAAGATAAGATATCCACAATCCACTTAGCTTAATCACACACCGAAAGTTTCTAGCTTGTAATCTCCTACCTTAAAAATCAAACAATCCACTTAATCACACACTAATACAAATCACTTTCTAAATCTGCTAAAACTTTTAATTTGAACAAAACAAGAAAAAATCATAACTAATTGCACTTAATTATACCTGGATGGAACCAATGAGTGTTTAGTGATGTAGACTAAAACAAAAATGGAAAGAAGTTTGTAATTAAAATAAAAAAGCTCTTGGTTTAACCTGAAGAAGTACTGTGATGAGCTAGCACTAAGAGCCGTAACTGGAGAAAAGACTGTGTGAAAATTAAAATATTAGTAAGTTGTACACGCTTCTACTTAGATGGGAACTAATGAGTGCTAAGATTTGTGTCTCAAGACAATAGGCGCTTAGAGGCTGTAGATGAACACAAATGGCGCACAAATGGAAGAGTAAAACACCAGTTCCACTTAAAAGGGAATTGATGGTGCTTAGAGGCTAAGCTGTTGTAGATGAAGACAAAAGATGCTCGATTGAAGACTGAAATACTAGGGAAATGTGCCCGTTCCACTAAAAGGGAAGTGATGGCGCTTAGAGGTTGTTGATGAAGACAAATGACACACAAGTGAAGAGTAAAATATTAGGGAAATGTGCCCGTTCCATTAAAAGGGAAGTGATGGCGCTTAGAGGCTGTTGATGAAGACAAATGACACACAAGTGAAGAGTAAAATATTAGGGAAATGTGCCCGTTCCACTAAAAGGGAAGTGATGGCGCTTAGAGGCTGTTGATGAAGACAAATGACACACAAGTGAAGAGTAAAATATTAGGGAAATGTGCCCGTTCCACTAAAAGGGAAGTGATGGCGCTTAGACGCTGCTGATGAAGACAAATGACACACAAGTGAAGAGTAAAATATTAGGCAAATGTGCCCGTTCCACTAAAAGGGAAGTGATGGCGCTTAGAGGCTGCTGATCAAGACAAATGACACACAAGTGAAGAGTAAAATATTAGGCAAATGTGCCCGTTCCACTAAAAGGGAAGTGATGGCGCTTAGAGGCTGCTGATCAAGACAAATGACACACAAGTGAAGAGTAAAATATTAGGCAAATGTGCCCGTTCCACTGAAAGGGAAGTGATGGCGCTTAAAGGCTGTTGATGACGATAAATGACACACAAGTGAAGAGTGAAATATTAGGAAAATGTGCCCGTTCCACTAAAAGGGAAGTGATGGCGCTTAGAGGCTGTTGAAGAAGATAAATGACACACAAGTCAAGAGTAAAATATTAGGAAAATTTGCCCGTTCCACTAAAAGGGAAGTGATGGCGCTTAGAGGCTGTTGATGAAGATAAATGACACACAAGTGAAGAGTAAAATATTAGGAAAATGTGCCCGTTCCACTAAAAGGGAAGTGATGGCGCTTAGAGGCTATTGATGAAGACAAATGACACACAAGTCAAGAGTAAAATGGTAACTGTGATCGATTTTTCCTTAACCAGAACATATAAACACTAGCAGGATATTAGATTTAGTATTGAGTTTACATTACAAACTGCCTTTTTTATTTTGATCATTGCATTTGTCCATAGTTCTTATTTAGTCAAAAAGCTGCTTATCAAGTCCAAAGGTATGAATTCTTAACTCCAACTATATCTTTACAAATTTTTCATTGAAAGATTTCTAACTTGGGCGTCGGAGTACCTTTGTTTGTTTTTGCAGGTCTCAATTACGTACTCCAAGGACAAATTCAGTAGAGATAGTGCAGAATGCTTGCCTGTTTAGCATTTGATCAGCCTGCTGTTAGGATAAAGTTTCAACTAAGATATCTCTATTTAGCTTTTGTTTTACTGCTGACTAGAACTATGTGTGCTATTGAAAACATTCATGAACTATGTTTGTGATTTGTTTTGAAGAAATTCATGGATTCAGAATTCCAGGCCTTCATAAAACTCTACATGATATCATATCATCATGGAAAGTCCCCACAACCCGTTGTTCGTTCATACATCTGAATCAAACGAGATATACTGATCAGAAGATATGAGCAATGCAGCTCATGAACCTATTGTGATTTGTGAAACAGATCGCTGGTGCCTCGGGAGAGTGGTACCTGTTTGGATTTTGATGAGTTTGTCTCTAGGGTATGTGTGGATACAGACAACCCTTTTTACTAGTATTTTTCTCAATAGTATTGTTAACTAGTTTTCAGATGATTATGTCTCCCCTTCTTCTTAAAAAGATTGGATGTTGGTGAGATGAAAATTTAGGTGGTACCATTATTAATAAGTTTTTCAAGCATGTTTTCTACTAAGTCAATCAAAAAGAAATTTGACAAATCATGTACAAATGTTTTTAATGGATGTTTTGGTTGCTGATTCTCATATGCTTCAGGATGATGTATTCTTATTCTTCAAATTAGTGGAAGAACCAGAGGTTTTGAGTTTGTAAGAATGTTCAACTGATGAAGCCAAGGCTGCAGTGGAGCTGTTGAATTTCTAAGTAAGTCTTTGTTTGGCATATCCAGGAGGTAAGATATTTATTACTCACTGAGTTATTTTTCAGATTCATATGTTTATATTATGGTTAGATGTGTGATTTGCGAAATTAGAAAAGGTAGATAATGTCCAAGAGGATAAATAATGGATTTGTCATTTTTACGAGTTTTCTAATAATACCAATTACAGTTTCATTTTATCCAATATAAGATAAGATATCCACAATCCACTTAGCTTAATCACACACCGAAAGTTTCTAGCTTGTAATCTCTACCTTAAAATCAAACAATCCACTTAATCACACACTAATACAAATCACTTTCTAAATCTGCTAAAACTTTTAATTTGAACAAAACAAGAAAAAATCATAACTAATTGCACTTAATTATACCTGGATGGAACCAATGAGTGTTTAGTGATGTAGGCTAAAACAAAAATGGAAAGAAGTCTGTAATTAAAATAAAAAAGCTCTTGGTTTAACCTGAAGAAGTACTGTGATGAGCTAGCACTAAGAGCCGTAACTGGAGAAAAGACGGTGTGAAAATTAAAATATTAGTAAGTTGTACACGCTTCTACTTAGATGGGAACTAATGAGTGCTAAGATTTGTGTCTCAAGACAATAGGCGCTTAGAGGCTGTAGATGAACACAAATGGCGCACAAATGGAAGAGTAAAACACCGGTTCCACTTAAAAGGGAATTGATGGTGCTTAGAGGCTAAGCTGTTGTAGATGAAGACAAAAGATGCTCGATTGAAGACTGAAATACTAGGGAAATGTGCCCGTTCCACTAAAAGGGAAGTGATGGCGCTTAGAGGTTGTTGATGAAGATAAATGACACACCAGTGAAGAGTAAAATATTAGGAAAATGTGCCCGTTCCACTAAAAGGGAAGTGATGGCGCTTAGAGGTTGTTGATGAAGACAAATGACACACAAGTGAAGAGTAAAATATTAGGGAAATGTGCCCGTTCCACTAAAAGGGAAGTGATGGCGCTTAGAGGCTGTTGATGAAGACAAATGACACACAAGTGAAGAGTAAAATATTAGGGAAATGTGCCCGTTCCACTGAGAGGGAAGTGATGGCGCTTAGAGGCTGTTGATGAAGACAAATGACACACAAGTGAAGAGTAAAATATTAGGGAAATGTGCCCGTTCCACTGAGAGGGAAGTGATGGCGCTTAGAGGCAGTTGATGAAGACAAATGACACACAAGTGAAGAGTAAAATATTAGGGAAATGTGCCCGTTCCACTAAAAGGGAAGTGATGGCGCTTAGAGGCAGTTGATGAAGACAAATGACACACAAGTGAAGAGTAATATATTAGGGAAATGTGCCCGTTCCACTAAAAGGAAGTGATGGCGCTTATAGGCTGTTGAAGAAGACAAATGACACACAAGTGAAGAGTAAAATATTAGGTAAATGTGCCCGTTCCACTAAAAGGGAAGTGATGTCGCTTAGAGGCTGTTGATGAAGACAAATGACACACAAGTCAAGAGTAAAATATTAGGAAAATTTGCCCGTTCCACTAAAAGGGAAGTGATGGCGCTTAGAGGCTGTTGATGACGATAAATGACAAACAAGTGAAGAGTAAAATATTAGGAAAATGTGCCCGTTCCACTAAAAGGAAAGTGATGGTGCTTAGAGGCTGTTGATGAAGACAAATGACACACAAGTGAAGAGTAAAATATTAGGAAAATGTGCCCGAGTAAAATATTAGGAAAATGTGCCCATTCCACTAAAAGGGAAGTGATGACGCTTAGAGGGTGTTGATGAAGATAAATGACACACAAGTGAAGGGTAAAATATTAGGAAAATGTGCCCGTTCCACTAAAAGGGAAGTGATGGCGCTTAGAGGCTGTTGATGAAGATAAATGACACACAAGTGAAGAGTAAAATATTAGGAAAATGTGCCCGTTCCACTAAAAGGGAAGTGATGGCGCTTAGAGGCTATTGATGAAGACAAATGACACACAAGTCAAGAGTAAAATGGTAACTGTGATCGATTTTTCCTTAACCAGAACATATAAACACTAGCAGGATATTAGACGTAGTATTGAGTTTACATTACAAATCCGCCTTTTTTATTTTGATCATTGCATTTGTCCATAGTTCTTATTTAGTCAAAAAAGCTGCTTATCAAGTCCAAAGGTATGAATTCTTAACTCCAACTATATCTTTACAAATTTTTCATTGAAAGATTTCTAACTTGGGCGTCGGAGTACCTTGTTTGTTTTTTGCAGGTCTCAATTACGTACTCCAAGGACAAATTCAGTAGAGATAGTGCAGAATGCTTGCCTGTTTAGCATTTGATCAGCCTGCTGTTAGGATAAAGTTTCAACTAAGATATCTCTATTTAGCTTTTGTTTTACTGCTGACTAGAACTATGTGTGCTATTGAAAACATTCATGAACTATGTTGTGATTTGTTTTGAAGAAATTCATGGATTCAGAATTCCAGGCCTTCATAAAACTCTACATGATATCATATCATCATGGAAAGTCCCCACAACCCGTTGTTCGTTCATACATCTGAATCCGAAACGAGATATACTGATCAGAAGATATGAGCAATGCAGCTCACAGAACCTATTGTGATTTGTGAAACAGATCGCTGGTGCCTCGGGAGAGTGGTACCTGTTTGGATTTTGATGAGTTTGTCACTAGGGTATGTGTGGATACAGACAACCCTTTTTACTAGTATTTTTCTCAATAGTATTGTTAACTAGTTTTCAGATGATTATGTCTCCCCTTCTTCTTAAAAAGATTGGATGTTGGTGAGATGAAAATTTAGGTGGTACCATTATTAATAAGTTTTTCAAGCATGTTTTCTACTAAGTCAATCAAAAAGATATTTGACAAATCATGTACAAATGTTTTTAATGGATGTTTTGGTTGCTGATTCTCATATGCTTCAGGATGATGTATTCTTCTTCTTCAAATTAGTGGAAGAACCAGAGGTTTTGAGTTTGTAAGAATGTTTAACTGATGAAGCCAAGGCTGCAGTGGAGCTGTTGAATTTCTAAGTAAGTCTTTGTTTGGCATATCCAGGAGGTAAGATATTTATTACTCACTGAGTTATTTTTCAGATTCATATGTTTATATTATGGTTAGATGTGTGATTTGCGAAATTAGAAAAGGTAGATAATGTCCAAGAGGATAAATAATGGATTTGTCATTTTTACGAGTTTTCTAATAATACCAATTACAGTTTCATTTTATCCAATATAAGATAAGATATCCACAATCCACTTAGCTTAATCACACACCAAAGTTTCTAGCTTGTAATCTCCTACCTTAAAATCAAACAATCCACTTAATCACACACTAATACAAATCACTTTCTAAATCTGCTAAAACTTTTAATTTGAACAAAACAAGAAAAAATCATAACTAATTGCACTTAATTATACCTGGATGGAACCAATGAGTGTTTAGTGATGTAGGCTAAAACAAAAATGGAAAGAAGTCTGTAATTAAAATAAAAAAGCTCTTGGTTTAACCTGAAGAAGTACTGTGATGAGCTAGCACTAAGAGCCATAACTGGAGAAAAGACGGTGTGAAAATTAAAATATTAGTAAGTTGTACACGCTTCTACTTAGATGGGAACTAATGAGTGCTAAGATTTGTGTCTCAAGACAATAGGCGCTTAGAGGCTGTAGATGAACACAAATGGCGCACAAATGGAAGAGTAAAACACCAGTTCCACTTAAAAGGGAATTGATGATGCTTAGAGGCTAAGCTGTTGTAGATGAAGACAAAAGATGCTCGATTGAAGACTGAAATACTAGGGAAATGTGCCCGTTCCACTAAAAGGGAAGTGATGGCGCTTAGAGGCTGTTGATGAAGACAAATGACACACAAGTGAAGAGTAAAATATTAGGGAAATGTGCCCGTTCCATTAAAAGGGAAGTGATGGCGCTTAGAGGCTGTTGATGAAGACAAATGACACACAAGTGAAGAGTAAAATATTAGGAAAATGTGCCCGTTCCACTAAAAGGGAAGTGATGGCGCTTAGAGGCTGTGGATGAAGACAAATGACACACAAGTGAAGAGTAAAATATTAGGAAAATGTGCCCGTTCCACTAAAAGGGAAGTGATGGCGCTTAGAGGCTGTTGATGAAGACAAATGACACACAAGTGAAGAGTAAAATATTAGGGAAATGTGCCCGTTCCACTAAAAGGGAAGTGATGGCGCTTAGAGGCTGTTGATGAAGACAAATGACACACAAGTGAAGAGTAAAATATTAGGAAAATGTGCCTGCTCCACTAAAAAGGGAAGTGATGGCGCTTAGAGGCTGTTGATGACGATAAATGACACACAAGTGAAGAGTAAAATATTAGGAAAATGTGCCCGTTCCACTGAAAGGGAAGTGATGGCGCTTAGAGGCTGTTGATGAAGACAAATGACCCACAAGTGAAGAGTAAAATATTAGGAAATGTGCTCGTTCCACTAAAAGGGAAGTGATGGCGCTTAGAGGCTGTTGATGAAGAGAAATGACACACAAGTGAAGAGTAAAATATTAGGAAAATGTGCCCGTTCCACTAAAAGGGAAGTGATGGCGCTTATAGGCTGTTGATGAAGACAAATGACAGACAAGTGAAGAGTAAAATATTAGGCAAATGTGCCCGTTCCACTAAAAGGGAAGTGATTTCGCAAAGGTATTGATGTTGCGATATTCTGATCCTACAACGTAACAAAGCCTTATCAATTTATGAAAAAAGGGTTGTTGAGTTACTTGAGTATTATTGTTGTGGCTGTTAACTATTGACGCTCTTTATGTAAAATTAACAATTGAGATACATACATTCAACTGGTGGCGCCCGAGCTTTGTAATGGATAAGTTATGTAAATGTCAGGGAATTAAGATTATTGTAGTCTTTTATGTGTAATAATCTCATTTGATTTTTTTTCTAATTTTTCTTTTTAAATAATAGTTTCTGAACATAAAGTTAATATTTGACCAAGTCAATCACGGTCAACACCCAGTCCAGGTACCAAACACTAACATCGGATAAATATTAGACTGAATACTAAACCCGGACAAAACATCAATTATCCCTTTCCTGAACTATGTAACGTGTCTAGTAATGAATATTTTCTTTATAAAAATCGCATAATCGATCTATACTTACATTTAACCTCTGTTTTTGGTAATCGGTTTATGTGGATAAGTATTAAGAACTGGTTTTGGGTATTAAACTTCAAATACAAACATCAACAATGTTTACATTTAACCTCCGTTTGGTCATTATCAATTGTTGCATTTTAGTCCATATTAGTTTAATTAATATTGTAAGATCCTTTTGTTTAAATTAATTACAGTAAGGTCCTTTTGCCGTTTGGTTAACCAAATTCCATTACAGATAAGATTTTTCATTTTTGGTTGCCCGGCTTAAAAAGAAGCCTAAATTATGTTAATATTAATCACTACTTTTGCCTTTGCCCAAGTAACATTAAGAGAAGTTTGGTGTATAAGTCAGTTGGGTTATACTTTGTAAAGCATTAGATATGGGATTATATCGAATTGCTTTATTTCATTTAATCACAGATGCCTAATCAAAATCAGAAACATTATTATTTCTGGGCTAGGCCCGGTTAGTTGATAGGCTTCCCAAAGGATGGCTCGACCCGGTGACACCTCTTGGTGCATTTTGTCTAATAGACACCTGTCAGTCTTTTTATTTCTGGGACACGTGGGACAGCAAATGGGTGACACGCCACACACATACACAGCCAAGTGAATAATTCTGAGCCAATCTCACGGTAACAAGATAAAGATAAAAAATAAGAACCGCGAATTTGTACTGTAGATTCCGTGGGATTTTGCCGTTAATGGCTAAAAACCCAATTCCGATTTCAAAATCATCATACCAAAAACAGCATACGTTTGGATTTTGTTCATTTTTTTTTTTAGAAATATAAAGAAAGAATCATGATAGGTGTAGAGTTTAGAGAAGAAAAGAAAGGAGGGGGAGCTAAGCTAAGCTCAAATCAAACTCAGGGTTTCAATATTTCCATCTCTTCTCAGGTTTTAGACTCACTCTTTGTAATTTCAGTTTCAATTTCTACTTATATGTGTATTGTTCTTTGTATTTCATTTTTCCCCAATTGGGTGTTTGTTTTAATCGTCAATTTCAAAGTTCTGTTTTATAAATCAATGAATGAAAATTGATGATTTGATCAGTTTTCCTAATCTGGGTTTGGATTGGATTTATCATAAATTGGGTTTTTTGGGGGATTTGGTAGTTGTTTGCTAGTTTTAGGGTTTCTCAATTGGGCATTGTTTCATTTTTAGTTGGTGATTGAGTTTTAGGGTAGGATTTTGAGGTAAAATTATGGGTTTGTGGGTAGTTGCAGCAGCTGATGATTAAGGTAGCTGCTACTTACAAAACAATCAGATGTTACAAATGCCTCTTTAAGTTTATTTTGAGTAGCTTATTAATTTGGTCTAGAGCTGAATTATTGAATGTTTTAGCAACTATCCAGGCACAGCAGTTTGGTCCTAATTTTGTGGTTTCTCCTGTTTTAGTGGTTTGCAGAATATGACGCTAAGTGAGAATGCAAGATTACGGAGAAAAAAACATGCAAAACAGAATTGGAAAAACAAAGTGAAGAGAAGAAAGCTGGAAGCAAAGGGTCAGACAACAGCAAATGTTGAAGAAGGGGGTGGTTATATGGTGCCAGATGTTGTAGAAATGGGTCCGGTGGTACCAAATGTTGATGAAGGTGCTCCATAATTTGAACCAGGCCCTGACGATGTAGACTTGTAAGTCAACAATATCTAACTTGTTGTTTGGTTTTAGGGAAAGTAAGCAAATTTTAAGTGGTTAATCTAATTTTTCTTCCTTTAATGCAGTTCAACTGTCAAAATTCGTCGAGAGAGAGTCGAATACAGTCCGGAAGAGGAAGAAAAGCTAAAGGTAAATTCATTTAACCCATATATATTCCGACATAAGCATTTGATTTTGTTCACTTTTGCTTGTCTGAAATTGAAGTTACTGAGAATTAGGTTGTACTTGTATATCATTTGTTTCTGCAAAGTGTGGTTGATATTATTGTTATCTCAGACTTTAATATATTTTTCACGTGATGTAGGAACTAATAAGGGGATTGCGAGGTTTCACCAAAAACAAGAGAAAAAAGGGTACATGGTCAGAGTTGCTGAAGCTTGGAAAAGATGTTTTCAAAGCATGTCGGACTGCTGAAGACTTAAGAGTCAAATGGAGAAGTATGAAGGCTGCTGGGAAAGTGGATGAGGGATGGGAGGTACAAGAATGACATTCAAAGAGAGCTATGAAGGCTGCTGGAAAAGTTGATGAGGGATGGGAGGTACAAGAATGACATTCAGAGAGGGATATTTTGACTAGTCCATATAATAGATCAAAGAGAACTGAAAATGCAAGAAACTTTGAAAACAATAGATGGATTAGTCCTTTTGTGGTTTGTAATTTTGTATAATCACAACAGATGCTCATATGTGATAGTGCTGAAATGTTGTTCACTCAGATAAAGACTTTAACTTCTCCCTTTTGTCTCTCTCTATATATACAAGTAGTTGAAAATGCACTGGTGTTTTCTTTTCACCGGTCTCTTTCAGTTCTGGATTATTTTGCTCTAGTTTGCAACAACAGATTTATGTAATAAGTGATGCTGGACTCTTGTTCTCATCATTCACAGGTTTCACACATCGTTGGTTTGGTAACATCAGTAGTCTATGTTTTCAGTGGAACTTTAGTTGTAAATGAGTATGTGGATTCTTGTTAAATAAACACTGGATTCTCTTGCTCGTTATTGCAGTTTTGGCTTCATTTTCGGACGGATTGGAGGTCGAAAATCTGCATTCCAGGTCTGCCTTATCTTCATGTATCATTTTTAAATACTTCACTATTCAGCCTTGTTTTCTTACTTATTATAGAAATCGTTCTTTTATGCAGCTTCTTTCTGGGCTACTAAAACTGGCATCAAGATCCATTAAGCTCCTGAACTATTGCCTCCACAAAGAGTTGGGACTGTTTCTCTGTTCCTGAACAAATGTGTTACGTTGTTATGACTGAAAGATGGAGACACGTTTATACAGTGTGGTCTTACTCCTTCATTGTTCGGCACCGCTGCAACTCAGGTGACAAATGCCCTTCTCACATGCACCCTTTCTGTACTCAGTTAAACTCGTTACTTAAATTTTGCTTTATGCTTTCCAGTTATGTGAAAATTTTAACTTTGCTGGAGAAGAACTGATTTGTTATTGGACTGACCATTTTGTAGTAGTCTATGATTAACCACGTCACTTGTGTTTTCATTTGTTTTCTTTTTCTTATACTTCCCTTATATAAATTCCATCGGATGTGGAAACCAAAACTTGGTTCATCTTTCTTCTTTTTTTCTGATTTTTGGTGCAGCACAACCTTAATAGAGGAAGGAAGAGAACGAGTAAAGTGGACACTTACAGAGGCGGCAATGCTTAAGGTTAATCATTTTCATATCTTTTCGATTGCAATTAGCAAGGATATCTGTTATTAATAAAGGTCCAAAATATTAAATAACACACTAATTGGGAATTCGTTTTCCTAGGAGCTATTGCTGAAACATAGAGGGAGTTTTAAAGTGCCTGGACCATGAGAGATAATGCGTCGTGAGGGGAAGCATGTCTTTCATCATTCTCGAATTGGTGGAGATTTAAGAGCAAAGTGGATGGAACATTCTTCCTCATTGGCTTAAAGAGGAAGAATTTCTGAAGGGACATCATGGAAGTGAATGAAAAGTTTTTTTTGCCCGCCTTGGAAGATGCATTGGCTTAAAGAAGAAAAATCTCCAAAGCATTAACGTCGCGCCATTGAAGTTGATGAAAAGTTTTGGGTTGGCTTCGCAAGACAAGAAATGTCTTGTAGACTAGTAAAGAAAAGCATACGCCTGCTGTAGTGGTTGATTTTGTTGCAAGTATAAGCTTTTAAATCCTTAAAGAGAATCATGGATGTATAATCTTCTCAAGGAAAACTTTGACTAATGGACCTAATGGGGATGCAGCTAACTCAGGCCTTAATTCTCAAGTTGCTTTTAGTTTAAGAAAACATAACTCCTAAACAGAGTGCAAATTTGTATTTTTAGTTCCTTGAGCTCTTTCTTTTTACTTCTTTTTTTAAACATGAAATACCTTGGCAGTTAGCACACAATTACAGTCAACAAGGAGACCAAATTATTAGATAAAGTGTGCAAACTGAGGAGATTCCTCTAGATATTGTCACGGGTATACATGAATAATCAGTTCTGTACTGAGATCTTAGACATCAAAATATGGATGGTACCAGCAAGAGCATATCCCTCTTGGTCTAAGCAGATTATGTGTAGTAAATTTTACATGTAGTTCTTCTAAGAGACAATTCTGCATCCTTATATTCAGAGGTGTAATTCACTACTGACTTGTAAGTTTGGAAACATTAAATATTAAAGGCTAGAGAATTTTGTGTGTGCATTGAGTTTCCCCTTGCGCAATGTTGGACAATACATACATAATCAGTTAGACCACTCACACGATTTCTTTGAGTAGCTAAAACCTTAGACTGGCACAAGGCGAAGATGGTGCATAGCTGTCTTCTTTAATAACTTTCTCCAGTAGGAAATTATGAAAACTGCCGGAGTTAAAATGTAAGTGACATTCAACACATTCAAAATATTAGCATTGTCCGTTTTTTTTTTTTTTTAAGTGTCAAGTGAGGGTCTCTAGAATCAACTGATGATTCCTCACAGATGAATGAGATCACCATCAATGACAGCTGGAATTGAGAATTGAGATTTAATTAAGATCTTTACAGCCCGGAAAACTATCAGAAATTCATACAACTGATAAACAAACGAAAATCCCGCCTTGTGAAGTAACTTACTTCACAGTAACCAACCACGATTTCATTGAGCTTTCTATATTTCTCCTTATAATCATGCTCAGGATTATAAGGAAAAATGTAAACTGGTACAGTTACCATTTTTCCAGTAGTCACCCCAACGGTCAGGATCTTATTTTAAAAAAAATAAATCTAGTAACAGAATAAAAAATAAGTTTAAAGGTCAGTACTCAAAAAAAAAATAGAGAGTTGGACACACAGTTTTTACGTGGTTCAGCATAAGGCTTACATCCACGGGTTAGTGTTTCACTATTAACGATTCCATTACATTGAGGTTGGAGCTTGATAAATAATAGTATAGAGAAATTGAGTCTTGTGCACAAAGCATAAACATTGCGCAGATAAGCGCCAGCCCCCTTTTTCCAACTACATCACTTTCCTTATACAAGTAAAAGAAAGATCATAAACATTGCCCACAAAATCAACTCTAACTTGAGCACATAGTCCAGCATGAATTGGAGGACAAGTGTTGGTCTAACTCTACATGATTTATAAAGTATTCCAGTATTTTGAAGAAACGGTATTAGTTATCCGAAGTATGTCTTCCCAAATTGTATGAAGTTACAAGTACCTCAATTCGAATGCCAAGAGAATGGATCTAGTAGTTTCCAAGTTCCAAGCTCTTTTGCAAAGGAGAGACATTTCCAAATCGAGAACTTATAGTTTGAGGACCTTCATAGGTATTAAGTGCAGCCCCTACAAGTAACAACCAGAAACTTGACATTAATAGATGAAAAAGCTCTTTTTCGGACTGTGATAATACAAGAAATACCCAACTAAATAAGTAAGATAAAATCAACGAGAGTACCATGGAAACCAATTGACATGATTTTTCTCTTCCCCTGGATTCAGAACCAAACCAAAAGCCCCCTTTACTTGTGGTGTGAACCATTCCTTTGATACATAACCTTCGTATTGATGTATATTGTTCCTCACTTGAACTGTACAACAAGTACAATATATAGATTTCACTGAGAACAAAATAGGTATACAAGCTCAATCCATATATGGTACTTTTATGTGTGCAGTCACATAAAAGTCCTTTTTTAAACCAAAATCCTACAATAGCTGGAAATGAATATTAATAGAAAGTAGAAAATCCGTCACCAAGGTACTTACCAAGCTGGTATTATTATTCTGATGTTCATGTGTGTTAATTTTTAGTCAGTGTTTGCGCGTAATCCAAGAGGCATGTGCAACAAATAACGTTTAGCGATTCTAGAAAAGTTAAGATAGAGAAAGAGTAAGATAGAGAAAGAGAGTAGAGAGAATAGAATCTGGTGTTATTGTCGGAAGAAGTTGTACTAACCTGGTGATGATAAAGATAATAACCCATATATTTTGTGTGCTCTTGAAACATAAAATTTCTTTCGCAGCTCCTAAAATATGCAGATCAATAACCTGCTCCTGTAAATCACGAAAAAAAAAATTAGAATGATGTTCAAAAACCTAGGTTAATGTGCAAAGATCGTAAAACTGACCTTACATTTCAGAGGTTTTGTTGATAAAATCTTCCGTAGCATATAGACTTGCACAAGATAGAAAGCAACTTGGTCAAGACCATCTACCACACACCAGTTTCACCACGCACCAATTTAACCACACATCAATTTCATCACTCGCCAATTTCATCACGCACCAATTTCACCACACAATGTCTGAAGATGGTGTTAACTATCAACATTATCAACCTGGGAGAAGTTGTATTAATTTTCCTTGATGTTTACCTACACCAACAAAGAATAGGAGACCAAACATTAGTGCCAAAATATTGTCAGAAAACCCAACCAGTAAAGTAAAGTAAGCAAAATCTTCATTTCAAGGTGAGTAATAGGTAAAATCTTCTCAGCAAAAATCTCTCCCTCCCTCCCTCCTCTCCTTCTGAAACAGTGCTTCTTAGGGGGAAAAAAAAACCCCAGAAATTTCCTACTCTTCCATCATGGAAGAGTAATCTCTAGGCAAACCTTAGGGTGATTAGTGGGTCACGAGCTATAAGGAGAGGATTTGAAGGTTTAATTAACATGGATGTGATGAATTTTTAGATTTTCTCTAAATTAACTCTACCTTGTTTGGGTTTTGGTTGAATCTCGCTTCTCCTTTCTAGGTTGTTGTGGGTATCGTTGTATTAGATACAAGAACAACAGGGAAAATGAGTTCTTTCTTTCAAATCTCTTTTTGTTCCAATCTGTTTTGGAATTGCTTTGCTGTTTTGTGCCCTCAAATTTCTTGTCGCCCTCTTAGGTTGTTGGTTGGTATTGTTGTTCTAGATACAACAACAATGGGGTTTTGAAGTTTGCATCTTTCTTTATCCTGATATCCTCTAGCGTGCCATTTTATTTGATGTGGCCCGGTACTTGATCGTTTAGTTTAATAAGTTGTTGTCTCCCAATAATGGTTGGGTCTGTGGATTTGTCATTCGCCAATCCGTTTGTATCTTCCAGTATTCCTTTGTTTTTTGGTTTGGTCAAGCCTTTGTCTTATCTAATTAGTCTTCTGTTAATGTCCATATATTGCTTAATCTTGGATTTTGATCCAAATGATTGATTCTTAGTAATTCTGTTGTACCCCAATGACGATTGGGTTAAAGATCTTGGGCTTGACAGTTCTTTTATCTTGTCTTTGCTTCCATTTGTTGAATTGGTTTGGTTTATTACCCATATTGGTAGTGTCTTTAAAGTGTTTGATGATAGTCCTGAAATAGGAGTTGTTGTTGTTTGACCTGCATCCCAATGATAGATTGGGTTCTCCTATTTTTTCCGATATTCCTTGATTGGCTGACCCTTGCCTTTTTGGGAATCCTATCTTCAAGTTAATCCTTCGATTTTAAAACCAATATAAATCCACTTGAAGCTCATTTTCTCCCCTCTGTGATGTTGAGTTCTAGGGCCTTTGTTCTTTAAAAATTATTAATCGGAAACCGGAGAGGTTGGTAATCTTCAGTAGTTTTACGTTTGATGATATCTGTTCAAGTGTATGTGCACTCGTTCAATTTTCAAAAGAAAAATCTTAAAAATAGTTTATTTCATTTTGTTTTGTTTTATGAAACAAGAGTATGTGCTCTTGTTTAAAAGAAGAAACCATTTCTAGGATGGTTACGGGGCTTGAGGAGACCCCATAAGGATGGTTTGGTAACCTATAAATGGTGATCCTTGGCTCCCTCCTCGTAGGTTTGTTTTGGTTGTTTGTTTATTTTAGACATGGTTGGAATATATGTCAAAAGAGTCGAGGGAGGCTAAATAGGGCTTTTAGGTGTTTTGAAGGTTACATGGATGATTATTTGAAAGTTAGTGGAGTGTATTTGTTAATGTTCGATGTGTTAATTGGGTGTTATTGGTTCATAACTTAACATCTCTGTTTTAGGCTCACGTAATCGTAAGTGTATTTCCTTCTAATTTCTAGGAGAATTAGAGATTGATTTATCTTTATATTTTCTTATGCTTTTTGGTGCATAAATAGAACCATTCATATTTTTGTATGTAGAGATAGTTTCAAATGTAATTTTCTCTTTTGGCTTGTTTGATCTTTTGTTACAAGTCTATCATGCTTAGTTTACTTTTAATTTATTAAGAGTTTGAGAAAATTTAATTGAATAATTTCATCACATTTTGGCGGCCATAAACCTCACATCTAAACCTCCGCTCCTCTGATTCCATAAAACCCAAAGGTAAGCCGATCTCTTTCTTTGATTTCAATCCTTCTAGTATCAATTCTTGTTTTTAATCTCTTCACTTCCTGAAATCCTAGTTCTCCTATTAGACTTCTTAGTCGATTTGTGGAGTTAATAAGTAATCTGGACATTATCTTTGGCCTCCTGCTTAGTAAGTGCTCAAGTTGTCATTTTTCTGTCTTCAATAAAGGTACTGCTGATTTCACCTTTCCATCCTTTGTTTCTTTTTGAAGAAACTCCAGGTATTCCTCTACGGCCTCTCTTTCCGAGCACTTAGAAATTACAATATACTATATCCGCTTTATATTTCTCCTTCCTATGCTCCTTATACATCTTGTATACTTCTCGTGGACCGAGATTGTATCTAGACTGGTCTTGTGATCACATTCTCGTGACTTGATTACGTGGAATACCTTTACCTGTCGTTCGTTGATTTTATCCATGAAAATTCTAGCATGGAACACACAAGGGTGTGGTCAAAGAAAAAAAAACCAACAACATTTACATTTTTACTTGCCTCGAAAAACTCGACATTCTTTTTTATCTGAAACCAAGTCTCAGAGGAGCTTGATGAAAAATGTCTTAAATTTTTTCCCAAACACCCACATTGTGGACCCAGATGGAATAGCTGGGGGGCTAGCAATAGCCTGGGTGGATGGCTTTCATTTTGAGGTGGTTCAATGGAACCTTAACATGATAAACATCATTGTTAAAAATAATTTTCACTCTAAAGAATGGTTGCTAACATGTTTCTATGGGGCTCCTAAGCATGAAGAAAAACTAGAAGTAATGGGTTATCTAGAGGATATTGCACAAAGAATAAATCATAACAAAATGCCATGGTTAGTAATAGGAGACCTAAACTTCATTTTTAACAGTGATGAAAAAATGGGAGGTTTGCCTTTTAATAGAAAAAAAGTGGAACCTGTCTTGAACCTAATTCAAAGAACAGGGTTAGAAGACCTAGGATTTAGAGGTAACATATTCACATGGAGTAATAAGAGAGAAGGACACGCTAATATAAAACAAAGGCTAGATAGGGCTTTAGCTAATGCTGAATGGAATATAGAATTCCAAGATGCATTTCTAGAAAACTTAGTAGCTATAGGATCAGATCATAGTCCTATTTGTCTTTTGCTATTTTCTAGTCATTTGCATTTGAACCATACTTTCAAATTTTATGATACTTGGCTTAAAGAGGAGTCTTGCATCCAAGTTATAAAGAGCTCTTGGAATCATATAAACTCTGTTAATCCAGATATTGATTTGTTGAGAAATATTTCAATACTTGGAATCAACTTAGGTAATTGGAAAAAAGATATCTTTGGGAAACCAAACAAGAAAATTAAGCTTTTACTAAAAACAATAGAACACCTAGAAGCTAAAAAACCAAGCAATTGTAACATAGGTTTGATCAATAAGAAAAGGATTGAATTAGAATCCTTATATGACACACAAGAAGAAATAGCAAGACAACAATCCAGAAATAACACTATTGCACTAGGAGAAAGAAATACTAAGTTTTTTCACGTTACAACTCTAAAAAGAAGAAAAAGAAATAATATTGATTGTATTCAAAACACTCATGATCAAATCGTTTCTTCTAGAGATGAAATAGAAGAGGTTTTAACAACTTACTTTTCCGAGTTATTCACTGAATCTTCTGCAACAACTGAATCTCCAATCTTCTCTCATTTAAAACCTTGCATTTCTAGGGAACAAAATGAATCTCTAACGAAATACCATCCGCTCTCGAGATTTGGGAGGTTGTTAGAAAATTAAAACCTAACAAAGCACCTACCCGGATGGGTTCCCTGTTAGTTTCTTTAAGAAAACGGGAAATAGTGGGCACTCAATTAGTTGTTGTAATCCAAGATTTTTTCAAAAATAAAAATTAAATCCCGATCTTAACAAAACCTTCCTATTCCTAATTCCTAAAGGTAAGAATCCAAAAACACCGGTGACTTTAGACCAATAGGATTATGTAACACCCCATACAAGGTCATTGCCAAAATAATGGCAAATAGGTTTAAGAACTCTATAGAAAAAATAATCTCACCTCTTCAATCTGCTTTCCTTTCTTCTAGACAAATCTCTGATAATATTATCGTGGCACATGAAGTTGTCCATTCTATGAAGAAAAGTAGAAAAAAGATAGGCAACATAGGATTAAAAATTGATATGTCGAAAGCTTTCGACATGGTCAATTGGAGTTTTTTGATTAAAACTTTAACTGCCTTTGGCTTTTCCAAAGATTGGTGTGAATTAATATTTCAATGCATATCATCTTCCAACATTGCTGTTCTCTTGAATGGAATTCCTTGTAAAGAATTTAAAACTTCTAGAGGTATCGAGGCATGGGATCCTCCGTCCCCTTACCTCTTCATCTTATGTATGGAGGTTCTCATCACGCTATCTCTGCCATCTTGAAACTATTAAAAGGTTCAAGGAATTAAGCTAACACCGAAATCACCACCAATCTCCCACTTATTTTTCGCAGACGATTTGCTATTATTTACCAAAGCCGACTTAGGTAGCTGTAACTTGCTTGATGCAATCAACATGTTGATTTAGCTTCTCAGACAAGTCATAAACCTATCGAAATCAGGTCTGTTCTTCAAGTAAAAAGTGCACAACAAACACCAAGGGATTATCTCAAGATTACTAAAAATAAAAAAATAAATATCAAAGACACTCACTTAGGTGCACCTTTATTCATTGACAAGTCTAAGTTAAAAACCTTTGATTTCATAATTGAAAAACTAGAATTAAGAATAAAGACTTGGTTAGGAAAAATATTGTCACAACCCAAGAAATGGAGCTAAATAAGTCTATTCTTTCTAGCATGCCCATTTATAGTATGGGATGCTTTGCGCTACCTAAGAAGATTAACAAAGAATTAATGATATCCGAGAGAGACTTACGGTGGGGGAAACACACCAACTCTAAAGGTATATACATTAAATCTTTTTGATTTCCTATGTAAACCTGTTAATCAAGGAGGTTTAGGTTTTAAAGAGGCAAACAAAGTAAACCAAGCAATGATCTTGCACTGCTTCTGAGCTGGTGAGTCATCCTGATGACTTATGGGCGAAAATTCTAAAAGGTAAATACTTCAAAAAAACGGGTGCTCTCCTATCCAAGAAGAAATCACAAGCTTCTTGGATTTGGAAATGCATTCTTCAAGGAATTGAACACATAAAAAATCACAAAGATTTGGGAGGTGGGTGATGGCACCTCTATAAACATTTGGGAAGATAAATGGCTTCCCAACAGAACTGAACCTCTTGTGAACTCCTTTCACAATTGCCATTCCAATTTAACACTTGTTTCTCAGTTAATTGACTGTGAAACTAAGAAGTGGAATACATCTCTGCTACATTCTATGTTCGACACTACTCTAGTCAATGAAATCAGTAACATAAAGCTATACACCACAGACAGGGGCATCTTGAAGAAAGACAAACTCAGATGGATGCTCACAACCAATGGGGATTTCACTGTGAAATCATTATATGCTAAACTTCACAATCCGACGGACTCTACTCCCATCAAAACTAAGAAATTCTGGAAATAACTTTGGAGTATGAATACTTCACAGAGAATAAAATTATTCATCTGGAAGTGCTTACAAGATATGTTACCTACAAAAACTAAACTGGGAATAGCATCAGAGGAAGAAAGGAAGTGTGTCTTCTGCAAGCAAGTGGAAGAAACAACCTTCCATTTATTTTTCGAATGTGAATACGCAATTGCGGTTTGGCGGCTACACCCAATGCCTGGTCAGGGAGTATTCTCTAACCCTTCTTACATGAATATCTCTTTCCTTGATATGTATAACAACTGGTTGGCAGGAGATAGCAATTCAATTTCTATGGCATTAGTTGCCACCAAATGCTGGTTCATTTGGAAAGAACGCTGTCTTAGAGTTTTTGAAAATAAAAATAGAACTCCAAATCAGCTGGCTATAGATATTGCAAGACACTATAACTATTGGCATCCTACACAATTGCTAGGAACATCACAGAGCATCACTAAAACTTATGTTCAAATCTGTTGGACTTTCCCTGCTACTAATTTCTATAAATTAAACTGTGATGCCTCATGGTTATCTGCAAACACTAATGCAGGTTTTGGGTTTGTCTTGCGCAATTGGACAGGAACTTTCAAAGGTGCAACAATGGGCATTTGCAGGTCAGAATCAGCAGAAGAGTCAAGTCGTAGCTCGCGCTGCAGACAACAACATGGGCCGCTACAAACAATCGACTAATTTGGCCATTGAAGGTGACAACTTAACACCATCAAATATTTGCAAGGCAAACCAAACTCAATCAAGTGGCAATGTGAGGCAATCCTAGATGAAGTTAAGAAGATAGCTCAAACTCTATCCGGTTTTGGAGGCTTTCATTATGTAGAACGCAAAGCTAACAAAGTGGCAGATGTGCTAGCTAAGGAAGGAAGAAAATCTACACAACAATCTACTTTTTTTGCCGAAACACCATCTTTTTTATTTCCAACAATAGCTTTAGATACTGTCAAAGCTTATGAAGTATGTAATATGAATGCTACTTGTGTATCTTTCCAGGAAATGGCTAATCACACAGATTCAAACAACATGCGGACAACTCAACCTGAGTTAGTACCAAATGGGTCTGAATTTGCAGATTAGTATTTCTTTCAGTAATATATCTTGGTTATTTTCAAAAAAAAAAAAAAAGGTGAGTAATAGGTTTTCCACGGAAAATTAGCACAAACACAAATATGTTGACAGCAGCATGCTGCAGAAAGAAACTAAGTACATTATCAATTCACAAGGATCACAAAACTTAGTCCTTAACACCGTGTTTATTGTAATTCATTCATCAACAAGCATTTAATTGCATCAGCTATTTGGTTTACTATATATGCATATTTCCTATGATGCTGATCATTTTCATCAATGACTTTTATAACTGATTTTCTAATTGACTCTCTACTCAAAAGATTACTAGTTATGACTTAGACGTTTTCATAGCCCAAATAACAACTTGATTGTCATAACTAGTTACATAGATATATCAACATATGATTAATATATCAAGAACGTGGGGGGGGATATAAAAAGAAATTGGGATATAAGAAAAGACAAAAATCGGATCCATATATCAATTCGGGGTCACCCCTTATCTAAGTATTTTTAAAATCCTAATCTACCCCTCACTAATCAAAGTTTAGTGGTTAATAATAATTAGTAAAAATCTTAAGTATTTGTTAAATGATTAATGTGTATTTGTATTTGGGTGAATGAGATGAGAGTAGAAAGATGGAAATTTTTTTGAGAGGGAACTTTTTTGGTGAAAGTGGAGGATGATTGTGAAGAGAGAATCTTTGCTAAGAGGTTGGAAATTTGATTTTTTTTTCTTTGAATCCACCATTGTTGCTTTTTGAAAAAAGCTTAGTGTCGGCATGGTATTCAACAAAAAACCATGCCGGCATTTGTTGGAAATTTTCATAAATTGTTTGCCACTATCCGGGGGGGTTCGGGGGGGCGTAGCCCCCCGAGGGGCTACGCCCTCTCGTTACGATTTTTTTTTTTTGGTTTTGATCTTCAAAACCTATTTTTTCAAAGTTTTAATCTGATCTACTTTAGCTGATTATCTGATTTTCGAAAGCATGCTTAGGAACTACTTAGGCATGGTTTTTGCTTAAATTTCTATGCTCTAACATGATGAAAAGTATCCAGAAACTTCAATTTTTTTCACTTGACTACCCCGGCATTGATAGGTTTCTATCGAGCATGCCGGCACACCTTTTCCGTCATGGTTCTTCACAATTAGGCATGGTCTTCATCACTTCCGGCGATGTAAAAAAATATTCCGTTTTGAGTTTTTCCGGGTTTTAATCAGTCCACTTCCTAGGACAAGTAGTTAATTCTCGAACATGCCGGGCACCGGTTTCCGGCATAGTATTTTGCTTAAATTTCTATGCCAAAGCACATGATGAAAAGTATCCGAAACTTCAATTTTTTTCACTTGACTACCTAAGATTGATAGATTTCTATTGAGCATCTGCGGATTTAGTTACGACATTGAATGTTAGTTACCAACCATGCGGGCACCCTTCCCAAGATGGTCTTCATCAATTCCTATGCATGGTCTTCATCACTTGCAAGCATGATCTTCATCACTTTGAATTAAAAAAATTCGTTTCCAAAGTGAGGAGGAAGCAGAGAAGGAGAAGAGAATTTGAAAGAGTGGGGAGAGTTTATAATTTGAAAGGGAATGGGAATATTTGGGTTTCAAAGCTCTAACCCCGAAAGTGATTAATAAGAAGTGGAGATGGAAATGGGGGATATGATTTTGTTTTTGATTTTAAGTTTTTTAATTTTTATTTTGAGGGAAGGGTATTTTAGTATTTTCATACCCAAAAGTCACCCTTAGCAGACACCATGGGTTGGGAGAAGTAATCAATATCCCCCAATTCCTTTTTATATCCCCAATTTCGCTTTCTATATCAACAGCTAGGGCCCTAAAATTCAGAATACATAAATTTCAATGAAGTCTAAACATCTTGAACCATCTCAGATGCGTAATGAGTACAGAGAATCCATAACAAGGTAAAGAAAAGTTGGGTTTCTTAGCGCCTCCAATTTTCTAATGCGATAATGGTGCTTTGCAATGGTTTTTCGATTGCGTCGTGATTGTTTTGGCTACATCTAGAATAACATCCTAAACATATATTTTTGGATTCCTATTTAACACAAGCGAGAGAAAACAAGAAAAAAACTCGAGTATTTTTATTTATTTTCTTAACTTTTTGGAGAGTTGAATGTTATTTTTTTGTATTAAACACTATGTTTTAGTTTATGTTTCTAAACGTGAATTCATATTTGTATTCTTGGGTTACATTAGTTTTTAGTTGTCCACGCCCATTGATATAGTTTTACTTTCACAAACCTTAATGTAGCTTATAACAAAAAAGTGTGAGCACGCTCTTTCGTCATGATCTACGTATCAAATTTGAGCCTAAAAATATAAGCCTTAAATATAAAATTAAGCCCGTGCTTTAGTCCTACCTAAATACAACAACATGGTTGAGATCCTAGTTAGCACGGGACTTAGTAAACGATTTAACGACAAACGCATACGAGTAATATACGGTTTTGTAAAACCAAAATTCAAGTCAACGGACGTGATTCGTCAAGAATTTGAACGACATACGTATGTGTATAATTCGATTAATAAATGTGAGTTCCGCTCAAAATTCCCAGATATCTATATAATAAATAATTAGTATTTATAAGGACATAGACTAATTTTTATGCATATTTGTGAGTTATTTAAATAAAAATAAACTTAATATGATGATATGAATAATATATTCAACATTAGTCATCCAAGAGGACGTGGCATAATTGTTTAGATGCTTGGTTAGTGAATTTGAGATCTCTCTCACCTTCACCTTCACATCTCTTCGTCATTTTTGTTTCATAAAAGTTACAACAATGTTTAATATTGGGTCAGGTATACTCTGGGAGAAGAAAGCCCCAAAAATGGGGCCTTTGAAAACGTAAAAGCTAAAGATTTTTTATGATTAAGAGGACGTATTATTGGGAATACGTGAAAGTTCGTGAACAATTCGTGAATAATTTGGAAATGCCATATAAGACCGGGTTAGGTTTCGGTCGGATTAGTTGAGATTTGGTTCGACTTTCATAATCACATTGCAAACATTCGCGAACTACTAGGGTTGAGATTTGGCCGCTTTTTATTACATTCATCTTGTTGGTTACGGTCGGATTAGTTGAGATTTGGTTTGGCTTGCCTATGAGACCTGGGTTAGGTTACACTACAGGTTAATTAGGTAAAAACAACAAAACCCTAAACAACAAAACCAAATGGATCGAGGATATTCTATCACCCTCCTCCAACCCGCCGCTTCTTCTTCTTCTTCTTCTTCTTCTTCTATCCCAAAAATCAAATCCGCTTTTCTTTGTAAGTTGATCGGATATCATCGATACGAGATAATGGTCTTGTCTTTATAAGGCTGGGAGATCTCGGTGAAGAATTGAACAAGGATCAAGATTAGGTTGTTGTCGTTGATAAGAGATCAACTGGGTTTCTCACTCAAACACAATGTGGAAGATGTTCATGGAATCGCAATTGTTCCGGTAATAATGAAACCTCATTTAAAAATATTTATTCATGGTGTTATTATTCATTTTGGATCGAAAACCGAGTTGTTTATCGTAATTTTAGTTGTTTTAGATTTTATTAAAAATTGTATTGTATAAAGAATTATGGTGTTTGATGAGATAGATCTTGATTAATGTCATGGTTTATGCTTGAAATCAGAATTTTATGTACCGATTGACTTCTATGAATCTTGTCTTTATGCAATCTTCCAGATGTTTCATCTTTGATTTTTAGAATTTGTAGTCTAAATGTGTGAGTCATGCTAAGGCTACGGGTTGCTATTGGGGGAAAATCAAGAACCAAGTGAGTGGATTAGAATGAATAGAGACGATGTCGATAGCAGATTTGCTTAAGTTTTGGAAGTTGACATAAGTTGAATAATTAGAACTTTTAACCTTTCTTCTTAAGAAAAGTAGAATAATTAGAGGAACTTGAGTGCTTTACTCTATTAGATGCACTTTGAAATGCAGCAGGTGGTAGAATATCCTCTAGTGCAGGAGTTGAAGGAAGGATAGTGTTGTGGTGCTTGATGGCCATTAGTTGAAGTGAAATTTAATTGAATAGTGCCCTCTTAGTCTTTATTGTTGTGTGCTTTTCCCCTCTAAGGATAGTCTTTTATTTTTATGTATTTTACAATTCCACCCTATCTATGGTTCGAGGTGTTTGACAGTTGAAAATTCGGATACTTCTTTATTTTTATGTATTTTACAATTCCACCCTATCTATGGTTCGAGGTGTCTGGATAGTTAAAAAAGAGTCGATCACATTGTCAACTGTAGGCATGCTAAAAATTGTAAACTATCATAACAGATTACCAAAAGAGTAAAACCATGGACTCGATGCCCTAATATGTTTTATTTTACAGGTTCTACAAAGATCACTTTCAGCTTATCTTGATTCATTGTGCTAGATTCTTTTTTTATTTAGGCGAGAATTAGAAATACCAACATTAAGGTATGATCACACTTGACTTTTGATAGTAGTTAGGTTGAATATGATATGTCTTCCGCTGAACATTTGAGCTTTGGATCTTAACATTGGGTTTAATAATGATGTAGACAAAGGTGGTAGTCTTGATTAAGCTTTGATTGAATCTCCTGGTTTAAGGTCTCCTGGCACAAAGGTCTCCAGGTACAAAGGTCTCCAGAACAGATGATGCAGGAGCATAATTAGTTTCCTTTCTTTTATCTAAGTTATTTATTTTTATACGTTAGATGATTTTCTTATTGTAAGGGCTAGGATTTAAAGTATCGTTATTTAGGATTCTTAGCCAAGAAACCCTAGGATTCTTAGCCAAGAAACCCAATTAGTATAAATAGGTGATTGAAACTCTTTTAGAGGCGTTTTATTATTATTATGAAATATTTCAGTTGAGTTTCGATTAGAACTCTTCTTTTCTACGTTCGCTGAGAATCAAACCCTAGTTTTCTTATTTCTATCTATCGCGCCATAAAGTTTGCATCGAGTCAAAGAGATCCTATACTTGTCTTTCTCTTTATCATGGCTGGACGTGGTGGAGGTCGTGGAGGAAACGGAAATCAACAAGCAGAGCTTGGTCGAACTTAGTGATGGTTCAAGACTTATCGCATGATCGTCTCGAGCAATCCAATGACATGAACGTGCTAAGTTTAGATGGAGATTCCTGATGAAAACCGTGTACATCATGAATTATCTAAGGTAGTCATGATGATAGTTATTCTGAAAGTGAGAGAATCCTTTTCACAACCAAGCTAGAGGATTGAAGCAAGGCCGGTTCAAGCCCTAGACTTGAATGGAGGAATCAAAGTTGAAGTTGGTTGATTTTTTTTGGTAAGATGCATGCTCAAGATTATCTAGATTGGGAAGCAAGCATAGAATCTTACTTTGAGTGGAAAACCATGAAAGAAGAGAGGAAAGTTTTGTTTGTGAAGTTGAAGTTGAAGGTGCGGCTTCAATGGTGGAAGCGAGTGGAAGAACTACGTGCTCGACAAGCTAAAACCTAAAATCGAACTTGGGAGCACATGAAGTTTAAATTGCGGTAAACAGTTCTTAGCATCTGATTATGCAATGAAGTTGTACGAACGACTACACAACTTGAAGCAAAGAGGATTAACGGTGGAAATGTACAAATTTGAATTCCACAACCTTCTCATAAGGGTTGGTTTGAATGAAACCAATGAGCAACTAACCTCTCAATTACTGGGTCAGATTGAATCAATCCATAAGAGATGAGATGGGAGTAGTTCGCTTGTTTACCTTAGAAGATGCGCGTCAATATGCATTGATGGCAGAAAAGAGGTTATCACGTCCTACCATGAGGAGGAACATAACAAACCGAACGAGTGCATCGTCTCCATGAATCATACCGTAAGGAGTGATATGAGAAGTACCACTACTGACAAGTTTGAGAAGGGAAGAAACTCACGTTTCTAACCGCAAAACAACAATGGAATAGGTTCATCTAAATCTAACAGTGGGTCGCAAGCCCGTTGTTATACTTGTGGGGACAGTGGGCACATGAGTTATGCTTGTCCTGATCGAAGAGTGAACTTTGCTGAGGCCGATTTGAAGAAGAACGCACGTAACCCGTGTATGATGACTATGATGACTGCGAAGAAGACAATGTTGACGTTCTACCCGTGAAAGGAGATTGCTTGGTTTTGCAGCGAATATTGGCAGCACCTAATGTAGAAAAGGAAGACTGGAGGCGACTGAGTGTCTTCCGTACTCGCATCTTTTGTGAAAAAAAGGTATGCAATGTTATCTTGGATGGGGGGAGCAGTGCGAATATCATCTCCAAGGAAGTTGTTGAGAAGTTAAACTACCAACAGAGAAGCATCCTAGTCCATACAAGGTTGCTTGGATTGAAAAAGAGAGGTATGTACTGCTACATTGCGCTTTAGTCAAGTTCACCATGGGTAACGATGTAGAAGATGAAGCATGGTGTGATGTTGCGCCTATGGACGTTTGCCACATTTTGTTAGGTAGGCCATGGTTATATGATAAGGACATGGTCCACCTTACAAAGGCCAACACATACACCTTTCTAAAGACGGAAGAAAGTTTACCTTACATCCACTACAAGAAGAAATTGATAACAATGAAAAACCACAAAGAGAGAGGTGTAATCGATAAGCTCAAAAGTTTGAAGAAGAAAGTAAAGATTCGTGGATTATCTATGTGTTGGTTGGGAGGAGTGAATGAAGAACTACATGGAGAGTTTGTTGATTTTCCAATTAAATTCAAAGAATTATTGATTAAGTTCAAGGATCAGTTGCCGATGAGTTGCCAAAGGACCGCCACCAATGAGAAGCATTCAACATGTTATTGATTTGGTGCCTTGGGAGCTCATTACCGAACCCGCCCTTATAGGATGCCGCCAAAACACAGAGCGTAAATTCTGCGTCAAGTAGAGGAGTCGATGGACAAGGGCAAAAGCGTGCAAGTAAAAGTCCATGTGTTTGTTCCGCACTTCTTACTCCAAAGAAAGATGGTTCATGCATGGATGTGTGTGGACAACCAGGCAATCAACAAAATTACTTGGCCAAGTATCGATTCCCAATTCCTCGTTTAGATGATATGCTTGATATGTTAGTTGGTTCTAAGTTTTTCTCCAAGTCGATTTGCGGAGTGGATATCATCAAATCAGATGCGAATTGGTGATGAATGGAAGACAAGCATTCAAGACCCGAGATGGACTATATGAATGGTTAGTTATGCCCTTCGGACTTTCCAATGCGCCTAGCACCTTCATGAGAGTCATGGCGAGGTATTAAAACCTTTCTTGGGAAAATTTGTTGTTGTTTACTTTGATGATATATTGATATTCAAGTAAAACTAGAGAGGAACATCTGCTTTCACTTGAATCAAGTCATGGAAGCTCTTGATAAGGAGAAACTCTATGTCAACATGAAGAAGTGTTCCTTCTTGTGTGACAAGGTTGTGTTCTTGGCTACATAGTCTCGCTTGAAGGGTTACAAGTTGATCCCGGCAAAGGTTGAAGCTATAAGGGAATGGCCAACACCACAATCTCTTAGTGATGTCCGCAGCCTTTCATGGTCCGGCATCTTTTTACGTAAGATTTATAAAGAACTTTAGCGTAATGGCCCCAATTACTGAATGTCTAAAGGAATCTACCTTCAATTGGTCAAATTCAAGCAAGCCTTGCTTTTGAGAAGATTAAAGGTTTGTTGACGGAGGCACGGTTCTTGCTTTACCGTATTTTGAAAAGGTTTTGAATCGAGTGTGACGCGTCACATGTGGTGTAGGTAGTGTTCTTAGCCAAGAGGGCAGACCAATAGCTTACTACAAAGAAAAGCTAACAGATGCTAAACGTCGATACTCGACATATAACTTAGAGTTTTATGCTTTAGTGCAAGCTATTCGTCATTGGGAGCATTTTCTATCTTGCCAAGAGTTTGTGATTTACACAGATCATCAAGCACTCAAGTATTTGAACTCTCAAAAGAAACTCAATCCTCGACATGCCAAGTGGAGCGGTTACCTTCAGGATTTATATTCTCATTAAGGTATAAAGGCAAGTCCAACAAGGTGGTAATGATGCGTTGAGTAGGCGTTTCCGATCTTAACAGAATGCATACTCGGGTGACGGGTTTCGAGGAATTGAAAACCAAAGATACAACGGATTCATTTTTCAAGAAAGTTGTGGCTGATCTCAACAACTCAAGAACGCACATTCTTCGTCCATACAGGATGCATGAAGGCTATTTGTTTAAAGGTAACCAATTGTGTATTCTGGATGTTCACTTCGTGAACATATAATCCAGAGTTGCATGGTAATGGATTAGAGGCCACTTTAAGAGACAAGACCTTGGCAATGGTATCCGATCGTTATTATTGGCCAAAGATGGCTAAAGATGTTGGGTGATGGTGAAAAGGTCAGAATTGTCAGTTGGGTAAAGGAAACTCGCAAAATACTGGTCTATACACCCCATTACCAATTCCAGCACTCCCTTGGGTTGATTTAAGCATGGATTTTGTGTTGGGATTACCAAAGACATCTAAAGGGTACGATTCTATCTTTGTTGTAGTGGACCGATTCTCTAAGATGGCACATTTCCTTCCTTGTTCTAAGACATCGGATGCTACTCATGTTGCTTGATTTATTCTTCCGTGAAGTAGTTAGACTACATGGTGTTCCGACTACTATTGTTTCCGATAGAGATGTCAAGTTTGTGGGACACTTTTGGAAGACTTTGTGGAAGAAACTGGTACTCAATCAAATACTCTAAAGACTTGTCATCCACAAACAAGATGGCCAAACAAAGTTGTCAATCGCAGCTTTGGGAAATCTGTTGAGATGCCTTGTTGGTAATCATGTTAAAACTTGGGATGCCATTATACCCCAAGCTGAATTTGCTTATAACAATTCGCTTAACAGAACCACAAAGAAGACCCCATTCGAAGCAACAGATGGATTTCAACCACAACATGTGCTTGATCTAGTCCCACTACCACAAAATGCTCGAGTGAGTGATGATGGAGAAGCTTTTGCTTGAGCATATCAAGAAGGTTCATGAGGAAGTGAGGACTGCAATTAGAACAAGCAATGATTCGTATGCTATGATTTGCTATCGCCATGATGAAGTTCAGATTTTGAAGAAGGAGACCAAGTTCTAGTACATTTGAGGCGAGAACGGTTCCTAAAAGGCACCTACCACAAGCTCAAGTCAAGAAAGTTTGGACCTTGCAAGGTATTGAAGAAAATCAGTTCAAATGCTTATGTACTAGAATCGCCTCGAGGATTTACATATCGGTCAATCTTTAATGTCTTTGATTTGTATCCTTATGATGGATTTGATGGAGAGATCATGAAGTAGGTCGGGGTGGCGGAACTTTCAAAGGACCAGCGAAGTGATTGAAGATGTATTGGATATTAAACAAGCTATTTCAAGAGAGGCATACAATACAATCGAGTACTCGTCAAGTGGTTGGGCAAACCAAGCTAAGCGAAAGTACTTGGATCGCAGAAGAGGAATCAAGAGGATTGATCCAGAATCTATGAAGAGTATTTGAAAGTTTTCCCGACCATGGTCAACTCTTCTTCACCCGAGAAGATTGATGCAGGAGCATAATTAGTTTCCTTTCTTTTATCTAAGTTATTTATTTTTATACGTTAGATGATTTTCTTATTGTAAGGGCTAGGATTTAAAGTATCGTTATTTAGGATTCTTAGCCAAGAAACCCTAGGATTCTTAGCCAAGAAACCCAATTAGTATAAATAGGTGATTGAAACTCTTTTAAAGGCGTTTTATTATTATTATTGAAATATTTCAGATTGAGTTTCGATTAGAACTCTTCTTTTCTACGTTCGTTGAGAATCAAACCCTAGTTTTCTTATTTCTATCTATGCGCCATAAACAGAGGTCTCCAGTACAAAGGTCTCATCAGAGGTCTCAGTGCACAGAGGCTTTGGCCTCGTGCCTGGTGGGCCGCCGCTCAAGCGGGCCGATTTGCTCGTGTGTGCCGCCATGCGCTACTGTGGCCGATGTGCCTGTGTGCCGTTGCGCCGGGTTGGTGATGCGTCGGAGTGGTTAGCAATGGGAAATAGAGTCTGCAATATGTGAGCAATTTTGTCCGCAGATGTATTGACATGCAACCTGGTTTAACAGGTTAAGGTCTTAAAGTGTGTATGAATGTGTAATTTCAAAACTATACGAGACCAACTTTGTCCTTGGCATAATTCGTCATTTTTATTTTCCCCGCAAGTGGACCTACTCATGCAAGTTAATCAAGCATCGTGAGTGCAACTTTGTACTTGGCTTCATGGTTGTCTCCTCAAGATTTCACCGCCAAGGTCATTTTTTTCCCAACTACCCTCGTATTCTATGATTCTTTATTAGCAAAGATCACCTCTTTTTACGCGTCTCATTTTTGTCCCTTGTTTATCTATTTCAATATATTGTTGATGGTTCTGAGGCTTCCTTCCTTTTTCACGAGATATTGCCAATCTGTTGTGGAAACCATCTCGCCTCGAATGACCGACTATTAGAGTTGGCCTTCTACAACATATCGATCAGTATGGAGAGTCATTATCTTCTCAAGTTGTAGATGAACAAGTACGTAGTTAATTTTGATGAGCTTAATGTTAACTCTAATAGCAAAAGGAAACTCTTCTCCTGGAGCGGAATTATTTTGATAGTTACATGTTAATGTTGCTTTCCATTAGGTTTATTCTCACGTTGCCACCGGGTTTTCTAACACTTCGCTATTCTTCGGGGAAGTGGCACTAAAGTCAATGCTCATCTTGGCACCTTAGGTATGGACAATCTACTTATTTTCTTGTTGGTATGATGTAGTGCAATATTAGTCTTATATTTGATGGTATGATTGAACTATAGAGGTATTGCCTAGGTGTAAGGGTTATTAATCGAAATCGCTGCTAAACTTTCACCGAGTTTAGTACACTTAACAATCTCTTATAGTCCTACTTATAGTCGAAAGTGCAAATTTGATACTTTACGCATTGCCTCTGAATCACAGATCTTTGTCAAGTATATTTCAAGTTTCGGTAAACTACCAACTCATTTTCGTAAACTACCAACTCATTATAGATGTGATATGATAAGCTAAGTTTGCTTCCTCTTGGTATATCTTAGGTTTGTCTTTGTTGTAGCTTACAATTTGTTAGTCATACGGTGGATGAAGAAGCGGCTTATTAGGACAAACACAACAATTCTGTTTGGGAACATTGCCACTATCTTAATGATAGGGTCGTTTTCGATGCCCTAATTTGTTTTATTCTCACAATTCTACAAAGTATCACTTTCCCTTGTCTTGATTCATTGTGCTAGTTTCTTTTTTTTATTTAAGCGAGAATTATAAATATCATCGTTAGGGAGCTTGTAATCTTAACAATGGGTTTAAAAATGATGCGAGATAAGGATGCGGGTCTTGATTAAGCTTTTGATTGAATCTCCTGGTCCAAGGTCTCCCCGGCACAAAGGCCACAGTACAAAGGTCTCCTGAATGCAGGTCTCCAGTACAAAGGTCTCGCACAAGTGGTCTCAGAGATGCAGGTTTGGTGGGCTGCGTACTGGTGGGCCGATGTGCTTGTTGGCCGCATGCGCCCGGCAGGGTGATGTGCCGGTGGGTGTTGCGCGGGTTGGCCGATGCATCGTGGTTAGCCGCGAAATAGAGTGCAAGATGTGAGCAATTTTGTCCAGGATGTATTGACATGCAAATCGGCTTCACCGGTTAAGGTCTTAAAGTGTGTATGAATATGTAATTTCAAAACTATACACCAACTTTGTCCTTGGCATAAGTCGTCATTTTTCCCCCTCAAAGGGACCTACTCGTGCAAGTTAAACAAGCATCGATTTCAAGGATAATGAAGGGAAAGTGCTAGTAGCCAGTAGGGGTATTTCATTTTTGGTAAGTTCCTTTTTCCTTTTTTTTTTTCTTTCCATATTCCATCTTTTACAAGTTTAATTTTGGAAATTTGCGGAAAACAAAAAGTAACCTCTATTTTACTTTGTGCGAGGGCAACAAAAGCAACAATGATCAATTTTAATTAAGGGCAATCATTGAACAAATCAAGTATGGAACTGTCAAATGACGGGGAAGAAATTCTCAAAACGGGTATGGTATAGTTTGGTGAGTCTGTTTGTATGAGAGTTGTTTATTTTCACATGTTGGGATTTATAGTTCATATCAAGGCTAGGTGCATCAAGTTTATAATGTACAACTATTTTCTAGGTGCTATAATACGCTTAGGTATAACTTACGTCAACGATTAGTGACTGCAGATCTTAAGAAACTCGAAATTGACATGGAAGTAAATGAAGACCTCATATGTGATATAAGAAATGATTGCAATTCTATAAACAACTTAGTTTATGACTAGAAAGTAGCTACTTAGTTCAAGGAAACATGATCGCGTAGCTTAATTTTAGTGTACTCATGTCCCTGTGGCTTATTATTGCTCATGGATGAAGATTATTCATGCTTTTGGCCGTGGTGATCCGACTAGATGGATTTTCATCTTGAATGGCCTGGAAATATTTTTGAGTTGTTCACCGATCCGCTTTTTGTATGTTTAATGCAAACGGTTATGAAGTGTCGAGTAGTAAGAGAATGATGAGACTAATTGAGGCGGGTAAACTGTGTCTTGTAACATGATTTACACTCGATGACCCTTCTTATCCTTAGTTAAGACCTATTGACCTAATAGTTCCATTTCCTTGAAAGTGCTAGGGATGTGGTCGAGCAAACATTTTCGTGGATCTAACTATCTGCTTCTCTTAATGTAACCTCGTGATGTGCATTCCCGTGGTGCCGAGAGTTCATCACAAGGGCTAGCAAGGTTTTTTTTTTTATATCTAGGTATGTTCTGGTTGATTCGTGCTAACAAGTGAGGTTGATTCAAAGACTTCAATGTGTGCGTATGTGTTTCGATATAATAACGTGACAACCCTCTATTTATTATGAGGCGCCGTCTGGCTCTGCAGTCTGTCTCACAGACTTTGTCACAAACTCGTTGGACCGTTGATTCCTTCTATTTTGAATGGCTACGATTATTTGATAGAACACGCTGATTTATAGGTTTACCCACGACCCGATTCAAATGTTAAAAAACTTTTCATGATCTTTCCCTTTTCTCCGTCTCCTCTAACAGAGATATCTTCCTCTCAAATTTATCTTCCACTTTCGTGAAATTAAAAGTTAATCACCGATGGATATATGGAGAGTCTTAAAATCTCAAAATGATTGTTAGGTGAGCCCAATATTCTGTGTTTTGTATGGATTATCAATTTTTTTCATGTCTAGGGTTTTAATTTGGGGATTGAGATGATGTATTGAATTTTTTGTATGGATTATCAAATTATTTCATGTCTAGGGTTTTAATTTGGGGTTGAGATGATGTCATTCCCCCTTATTGGTGTGTTTCAATAGACTATCAAACCAAAACAAGCACCCGTGGCTGAACGAATTTGTATCAGAATAGAACGTAGCACAGGTAAGCTTCACTCCATGTTAAGAAGAAAAATTCTACACCAGAGTGAGAAAGTTCCGAGGCTTAATATTGAATTTTTTTGGTTTGCAGGATCAATATATATTGCATACTGCTGAGGCTCAGAATATTCTTTTGCCATTTGCTTGTAGATATGGTAATTCTTTCCTATTAGTTCAATTCACTTATCAGTTCATGAAACATTTTAGTAATCTGACTAGGAACTGGGACTAATAAGCAAGTAATCAGTAAAATTTGTGTTTGCCTGGTATACATTGTAGGTTGATGTTTCGATTTGCACTGTTCGGATTAATTCGGAAGGATTAAGACAGCACGAGGCCCTTGGCATTGCAGATGAACTCAAATCTCAGGTTATATTTATATTGTGTTTCTGAATTTGTTTGTCAGGGTAAAGACCAGAACAACTCAACTGGTGAGACAATGTAGAAAATCGGAACTACACCATGAGAAAGATAGATTCCACTATGGTTTTTTTGTTTTCTTGTCTTTTTAATTCTACCAGTACTTACGTCTCAATAATTTTTTCATACATTTTAGAAGCTTGTATAGGTCTAATAAGTGATTAGGATGCAGATTTTGTGGATTCGCTTGACATTGTCATTCGACAATGCATTGGGAATTATCTACTTGGGGTGTCTTTTAACTGTGTATGACTTCTTTGCTGAGATATGTTTCTTACCCACTGTTGTGGTATCACATTTTCAAGGCATAGTGTGAAAATGTTTCTTATGAATGTTACAGTGCTCATGGATTTGACTTAGGCATTTAAGCGAAGTCACCTTTCACCAATTTGGAAATTAATTTACTTGTTGTGCACAGATTCGTTTGGCATTCTCTGCCACCTTTGTTTCTAGAATCGCTTCCAGCATAATATCTGATCCATCTGCATAGGAGATGGCATAATTAACTCGAATTCACTTTCTAATATTGGTGTCGGTGATGTTGTTAAAGTTGAAAATTAAGAAAACTTTCCAAGTGATCTCCATTTGCAGGCTTCAAACTATGAGGATGGTATTGGTTATGTCGAAATTATGAACCTTTGCGTTTGGTAGGGATTTTACAAAGATTCGGTTCGTATGGGAGGAAGAGGTGCCGATGATGTATATTTATGAAGTGCAGCTTGAACACCGTTTGCAGGGGAAGGGATTAGGGAAATTCGTAATGCAGTTGGTTGAGTGCATTGTGTACGAGAATCAGATGAGTGCCGTTATGTTTACTGTATAGAAACTTGGTATTTTCATGTAATTTTCGATGCATTACCGTTCTGCTATGCAATATTGGAGTTGTTAATAAGAGTATTTATTTAGCTTTTCTTCAAAATACAAAAAACTGTTAAGCCTTTATATACATAAACTTGGTATTACAGGATTGCAGATACAAAGTGTTCAGCTTTCTATAGAAGTCATTGCAAGGCTTTTTGATACAAAAAATTTACTGACATATATAAGTCAGTCTCCGAGTTTGATAATACAAAAAAAAAAAAAAAAATCACAGTTCATAATATAAGCCCTCCAGCACATAACCATTCATTGATGCATTTTTTTTTCCTTCCAAAGTGCGCAAAATATAAGCCCCTGTACATCAACTCCCCCAAAAACAATAATGAACTTTAAAATTTTGTAATTCAAACCACAAAAATTAATATAGAAGTGTCTGTTGAATGATAGAAAAACAAGGTACAAAAGTAATAAGTTTTTTAACATACATACCTATGCAGCTATGCTACTCATAACACCCAACCGATGGGCTTCTTTTTTTGTTGGGCAATTGCGAGTGTCGTGACCAGTCAGTTTACATGTTCTGCAGATTCTATCTTTTTTCTTTGATTCAATACCACTCTTAATTCGGGAGTTGCCTTCAGCAGCAGCTGCCTTATCTTTATCAGATTTCCTGCCTTTAGTTTGGGAAATGCGTGGGTTGCCTAAAATCTTCTTTGCAGGAGAACTAGCACATGACTCATCATTGGATACTAGTTCGAAGATGGTAGATGACTTATCAACAATTAATGGTTCTACATTAGCACATAACTCTTCTTCCATGTCTTTCCCGTGTTCTTGTCCGAGTTCAACCATTTCAATTTCCCGGACTTTCTCAAATGCTTGATTAAGGAAACCCATTGCCACATCATAAGCTTTTGAAGATTTACCCACCATATAAGCTAGCTCTGTCGAAAGTTGACAATAATGACTAATCCTCATGGCTTCCATCCCAATTTTATCATCTTTCATTACCAAACCATCGGATCCAAAAACTTCAGATCTATTTGCTCTTTTTGTCCATCTTTCCATTATAAAATGAGGTGGAATCTCTATGACATAAAACCGAAATACTAAAATATGATGCAAATGACTACATAGGAGACCAACAAACTCGAAATTATGGCAATTACATGTGCCCTTTTTAGTTACCTCATTAATCTTCACCGTGAACTCTTGTAAAACCTTTTCACCCACGTTCCAAATGGATCGTAAATGTGTTCATCACCATCAATATTAAGTATGTCCGACCGGTACTTTAAAGTAGTCTTGAACTCTTTTGCACCTTATTAAAGACAATACTTAGTATAGATTTCTGATGCATGCTTAACCAATAAATCATGAGAAATAAATACACGCTTCATATGGATAGACTTGTAGTCTTCCTCTCGTTTCTCGTACATACATTCTTTCTAATGCTTGATCACTGACTTTCCACAAACTCGCGCAATGATGTTCTAGAGTTCACATAACCATCAAAGAAAGAATTTATACTTTCGCTTCTTTGTGTTGAATTCATTCCAAAGCAAAGAAAGTACCCTATTATATACGGAATCCATTTCTCACGAATATCAAACAATTCACTAAGCCATGTATAAGTCAAATCAAAATCAACCAACGTGGAGTGCCACTTATTTTCGAAATCCTCAACTGTGTATGTAAAACGAATAACTGCCTTGACAGCTTTTTTGAATTTTGATTTCTTAAAAAATACATGACTTAGTTTATCCCCAAATTTTTTCTTAATGTGCCACAAGCAAAAACGATGGCGGGTATTGGGAGCACCAAGTCAACAAAGCATTAGTCATGGCCTGATCTTGGTCAAGTAAGTATAGAGATGGAGGACGACCTCCCATTGCTTCAAGCCACGTCTCGAACAACCAAGTAAATGTTGGTTCTGGGTTTCATCACCTAATAATGCAAATCCAAATGTAATAGATTGGCGATGATGATTCGTACCTGTGAATGGAGCAAAAGGCATACTGTACTTGTTAGTCTTATATGTAGTATCAAATGATACCGCATCTCCAAATCGACTAGATGCCATTCGTGAACGTGCATCAACCCAAAATAAATTTGATGCCCTACCAACTTCATCAACTTGTACAACATAATAAAAATCGGGATTATCGATTGTTCTTTTGTTAAAATACTTCAATACAGCTTCTGTATCTCATATGTCTATTAAAGAATTTCTAACTGTTCTCAAATGGTTATAAAGGTCCCTTGTCATGAATCCAACATTCCCACTTGTCCCCAAAAAGTGATGCTACCTTGTTGACTTGGAGTTTTTGTTTGTTAAATGTTTCTGCCAAGCTTTTGGCTGCTGGAGGCATAACCTTATTTGCCCTCATGAGATGTCGCTTTTCAGGAGAGACCATTCCGTGATTGTGCTCTTTCATAAATTTGTTAACGTACCAAGTTTGAAGTTCAAAGTGTCCAAAGCTATACATAACATAGCCTTACAATCTGGCCCTCATGGTGGATGTGCTTCTCTTCCTTTTGAGCTTGCCATCATTTTGATCGCCTTGAGAAGGTTTGATTTTGTGGACTCCTTCACGACAACATACAAAAACTACTCTAGTTATGAGAGGTCCTCGTGCAAAGAGCATATGATGACCTCCTACGAGTAGAAAATCCCAAACTCTTTCCGTATTCTTTATAGTAATTCGCCTTCGGCTAATAGAAGAAAAATTCATGTCTAAGGATGGCTTGAGTAACTTCCCATCAGTAGCCACTCCGGTACTTTCATCCCCAACAGTCATCTCTACACACAAAATGCAGTGTAACAATAAGAAATTTTTAGAATTGGTACACTAAATGGTTGAATTTGTTAACTACATGCCCACTAGTTCAACAAATTGAAAAATAAGAAAAATTAGCAAACTGTGAAGGTAATAAACTAATCAAAACCCTATAAACTAATTGAAGATTATGAATAATGGAGTATTAATAATAATCTAAGACTCTAGAATCTCTGAATATAGAAACCTCTAATCCTAATCCCCAAATCAAAACCCTAGAATTGATATGGTTTTAAAGCAATACAGTAGACAAAATTTTCCCTTACCTAGGAAACACGAGGGTCACTTTCGATTATTTAAAGCTTTTTACGGTGAAAGAATCTAGTGATATCATCGATCTGCAACTATTAAAGATTTCAGAACAGTGGAAGAAAAGGAGAGCACGAGAGAGAAGACAAAATGAGAAAGATGAAAATGAATTATTCAATCGGGTCATGGACCACTTATTAAAACCCGCGTGTTTTTGTTTAAAATCTCAGCCGTCGAAAATTTCCAGATCCGTTGGTCCAGCGAGTTTGTGACAAAGTCGCGGAGATGACTCGTGAACGGATCGCGCCTCATTTATTATTTTGATTTATGTTTAATTTCTTTTAATTCGTTCACCCCTTGCCATTATTTTTTGCTCTTTTATTTTTAGATGCTCTTGTGTTCTTATCTTCTTCCTTGGACCTAAGGTTCTAGAATTGTTATAGTAGTCCTCCTTTGTTAGTGCAATGATAAGGTTCTTGAAATACATTTCTGTTGTTGCTTTGGATGATGTTTGTTTGGTTTTTAACTTTTCATAAGGGTTTGCAATTCATGATCAAATAAGTTCAATGTAGTGTTAAGTGTAGTTCTTAAATGTTTTTGTATGGGTTTTGCAACCCTGTCAACATCTTCTTAGGAAAATGGTTTGAAGTGAGGCATTTAAGGCATACACCCTGAGGCATTTTTCGCAGATGCCGGTATTTGGAAAACCTTGGGTCAGTTATCTGGGAAGTATAAGGTTATAAAAGCAACTGTTAGGAGAGTTAGAGAACTACTGTAAGAAACTGTAAGATGAGACAACAAAGTGTAGTGGGGAAGTTTTATTAGCTATTGCGAGAAACTATACACAAATTGTAGATCATAAGTCGTACAAATTCCTTTTTCTAGATTATGTAATAGGGGTTCTAGGCACACATTTTTTTTTTTAATCTCATATTCACATATTTCCTTTCGTTTTTATGTTTTTCTTTTGTGCGCTGAGCTGCTTTCATGACTCATAGCCGGTATTTGGAAAACCTTGGGTCAGTTATTTGGGAAGTATAAGGTTATAAAATCAACTGTTGGGAGAGTTAGATAACTACTGTAAGAAACTGTAGTAAGAAACTGTAAGATGAGACAACAAAGTGTAGTGGTGAAGTTATATGAGCTATTGCGAGAAACTATACACAAATGGTAGATCCAAAGTCGTACAAATTCCTTTTTTATGGATTATGTAATAGGGGTTCTAGGCAAACATTTTTTTTTTTAAAATCTCATATCTACATATTTCCAGTGCGCTGAGCTGCTTTCATGACTCATAAATTTCTTCATGTTGCTACTCCATTCACAGGTACAACACAATGATCCTTGAAGCACTTTTTAACATTAAAGATCCCAGTGGAGCAGATAATGGTGTTATCAAATGACTTTAATGAGGTTAGAGAGACAACTGTCCTCTTCCCTTACTATTTCTATTTGTTCTTCTTCTTTTTGCCTTGGGATGATAGTATATTTTGCTACCATGGTGAAGTTATATTTTGCTTCTACAATTTAATTTTCGGGGTATAATAGAATCATTGGGTGTAATATATGAAGTTGTTACTTCTATTCATGATTCTGTTGATTCCAATGTTTGTATCGTAAGGACCTTTTTGTAGGATATTGTTGATTCCATTTTGTTTTTAGGATTTCCCTTTAAATTTCTATAATCTTAATCTCGTGCAAATATCTTGTTTTTTTTTTTTTTTTCCAGAATCTGGAATACATGGAATTTTTGTGAACAAGGCAGACACAGAGGTCTCTCAAAGAAAAGAAGACCTTTTTATTTCTTGTTTTATCTTTATTCCTCAGTTGTGTGTTTTTCAATTTGTTGTAAAGTGTGCTTGTTAGGTAGTTTTGATTCTGGAAATCAGAGTGCTATTGTAATAGTTGTAAATTTGTAATAGTTTAAGGAGAAGAAGGATGTCAATCTGACGGCTGCTCGAGTTGCTTGGCGTATTCATCCCCAATCTAGAAAAACAGGTAAGGTCTCCAACACCCACAAATTCTTCACTCAATGGTTTATATTTTAGTTCTTGTTCTTACTTAAATTAAGCGACTTAGACACTTAGTGACTAAATTAAGGGATATAGTAAAAGGATAAACCACTAGATAAAGATACACAAATCATGGAGATAAAAACTAGACTAAATGATGAGATACCCCTGAAACTTTGTGGGACCTAGTAATAAGAAAAATTGACTTATCATAAGCTAGTTTAAAAATATTTTATAAGCTAGTTAAGAAAAAAAATTTAATAACCTAATGTTGAACTTATACATCATAATAGAACTTATTGCACGGGTACCCTTGGAACTTTGTGGACCTAATAATAAAAGATCCCGATGAGGAAAATTGTCTAATCTCATCATAATTTAATTTAAATCTATTTTTATTAATTTTTAGGTGCATCCGGGGACCTACTAGTATTAAGAGATGGCCATTTGCCCACACAAACCCATCCCCGTGGGTACCCGCCCCGTTTGGGTAGGATTTTTCCCGCACAAATGGGGATGAGGTATGGGTAATACCCGAAACCTAAGCTGCGGGGATGGGGATGGGATTCAAGGTCCCCGCCCCGTAACTTTCATATTATAAGGGTTTAGACTTTTATGCAAGAATTCAGATCAATTTTTATACTTCTACCACTTAGTCAAGCTTTCTTTCATTTATTTTTATACTTGACCACTTCTTTCATTTATTATATTCTTGATCGTTTCTTGTATATTCATCACTTTCGCTTCTTTGTTGTGATCGAGACACTCTAAAAGTAGCAAAACTAATAAGTCATTTAAGATTCTTTGTTGAGAAAGGAAAAAGTAGCAAAACTAATAAGTCATTTACAAATTCTTTTGTTCACTTTAAGATGAATTTTGAATTTTTAAATTTTATAATGCATTATTCTTATGTTATTATTTTTGTTTAAGTTTTGATTATAAATACATATATGTATTAATAATTAACACCGTCTTATGGGTAACCCATGGGAAACTCCCCATACGGGTATTACCCATATCCGCCCCGCCAATTCATGTGGGTAATGGGGCGGGTATGCGTAATTCTTTTATGAACAGGGCGGTGATGGGATTGACATACCCGCCCCATATCCGGCCCATGACCATCCCTAAATTTAATGTAACTTTATAATATTTAGTTAACGGAAAAGTTAAGCTGTTAGAGTTTTCATCATCAAACTCTTATTACGCAGGTACCCATGGCACTTTGTGGGACCTAGTAATAAGATAACTTGATGAGGAAAATGGCTCAGTATTATCATAATTTAACTAAAATGTATTTTTATTAATTTTTTTGTCAAAATAAATAAGATTAACCATCCAAAGATAGACTTTTTCATCATTAAACTTTGCACGGATATCCCTGGAACTTTGTGGGACTTTTTTTTTTTTTTTGATGGAAACAGGGGCTTTCAATCGCCGATAAATTTTATTTATGACTACCTCATTCAAATTGAGGCTTGAAGGATTATATTGATCAATTATATCAATAAACAGGACAATACAAATTTACATTCAAAATTTAAAGAAACGAGATAAGAAAATTGTATTAAACTTCTCACTTTGTTGAAATAATGGTTTCAAACCATTTTGTTTCTTGATCATTAAATATATTAGATGCTTCCATAAAGGGAAATAATATGCCCAAATTAGATTCTTCACAAACGATCTCCGTATCCTGGAGAAGTAGTAGTGAAATCTTTGTTCTCATTTCAGTTCTGTTTGTGTGTGATTAGTCATGGTGGCCTTTATTTTTATTTTTGTTTTTTGCTCACATAGTGGATAAATGTAAGAAAGGGGATTTTTGGGTAGGCTATTTCTTGCGCTTCTGTGTTCTTTTGCAATATCCTTATATAGACAATAATTTTAGGATATTATAAGATATTTTGAACCATTCCCAATGGTCATGGTGGTCTGTATTTTTATTTTTGGTTTTTGCTCACGTAGTGGATAAATGTAAGAAATGGGGTTTTGGGGTAGGCTATTTCTTGCGCTTCTGTGTGTTCTTTTGCAATATCCTTCTACAGACAATCATTTTAGAATATTATAAAACACTTTGAACCATTCCCAATGGTCATGGTGGCCTGTATTTTTATTTTTGGTTTTTGCTCACGCAAAGGATAAATGTAAGAAAAGGATTTTGGGTAGGCTATTTCTTGCGCTTCTTTGTGTTCTTTTGCAATATCCTTCTGTACAATCATTTTAGGATATTATAAGACATTTTGAACCATTCTTAACGGTCATGGTGGCCTGTATTTTTATTTTTGGTTTTTGCTCACTAATGGATAAATGTAAGAAAGGGGGTTTTGGGGTAGATTATTTCTTGCGCTTCTGTGTGTTCTTTTGCATTATACTTCTACAGACAATCATTTTAGGATATTATAAGACATTTTGAACCATTCCCATTGGTCATGGTGGCCTTTATTGTTATTTTTGGTTTTTGCTCACGTAGTGGATAAATGTAAGAAAGGGGTTTTGGGGTAGGCTATTTCTTGCGCTTCTGTGTGTTCTTTTGTAATATCCTTCTACAGACAATCATTTTTGAATATTATAAGACATTTTGAACCATTCCCAATGGTCATGGTGGCCTGTATTGTTATTTTTGGTTTTTACTCACGTAGTGGATAAATGTAAGAAAGGAGGTTTTGGGGTAGGCTATTTCTTGCGCTTCTGTGTGTTCTTTTGCAATATCCTTCTACAGACAATCATTTTAGAATATTATAAGACACTTTGAACCATTCCCAATGGTCATGGTGGCCTGTATTTTTATTTTTGGTTTTTGCTCACGTAGTGAATAAATGTAAGAAAGGGGATTTTGGGGTAGACTATTTCTTGCGCTTTTGTGTGTTCTTTTGCAATATCCTTCTACAGACAATCATTTTAGGGTATTATAAGACATTTTGAACCATTCCCACTGGTCATGGTGGTCTGTATTGTTATTTTTGGTTTTGGCTCACGTAGTGGAAAATGTAAGAAAGGGGATTTTGGGGTGCTATTTCTTGCGCTTCGTGTGTTCTTTTGCAATGTCCTTATACATACAATCATTTTAGGGTATTATAAGACATTTTGAACCATTCCCACTGGTCATGGTGGCTGTATTGTTATTTTTGGTTTTGGCTCACGTAGTGGAAAATGTAAGAAAGGGGATTTTGGGGCGGTGCTATTTCTTGCGCTTCGTGTGTTCTTTTGCAATATCCTTCTGGACAATCATTTTAGGGTATTATAAGACATTTTGAACCATTCCCACTGGTCATGGTGGCCTGTATTGTTATTTTTGGTTTTGGCTCACGAGGGAAAATGTAAGAAAGGGGATTTTGGGGCAGTGCTATTTCAGGCGCTTTCCTTGTGTTCTTTTGCAATATCCTTCTGAAGGTAAAATCATTTTAAGATAATATAAGACATTTTGAACCATTCCCATTGGTCATGGTGGCATGTATTGTTATTTTGGTTTTGGCTCATGTAGTGGAAAATGTAAGAAGAGGATTTTGGGGCAGGCTATTTCTTGCGCTTCTGTGTGTTCTTTTGCAATATCCTTCTACAGATAATCATTTTAGGATATTATAAGACATTTTGAACCATTCCCACTGGTCATGGTGGCCTGTATTGTTATTTTTGGTTTTGGCTCACGTAGGGAAAATGTAAGAATGGGGATTTTGGGCAGGATATTTCTTATGTCCGTGTGTTCTTTTGAATATCCTTCTGAGATAATCATTTTAGGATATTATAAGAAATTTTGGACCATTCCCATTTTGTCATGGTGGCTGTATTGTTATTTTTGGTTTTGGCTCACGAGTGGAAAATGTAAGAAAGGGGATTTTGGGGCAGACTATTTCTTATGCTTCTGTGTGTTCTTTTGCAATATCCGTATACAGACAATCATTTTAGAATATTATAAAACACTTTGAACCATTCCCAATGGTCATGGTGGCCTGTATTTTTATTTTTGGTTTTTGCTCACGCAGTGGATAAATGTAAGAAAAGGGATTTTGGGGTAGGCTATTTCTTGCGCTTCTTTGTGTTCTTTTGCAATATCCTTCTACAGACAATCATTTTAGGATATTATAAGACATTTTGAACCATTCTTAACGGTCATGGTGGCCTGTATTTTTATTTTTGGTTTTTGCTCACTAATGGATAAATGTAAGAAAGGGGGTTTTGGGGTAGATTATTTCTTGCGCTTCTGTGTGTTCTTTTGCATTATACTTCTACAGACAATCATTTTAGGATATTAAAAGACATTTTGAACCATTCCCATTGGTCATGGTGGCCTTTATTGTTATTTTTGGTTTTTGCTCACGTAGTGGATAAATGTAAGAAAGGGGTTTTGGGGTAGGCTATTTCTTGCGTCTGTGTGTTCTTTTGTAATATCCTTCTACAGAAAATCATTTTTGAATATTATAAGACATTTTGAACCATTCCCAATGGTCATGGTGGCCTGTATTGTTATTTTTGGTTTTTGCTCACGTAGTGGATAAATGTAAGAAGGGGGGTTTTGGGTAGGCTATTTCTTGCGCTTCTGTGTGTTCTTTTGCAATATTCTTCATGCACAATCATTTTAGGGTATTATAAGACATTTTGAACCATTCCCACTGGTCATGGTGGCCTGTATTGTTATTTTTGGTTTTGGCTCACGTGAGTGGAAAATGTAAGAAAGGGGATTTGGGGAAGTGCTATTTCATGTTCTCTGTGTTCTTTGCAATATCCTTCTACATACAATCATTTTAGGTATTATAAGACATTTTGAACCATTCCCACTGGTCATGGTGGCCTGTATTGTTATTTTCGGTTTTGGCTCACGTAGTGGAAAATGTAAGAAAGGGGATTTTGGGCAAAGCTATTTCTTGCGCTCACAGTGTGTTCTTTTGCAATATCCTTCTGCTGCACAATCATTTTAGGTATTATAAGACATTTTGAACCATTCCCACTGGTCATGGTGGCCTGATTGTTATTTTTGGTTTTTGGCTCACGTAGGGAAAATGTAAGAAAGGGGATTTTAAAGGTGCTATTTCTTGCGCTTGTGTGTGTTCTTTTGCAATATCCTTCTACAGAAAATCATTTTAAGATAATATAAGACATTTTGAACCATTCCCATTGGTCATGGTGGCATGTATTGTTATTTTTGGTTTTGACTCACATAGTGGAAAATGTAAGAAAGGGGATTTTGGGGTGTGCTATTTCTTGCGCTTCGTGGTGTTCTTTTGCAATATCCTTCTACAGATAATCATTTTAGGATATTATAAGACATTTTGAACCATTCCCACTGGTCATGGTGGCCTGTATTGTTATTTTTGGTTTTGGCTCAATGTGAGGGAAAATGTAAGAATGGGGATTTCAAGGCGTGATATTTCTTGCGCTTCTGTGTGTTCGTTTGAATATCCTTCTACTGACAATCATTTTAGGATATTATAAGAAATTTTGGACCATTCCCATTTTGTCATGGTGGCCTGTATTGTTATTTTTGGTTTTGGCTCACGTAGTGGAAAATGTAAGAAAGGGGATTTTTAGCGTACTATTTTTATGCTTCGTGGTGTTCTTTTGCAATATCTCAGATACAGACAATCATTTTAGGATATTATAAGACATTTTGGACCATTCCCATTGGTCATGATGGCCTGTATTGTTATTTTTGGTTTTGGCTCACATAGTGGAAAATGTAAGAAAGGGGATTTTGGGGAAGGCTATTTCTTGCGCTTCTGTGTGTTCTTTTGGAATATCCTTCTACATAAAATCATTTTATGATATTATAAGACCTTTTGGACCATTCCCATTGGTCATGGTGGCCTGTATTGTTATTTTTGGTTTTGGCTCACGTTGTGGAAAATGTAAGAAATGTGATTTTGGGGCAGGCTATTTCTTGCGCTTCTGTGTGTTCTTTTGCAATATCCTTCTACGGACAATCATTGTAGGATATTATAAGAAATTTAGGACCATTCCCATTTTGTCATGGTGGCCTGTATTGTTATTTTTGGTTTTGGCTCACGTAGTGGAAAATGTAAGAAAGGGGATTTTGGGGCAGGCTATTTCTTACGCTTCTGTGTGTTCTTTTGCAATATCCTTCTACGGAGTATCATTTTAGGATATTATAAGACATTTTGGACCATTCCCATACAATCATTTTTGTTTTTGGCTCACGTAGTGGAAAATGTAAGAAAGGGGATTTTGGGGAGGCTATTTCTTGCGCTTCTGTGTGTTCTTTTGCAATATCCTTCCACAGACAATCATTTTAGGATATTATAAGACATTTTGAACCATTCCCATTGGTCATGGTGGCCTGTATTGTTATTTTTGGTTTTGGCTCACGTAGGGAAAATGTAAGAAAGGGATTTTGGGGTGATATTTCTTGCGCTTGTGTGTTCTTTTGCAATATCCTTCTACAGACAATCATTTTAGGATATTATATGAAATTTTGGACCATTCCCATTGGTCATGGTGGCCTGTACTGTTATTTTTGGCTTTGGCTCACATAGTGGAAAATGTAAGAAAGGGGATTTTGGGGCAGGCTATTTCTTACGCTTCTGTGTGTTCTTTTGCAATATCCTTCTACGGACAATCATTTTAGGATATTATAAGAAATTTAGGACCATTCCCATTTTGTCATGGTGGCCTGTATTGTTATTTTTGGTTTTGGCTCACGTAGTGGAAAATGTAAGAAAGGGATTTTTGGGGCAGGCTATTTCTTACGCTTCGGTGTTCTTTGCAATATCCTTCTACTGGAGAGTATAATTTTAGGATATTATAAGACATTTTGGACCATTCCCATACAATCATTTTTGTTTTTGGCTCACGTAAGGAAAATGTAAGAAAGGGGATTTTGGGGCAGGCTATTTCTTCGTGTTCATGTGTTATTTTGCAATATCCTTCTACATACAATCATTTTAGGGTATTATAAGACATTTTGAACCATTCCCACTGGTCATGGTGGCCTGTATTGTTATTTTTGGTTTTGGCTCACGTAGTGGAAAATGTAAGAAAGGGGATTTTGGGGCGTGCTATTTCTTGCGCTTTTCCGTGTGTTCTTTGCAATATCCTTTTGCAGACAATCATTTTAGGGTATTATAAGACATTTTGAACCATTCCACTGGTCATGGTGGTCGGTATTGTTATTTTCGGTTTTGGCTCACGTAGTGGAAAATGTAAGAAAGGGGATTTTAGAGGTGCTATTTCTTGCGCTTGTGTGTGTTCTTTTGCAATATCCTTCTACAGAAAATCATTTTAAGATAATATAAGACATTTTGAACCATTCCCATTGGTCATGGTGGCATGTATTGTTATTTTTGGTTTTGGCTCACGTAGTGGAAAATGTAAGAAAGGGGATTTTGAAGGTGCTATTTCTTGCGCTTCCGTGTGTTCTTTTGCAATATCCTTCTACAGCATAATCATTTTAGGATATTATAAGACATTTTGAACCATTCCCACTGGTCATGGTGGCCTGTATTGTTATTTTTGGTTTTGGCTCACGTAGTGGAAAATGTAAGAATGGGGATTTTGGGGCAGGATATTTCTTGCGCTTCTGTGTGTTCGTTTGAATATCCTTCTACTGACAATCATTTTAGGATATTATAAGAAATTTTGGACCATTCCCATTTTGTCATGGTGGCCTGTATTGTTATTTTTGGTTTTGGCTCACGTAGTGGAAAATGTAAGAAAGGGGATTTTGGGGCAGACTATTTCTTATGCTTCTGTGTGTTCTTTTGCAATATCCGTATACAGACAATCATTTTAGGATATTATAAGACATTTTGGACCATTCCCATTGGTCATGATGGCCTGTATTGTTATTTTTGGTTTTGGCTCACATAGTGGAAAATGTAAGAAAGGGGATTTTGGGGAAGGCTATTTCTTGCGCTTCTGTGTGTTCTTTTGGAATATCCTTCTACATAAAATCATTTTATGATATTATAAGACCTTTTGGACCATTCCCATTGGTCATGGTGGCCTGTATTGTTATTTTTGGTTTTGGCTCACGTAGTGGAAAATGTAAGAAATGTGATTTTGGGGCAGGCTATTTCTTGCGCTTCTGTGTGTTCTTTTGCAATATCCTTCTACGGACAATCATGTAGGATATTATAAGAAATTTAGGACCATTACCATTTTGTCATGGTGGCTGTATTGTTATTTTTGGTTTTGGCTCACGTAGTGGAAAATGTAAGAAAGGGGATTTTAAAAAGGGGCTATTTCTTACGCTTCTGTGTGTTCTTTTGCAATATCCTTCTACGGAGTATCATTTTAGGATATTATAAGACATTTTGGACCATTCCCATACAATCATTTTTGTTTTTGGCTCACGTAGTGGAAAATGTAAGAAAGGGGATTTTGGGGAGGCTATTTCTTGCGCTTCTGGTTCTTTTGCAATATCCTTCCATGATAATCATTTTAGGATATTATAAGACATTTTGAACCATTCCCATTGGTCATGGTGGCCTGTATTGTTATTTTTGGTTTTGGCTCACGAGTGGAAAATGTAAGAAAGGGGATTTTGGGGTGATATTTCTTGCGCTTCTGTGTTCTTTTGCAATATCCTTCTCATGCATAATCATTTTAGGATATTATATGAAATTTTGGACCATTCCCATTGGTCATGGTGGCTCGTGATCTGCTATTTTTGGCTTTGGCTCACATAGTGGAAAATGTAAGAAAGGGGATTTTGGGGGGGCTATTTTTACGCTTTCCGTGTGTTCTTTTGCAATATCCTTCACTTTGACAATCATTTTAGGATATTATAAGAAATTTAGGACCATTCCCATTTTGTCATGGTGGCCTCGATTGTTATTTTTGGTTTTGGCTCACGTAGGGAAAATGTAAGAAAGGGGATTTTGGGGCAGGCTATTTCTTACGCTTCTGTGTGTTCTTTTGCAATATCCTTCTACGGAGTATAATTTTAGGATATTATAAGACATTTTGGACCATTCCCATACAATCATTTTTGTTTTTGGCTCACGTAGTGGAAAATGTAAGAAAGGGGATTTTGGGGAGGCTATTTCTTGCGCTTCTGTGTGTTCTTTTGCAATATCCTTCCACAGACAATCATTTTAGGATATTATAAGACATTTTGAACCATTCCCATTGGTCATGGTGGCCTGTATTGTTATTTTTGGTTTTGGCTCACGTAGTGGAAAATGTAAGAAAGGGGATTTTGGGGCAGGATATTTCTTGCGCTTCTGTATGTTCTTTTGCAATATCCTTCTACAGACAATCATTTTAGGATATTATAAGACATTTTGAACCATTCCCAATGTTCATGGATGCCTGTACTGTACTGTTATTTTTGGTTTTGGCTCACGTAGTGGAAAATGTAAGAAAGGGGATTTTGGGGCAGGCTATTTCTTGCGCTTCTGTGTGTTCTTTTGCAATATCCTTCTACGGACAATCATTTTAGGATATTATAAGACATTTTGGACAATTCCCATTGGTCATGGTGGCATGTAATGTTATTTTTGGTTTTGGCTCACGTATTGGAAAATGTAAAAAAGGGGATTTTGGGGCAGGCTATTTCTTGCGTTTCTGTGTGTTCTTTTGCAATATCCTTCTAGACAATCATTTTAGGACATTATAAGACATTTTGGACCATTCCCCTTGATCATGGTGGCCTGTATTGTTATTTTCGGTTTTGGCTCACGTAGTGGAAAATGTAAGAAAGGGGATTTTGGGGCAGGCTATTTCTTGCCTACATGTGTTCTTTTGCAATATCCTTCTACAGACAATCATTTTAGGATATTATAAGACATTTTGGACCATTCCCCTTGGTCATGGTGGCCTGTTTTGTTATTTTCGGTTTTGGCTCACGTAGAGGAAAATGTTAGAAAAGGGGATTTTGGGGCAGGCTATTTCTTGCGCTTCTGTGTGTTCTTTTGCAATATCCTTCTACAGACAATCATTTTAGGATATTATAAGAAATTTTGGACCATTCCCATTTTGTCATGGTGGCCTGTATTGTTATTTTTGGTTTTGGCTCACGTAGTGGAAAATGTAAGAAAGGGGATTTTGGGGCAGACTATTTCTTATGCTTCTGTGTGTTCTTTTGCACTATCCGTATACACACAATCATTTTAGGATATTATAAGACATTTTGGACCATTCCCATTGGTCATGATGACCTGTATTGTTATTTTTGGTTTTGGCTCACATAGTGGAAAATGTAAGAAAGGGGATTTTGGGGAAGGCTATTTCTTGCGCTTCTGTGTGTTCTTTTGGAATATCCTTCTACATAAAATCATTTTATGATATTATAAGACCTTTTGGACCATTCCCATTGGTCATGGTGGCATGTATTGTTATTTTTGGTTTTGGCTCACGTAGTGGAAAATGTAAGAAATGTGATTTTGGGGCTGTGCTATTTCTTGCGCTTCTGTGTGTTCTTTTGCAATATCCTTCTACAGACAATCATTTTAAGATATTATAAGACATTTTGAACCATTCCCATTGGTCATGGTGGCATGTATTGTTATTTTTGGTTTTGGCTCACATAGTGGAAAATGTAAGAAAGGGGATTTTGGGGCGGGCTATTTCTTGCGCTCGTGTGTGTTCTTTTGCAATATCCTGCTGAGATAATCATTTTAGGATATTATAAGACATTTGAACCATTCCCATTGGTCATGGTGGCCTGTATTGTTATTTTTGGTTTTTGGCTCACGTGAGGGAAAAAATGTAAGAAAGGGGATTTTGGGGCGGAGCTATTTCTTGCGCTTCCGTGTGTTCTTTTGCAATATCCTTCTACGAGACAATCATTTTAGGATATTATAAGACATTTTGAACCATTCCCATTGGTCATGGTGGCCTGTATTGTTATTTTTGGTTTTGGCTCACGTAGGGAAAATGTAAGAAAGGGGATTTTGGGGGGGATATTTCTTGCGCTTCGTGTGTTCTTTTGCAATATCCTTCTATGAGACAATCATTTTAGGATATTATATGAAATTTTGGACCATTCCCATTGGTCATGGTGGCCCAGATTGTTATTTTTTGTCTTTGGCTCACATAGTGGAAAATGTAAGAAAGGGATTTTGGGGCAGGCTATTTCTTACGCTTCTGTGTGTTCTTTTGCAATATCCTTCTACGGACAATCATTTTAGGATATTATAAGACATTTTGGACCATTCCCATTTTGTCATGGTGGCCTATATTGTTATTTTTGGTTTTGGCTCACGTAGTGGAAAATGTAAGAAAGGGGATTTGGGAGGTTATTTCTTACGCTTTGTGTGCGGAGTATCATTTTAGGATATTATAAGACATTTTGGACCATTCCCATACAATCATTTTTGGTTTTTTGGCTCACGAGGGAAAATGCTAAGAAAGGGGATTTTGGGGAGGTTATTTCTTGCGCTTCGTGTGTTCTTTTGCAATTTTCACAGACAATCATTTTAGGATATTATAAGACATTTTGAACCATTCCCATTGGTCATGGTGGCCTCGTATTGTTATTTTTGGTTTTGGCTCACGTAAAGGGAAAATGTAAGAAAGGGGATTTTGGGGCAGGATATTTCTTGCGCTTCTGTATGTTCTTTTGCAATATCCTTCTACAGATAATCATTTTAGGATATTATAAGACATTTTGAACCATTCCCAATGTTCATGGATGCCTCAGATCTTGTGTATTGTTATTTTTGGTTTTGGCTCACGAGGGAAAATGTAAGAAAGGGGATTTTGGGGCAGGCTATTTCTTGCGCTTCTGTGTGTTCTTTTGCAATATCCTTCTACGGACAATCATTTTAGGATATTATAAGACATTTTGGACAATTCCCATTGGTCATGGTGGCATGTAATGTTATTTTTGGTTTTGGCTCACGTATTGGAAAATGTAAAAAAGGGGGTTTTGGGGCAGGCTATTTCTTGCGTTTCTGTGTGTTCTTTTGCAATATCCTTCTACAGACAATCATTTTAGGATATTATAAGACATTTTGGACCATTCCCCTTGATCATGGTGGCCTGTATTGTTATTTTTTGGGTTTTGGCTCACGAAAGTGAAAAAAAAAAATGTAAGAAAAAGGATTTTAAAGGGGGCTATTTCTTGCGCTTCTGTGTGTTCTTTTGCAATATCCTTATACAGACAATCATTTTAGGATATTATAAGACATTTTGGACCATTCCCCTTGGTCATGGTAGCCTGCTTTGTTATTTTCGGTTTTGGCTCACGTAGAGGAAAATGTTAGAAAGGGGATTTTTGGGCAGGCTATTTCTTGCGCTTCTGTGTGTTGTTTTGCAATATCCTTCTACAGACAATCATTTTAGGATATTATAAGACATTTTGAACCATTCCCATTGGTCATGGTGGCCTGTATTGTTATTTTTGGTTTTGGCTCACGTAGTGGAAAATGTAAGAAAGGGGATTTTGAGGCAGGCTATTTCTTGCGTTTCTGTGTATTCTTTTGTAATATCCTTCTACAAAAAATCATTTTATGATATTATAAGACATTTTGGACCATTCCCATTGGTCATGGTGGCCTGTATTGTTATTTTTGGTTTTGGCTCACGTAGTGGAAAATGTAAGAAAAAAGATTTTGGGGCAGGCTATTTCTTGCGCTTCTGTGTGTTCTTTTGCAATATCCTTCTACAGACAATCATTTTAGGATATTATAAGACATTTTGACCATTCCCACGTTTGTCATGGTGGCCTGTATTGTTATTTTTGGTTTTGGCTCACGTAAGGAAAATGTAAGAAAGGGGATTTTGGGGAAGGCTATTTCTTACGCTTCTGTGTGTTCTTTTGCAATATCCTTATACAGACAATCATTTTAGGATATTATAAGACATTTTGGACCATTCCCATTGGTCATGGTGGCCTGTATTGTTATTTTTGGTTTTGGCTCACATAGTGGAAAATGTAAGAAAGGGGATTTTGGGCAGGCTATTTCTTGCGCTTCTGTGTGTTCTTTTGGAATATCCTTCTACAGACAATCATTTTATGATATTATAAGACATTTTGGACCATTCCCATTGGTCATGGTGGCCTGTATTGTTATTTTTGGTTTTGGCTCACGTAGTGGAAAATGTAAGAAAGGGGATTTTGGGCCAGGCTATTTCTTGCGCTTCTGTGTGTTCTTTTGCAATATCCTTCTACAGACAATCATTTTAGGATATTATAAGACATTTTGAACCATTCCCATTGGTCATGGTGGTCTGTATTGTTATTTTTGGTTTTGGCTCACGTAGTGGAAAATGTAAGAAAGGGGATTTTGGTCATGGTGCTATTTCTGCGCTTCGTGTGTTCTTGCAATATCCTTATACGGACAATCATTTTAGGATATTATAAGACATTTTGAACCCTTTGGTCATGGTGGTTCCGTATTGTTATTTTTGGTTTTGGCTCACGTATTGGAAAATGTAAGAAAGGGGATTTTAAAGGTGCTATTTCTTGCGCTTCGTGTGTTCTTTTGCAATATCCTTCTACAGGACAATCATTTTAGGATATTATAAGACATTTTGAACCATTCCCACTGGTCATGGTGGCCTGTATTGTTATTTTTGGTTTTGGCTCACGAGTGAAAATGTAAGAAAGGGATTTTGGGGCAGGCTATTTCTTACGCTTCGTGTGTTCTTTTGCAATATCCTTCTACGAGACAATCATTTTAGGGTATTATAAGACATTTTGAACCATTCCCACTGGTCATGGTGGCATATATTGTTATTTTTGGTTTTGGCTCACGTAGGGAAAATGTAAGAAAGGGGATTTTGGGCGTGCTATTTCTTGCGCTTCGTGTGTTCTTTTGCAATATCCTTCTACAGACAATCATTTTAGGATATTATAAGACATTTTGAACCATTCCCACTGGTCATGGTGGCATGTATTGTTATTTTTGGTTTTGGCTCACGTATTGGAAAATGTAAAAAAGGGGGTTTTGGGGCAGGCTATTTCTTGCGCTTCTGTGTGTTCTTTTACAATATCCTTCTACAGACAATCATTTTAGGATATTATAAGACATTTTGAACCATTCCCACGGGGTCATGTTGGCATGTATTGTTATTTTTGGTTTTGGCTCACGATTGGAAAATGTAAGAAAGGGGATTTTCAGGCACGCTATTTCTTGCGCTCGTGTGTTCTTTTTGCAATATCCTTCTACTGCATAATCATTTTAGGATATTATAAGACATTTTGAACCATTCCCACTGGTCATGGTGGCATGTATTGTTATTTTTGGTTTTGGCTCACGTAGGGAAAATGTAAGAAAGGGATTTTGGGGCAGGCTATTTCTTGCGCTTCTGTGTGTTCTTTACAATATCCTTCTACTGCATAATCATTTTAGGATATTATAAGACATTTTGAACCATTCCCACTGGTCATGGTGGCCTGTGATTGTTATTTTTGGTTTTGGCTCACGTAGGAAAATGTAAGAAAGGGATTTTAAAGGTGCTATTTCTTTGCGCTTCTGTGTGTTATTTTGCAATATCCTTATATATACAATCATTTTAGGATATTATAAGACATTTTGAACCATTCCCACTGGTCATGGTGGCCTGTATTGTTATTTTTTGGTTTTGGCTCACGAAATGGAAAATGCAAGAAAGGGATTTTGGGGTGCTATTTCTCGCGCTCTCAGGTTCTTTTGCAATATCCTTCTACAGACAATCATTTTAGGTATTATAAGACATTTTGAACCATTCCCACTGGTCATGGTGGCCGGTATTGTTATTTTTGGTTTTGGCTCACGTAGTGGAAAATGTAAGAAAGGGGATTTTGGGGCAGGCAATTTCTTGCGCTTCTGTGTGTTCTTTTGCAATATCCTATCCTTCTACAGACAATCATTTTAGGGTATTATAAGACATTTGAACCATTCCCACTGGTCATGGTGGCCGTATTGTTATTTTTGGTTTTGGTTCACGCAGAGGAAAATGTAAGAAAGGGGATTTTGGGGCAGGCTATTTTTGCGCTTCGTGTGTTCTTTTGGAATATCCTTCTACGTAAAAATCATTTTATGATATTATAAGACATTTTGAACCATTCCCATTGGTCATGGTGGCCTCGTATTGTTATTTTTGGTTTTGGCTCACGAGTGGAAAATGTAAGAAAGGGGATTTTGGGCTGTGCTATTTCTTGCGCTTTCGTGTGTTCTTTTGCAATATCCTTCTACAGACAATCATTTTAGGATATTATAAGACATTTTGAACCATTCCCATTGGTCATGGTGGACGTATTGTTATTTTCGGTTTTGGCTCACGAAAGGGAAAATGTAAGAAAGGAGATTTTGCTAAGTGTGCTATTTCTTGCGCTTCGTGTGTTCTTTTGCAATATCCTTCTCTGTAGACAATCATTTTAGGATATTATAAGACATTTTGAACCATTCCCATTGGTCATGGTGGTCTGTATTGTTATTTTTGGTTTTGGCTCACGTAGTGAAAATGTAAGAAAGGGGATTTTTGGGGAAGGCTATTTCTTGCGCTTGTGTGTTCTTTGCAATATCCTTCTACGTACAATCATTTTAGGATATTATAAGACATTTTGAACCACTGGTCATGGTGGCCTGTATTGTTATTTTTTGGTTTGGGCTAACGTAGTGGAAAATGTAAGAAAGGGGATTTGGGGCGTGCTATTTCTTACGCTTCTTTGTGTTCTTTTGCAATATCCTTCTGCATATAATCATTTTAGGGTATTATAAGACATTTTGAACCATTCCACTGGTTATGGTGGCCTCGTATTGTTATTTTGGTTTTGGCTCACGAGTGGAAAATGTAAGAAAGGGGATTTTCTAAAGGTGCTATTTCTTGTGCTTCGTGTGTTCTTTTGCAATATCCTTCTACAGACAATCATTTTAGGGTATTATAAGACATTTTGAACCATTCCCACGGTCATGGTGGCCTGTATTGTTATTTTTGGTTTTGGCTCACGAAGTGGAAAATGTAAGAAAGGGGATTTTGGGGCGTGCTATTTCTTGCGCTTTGTGTGTTCTTTTTGCAATATCATTCTACTATAATCATTTTAGGGTATTATAAGACATTTTTAACCATTCCCACTGGTCATGGTGGCCGGTATTGTTATTTTTGGTTTTGGCTCACGTAGGGAAAATTTAAGAAAAGGGGATTTTGGGGTGTGCTATTTCTTGCGCTTCTGTGTGTTCTTTTGCAATATCCTTCTACGTAATAATCATTTTAGGGTATTATAAGATATTTTGAACCATTCCCACCGGTCATGATGGCCGGTATTGTTATTTTTGGTTTTGGCTCACGTAAGGGAAAATGTAAGAAAGGGATTTGGGACGCTATTTCTTGCGCTTTCCGTGTGTTATTTTGCAATATCCTTCTACGTACAATCATTTTAGGATATTATAAGACATTTTGAACCATTCCCACCGGTCATGGTGGCATATATTGTTATTTTTGGTTTTGGCTCACGAAGGAAAATGTAAAAAGGGGATTTTGGGGTACTATTTCTTTGCGCTTCAGTGTGTTCTTTTTGCAATATCCTTCTCCTGCATAATCATTTTAGGATATTATAAGACATTTTGAACCATTCCCACTGGTCATGGTGGCATGTATTGTTATTTTTGTTTTTGGCTCACGTATTGAAAACGTAAAAAGGGGATTTTGGGGCGAGTGCTATTTCTGCGCTTCGTGTGTTCTTTTGCAATATCATTTTACGACAATCATTTTAGGATATTATAAGACATTTTGGACCATTCCCACGGGTCATGGTGGCCTGTATTGTTATTTTGGTTTTGGCTCACGAAGGAAAATGAAGAAAGGGGGATTTTGGAGTGTGCTATTTCTTGCGCTTCCGTGTTTTTTTGCAATATACTTCTACAGACAATCATTTAGGGTATTATAAGACATTTTGAACCATTCCCACTGGGCATGGTGGCCGGTATTGTTATTTTTGGTTTTGGCTCACGTGAAGGGGAAAACGTAAGAAAGGGATTTTGGGGCAGGCAATTTCTTGCGCTTCTCGTGTGTTCTTTTTGCAATATCCTTCTACGGTAAATCATTTTAGGGTATTATAAGACATTTTGAACCATTCCCACCGGTCATGGTGGCCGGTATTGTTATTTTTGGTTTTGGCTCACGTAGTGGAAAAAAATGTAAGAAAGGGGATTTTGGGGCATGCTATTTCTTGCGCTTCTGTGTGTTCTTTTGCAATATCTTTCTACAGAAAATCATTTTATGGTATTATAAGACATTTTGAACCATTCCCACTGGTCATGGTGGCCGGTATTGTTATTTTTGGTTTTGGCTCACGTAGTGGAAAATGTAAGAAAGGGGATTTTGGGGCCTGCTATTTCTTGCGCTTCGTGTGTTCTTTTGCAATATCCTTCTACAGACAATCATTTTAGGATATTATAAGACATTTGAACCATTCCCATTGGTCATGGTGGCCTGTATTGTTATTTTTGGTTTTTGGCTCACGTAGAGGAAAATGTAAGAAAGGGGATTTTGGGGCAGGCTATTTCTTGCGCTTCTGTGTGTTATTTTGCAATATCCTTCTACAGACAATCATTTTAGGGTATTATAAGACATTTTGAACCATTCCCACTGGTCATGGTGGCCGGTATTGTTATTTTTGGTTTTGGCTCACGTATTGGAAAATGTAAGAAAGGGGATTTTGGGGAAGGCTATTTCTTGCGCTTCTGTGTGTTCTTTTGCAATATCATTCTACAGACAATCATTTTAGGGTATTATAAGACATTTTGAACCATTCCCACTAGTCATGGTGGCCGGTATTGTTATTTTTGGTTTTGGCTCACGTAGTGGAAAATTTAAGAAAGGGGATTTTGGGGCAGGCTATTTCTTGCGCTTCTGTGTGTTCTTTTGCAATATCCTTCTAAAGACAATCATTTTAGGGTATTATAAGATATTTTGAACCATTCCAACTGGTCATGGTGGCCTGTATTGTTATTTTTGGTTTTGGCTCACGTAGTGGAAAATGTAAGAAAGGGGATTTTGGGGCAGGCTATTTCTTGCGCTTCTGTGTGTTCTTTTTGCAATATCCTTCTGCGCAGACAATCATTTTAGGATATTATAAGACATTTTGAACCATTCCCACTGGTCATGGTGGCATATATTGTTATTTTTGGTTTTGGCTCACGTAGTGGAAAATGTAAAAAAGGGGAAAGGACTATTTCTTTTTCTGTGTGTTCTTTTGCAATATCCTTCTACAGATAATCATTTTAGGATATTATAAGACATTTTGTACCATTCCCACTGGTCATGTTGGCATGTATTGTTATTTTGGTTTTGGCTCACGTATTGGAAAATGTAAGAAAGTGGATTTTGGGGCAGCTATATTGTGTGTTCTTTTGCAATATCATTTTACAGACAATCATTTTAGGATATTATAAGACATTTTGAACCATTCCCACTGGTCATGGTGGCCTGTATTGTTATTTTTGGTTTTGGCTCACGTAGTGGAAAATGTAAGAAAGGGGATTTTGGGGCAGGCTATTTCTTGCGCTTCTGTGTGTTCTTTTGCAATATCCTTCTACAGACAATCATTTTAGGGTATTATAAGACATTTTGAACCATTCCCACTGGTCATGGTGGCCTGTATTGTTATTTTGGTTTTGGCTCACGTAGTGGAAAATGTAAGAAAGGGGATTTTGGGGCAGGTTATTTCTTGCGCTTCTGTGTGTTCTTTTGCAATATCCTTCTATAGACAATCATTTTAGGGTATTATAAGACATTTTGAACCATTCCCACTGGTCATGGTGGCCGGTATTGTTATTTTCGGTTTTGGCTCACGTAGTGGAAAATGTAAGAAAGGGGATTTTGGGGCAGGCTATTTCTTGCGCTTCTGTGTGTTCTTTGCAATATCCTTCTACAGACAATCATTTTAGGATATTATAAGACATTTTGGACCATTCCCACTGGTCATGGTTGCCGGTATTGTTATTTTCGGTTTTGGCTCACGTAGAGGAAAATGTAAGAAAGGGGATTTTGGGGCAGGCTATTTCTTGCGCTTCTGTGTGTTCTTTTGCAATATCCTTCTACAGACAATCATTTTAGGATATTATAAGACATTTTGAACCATTCTCCTTGGTCATGGTGGCCTGTATGTTATTTTTGGTTTTGGCTCACGTAGTGGAAAATGTAAGAAAAGGGATTTTGAAAGGCGTGCTATTTCTTGCGTTTGTGTATTCTTTTGTAATATCCTTCACAAAAAATCATTTTATGATATTATAAGACATTTTGGACCATTCCCATTGGTCAATGTATTGTTATTTTTGGTTTGGCTCACGTAGTGGAAAATAAGAAAAAAGATTTTGGGGTGCTATTTTTGCTTTCCGTGTGTTCTTTTGCAATATCCTTCTACGGACAATCATTTTAGGATATTATAAGACATTTTGGACCATTCCCATTTTGTCTTGGTGGCCTGTATTGTTATTTTTGGTTTTGGCTCACGTAGTGGAAAATGTAAGAAAGGGGATTTTGGGGAAGGCTATTTCTTACGCTTCTGTGTGTTCTTTTGCAATATCCTTATACAGAAAATCATTTTAGGATATTATAAGACATTTTGGACCATTCCCATCGGTCATGGTGGCCTGTATTGTTATTTTTGGTTTTGGCTCACATAGTGGAAAATGTAAGAAAGGGGATTTTGGGTCAGGCTATATCTTGCGTCGTGTGTTCTTTTGGAATATCCTTCTACAGAAAATCATTTATGATATTATAAGACATTTTGACCATTCCCATTGGTCATGGTGGCCTGTATTGTTATTTTGGTTTTGGCTCACGTAGTGGAAAATGTAAGAAAGGGGATTTTGGGCCGAGGCAATTTCTTGCGCTTCATGTATTGTTCTTTTTGCAATATCCTTCTACGGACAATCATTTTAGGATATTATAAGACATTTTGGACCATTCCCATTGGTCATGGTGGACTCGTGATTGTTATTTTCGGTTTTGGCTCACGAAGTGAAAATGAAGAAAGGAGATTTTGGGAGGCAGGCTATTTCTCGCGCTTACGTGTGTTCTTTTGCAATATCCTTCTACGGACAATCATTTTAGGATATTATAAGTTTATTTTGAAACCATTCCCATTGGTCATGGTGGTACAGTATTTGTTATTTTTGGTTTTGGCTCACGTTGTGGAAAATGAAGAAATGGGATTTTGGGGCGGACTATTTCTTGCGGTCAGGTGTTCTTTTGCAATATCCTTCTACAGCATAATCATTTAGGATATTATAAGACATTTTGAACCACTTGGTCATGGTGGCCTCGTATTGTTATTTTGGTTTTAGCTCACGTAGGGAAAATGTAAGAAAGATTTTGGGGGGCTATTTTCGGGCAATATCCTTCTACGAGACAATCATTTTAGGGTATTATAAGACATTTTGAACCATTCCACTGGTCATGGTGGCCTGTATTTTTATATTTGGTTTTGGCTCACGTAGTGGAAAATGTAAGAAAGGGGATTTCGGAGCGTGCTATTTTTGCGCTTCCGTGTGTTCTTTGCAATATCCTTCTGCTGCACAATCATTTTAGAATATTATAAGATATTTTGAACCATTCCCACCGGTCATGTTGGCATGTATTGTTATTTTTGGTTTTGGCTACGTATTGGAAAATGTAAAAAAGGGGGTTTTGGGGCAGGCCATTTTTGCGCTTCGTGGTGTTCTTTTTGCAATATCATTTACTGTACAATCATTTTAGGATATTATAAGACATTTGAACCATTCCTCATCGTCATGGCCTGTCATTGTTATTTTTGGTTTTGGCTCACGTAGTGGAAATGTAAGAAAAGCGATTTTGGGCGGTGCTATTTCTGCGCTTCGTGTGTTCTTTGCAATATCCTTCTAGCGCATAATCATTTTAGGATATTATAAGACATTTTGAACCATTCCCACTGGTCATGGTGGCATATATTGTTACTTTTGGTTTTGGCTCACGAAGGGAAAATGTAAAAAGTGGGATTTTGGGGCGTACTATTTCCTGCGCTTTGTAGGTTCTTTTGCAATATCTCTGCTGCACAATCATTTTAGGATATTATAAGACATTTTGAACCATTCCCACTGGTCATGTTTGCATGTATTGTTATTTTTGGTTTTGGCTCACGTATTGGAAAATGTAAAAGGGGGTTTTGAGCAGCTATTTCTGCGTTTCGTGTTTCTTTTGCAATATCATTTTACAGCATTGCAATCATTTTAGGATATTATAAGACATTTTGAACCATTCCCACTGGTCATGGTGGCTCGTATTGTTATTTTTGCTTCAGCTCACGTAGGGAAATGCAAGAAAGGGATTTTGTGCATATGTCTTGCGCTTCAGTGTTCTTTACAATATCCTTCTACTGCACAATCATTTTAGGATATTATAAGACATTTTGAACCATTCCCACCGGTCATAGTGGCTCTGTCACATTTTGTTTTGTCATCGAAGGAAAACGAATATGGTTTCCGTATGTTGCTCTCTTTGTACTTTCTTGGAATATCCTTATGTATACGATCATCTTAGGTATTATGTTAACATTGGGTCGTTCACTGGTCATGGTGGCCGGCATTATTTTGGTTTAGGTCACGAAGGAAAATGCAAAGAAAGGATTTTTCAGCGTGCCATATCGCGCCGCCTTCGCAACATTCTTCCACAAATCATTTTGCGTATTATAAGACATTTACCACTCGGAGCGCGGTGTCTATTTTCGGTCACGTAGCTGTAGAAGCAAGCGCTATTGTCGTGTTCTTTGGCTATAGGCTCTTTTCGTAGGACAATCATTTGCGTAGATAAGACACGGCTCTAGGGTGGCCGTGCACAGTTATCTTGCTTGTCTTCCAGCGTGTATGGGCTTTGGGCAAAGATTTCGCGCTTGGCAGTAGCTCTTGCAATACTTTTCTGTTTAGGGATTATCTTTATGAAGAAAGTAAGAGTTTGAATCATTTCACTGTCATGGTGCCGTATTGTTATTTCTTGTTTGCCACGTGAAGGGGAAAACGTAGCTATTTCAAAGAGCCGGCATCTTCTTCGCAGCTATTTTGCACATTCTACGCACACACCTTAGGTATATACATTGCTTTGAACCAGCTTCACTTGTCATGGTGGGCCTGGTATTGTTATTTTTGGTTTTGGCTCACGTAGCTGAAAATGTGGAAAGGGGATTTTGGGGCAGTAATCTTCATGCCTCGTGCGTTCTTTGCAACAGTCCTTCTCAGGTGCACAATCATTTTATGGCATTATAAGACATTTTGAACCATTCCCACCGGTCATGCGTGGCCGGTATTGTTATTTTTGGTTTTGGCTTCACGAAGGAAAATGTAAGAAAGGGCGAATGTTATTTGGTGCGTCGCGGTAACTTGCACATTCTTTGCGCTAGTGCTACATTTTGCGATATTATGTTATCACGTGAAACCAGCCTTGCTCGTCATGGTTGGCATGTATTGCCATTTTGAACTCATTCCCACAAAGTGGGCTTTGGGAGGCTTGCGCTCGCGGTACTCTTTGCGATATTTTGCGCATCTAACGAGTAGGATATTATACATTTTGAACAGGGCATTGAGTCATGGTGGCCTGTATTGCCATCTTGCACTTACCACGAAGTGGTATTCTGGCAAGAAGCTTGCTGTATCCTCTACGCACAATCATTTTAGTGGCATATAAGACATTTGAACCACTCCCATCGTCATGGTGGCATCAGACTGTTATTTTTGGTTTTGGCTTCACGCAAGTGGAAAAAATGTAAGAAAGGATTTCTGCAGTGTGCCATTTTCGCGTGCTGTGTTCTTTGTGCAATATCCTTCTACTGCACAATCATTTTTAGATATTATAATATTTCTTGACCATTCACTGGAAATACAGACACAGTTATTTTTGTTTTGGTCATTTAGGAAAATGTAAAAGTGGAGCCAGCGCCATTGCCGCGTAGCCTCTATCATTTGCTGCACATTTTAGATATTATAAGATTAGCTTGAACCACTCCACCGGAATATGGTGAGATGTATTGTTATTTTTAATGGCTCATTATGGAACAGTGGATGTGGCAGCTATGCCATGCAGCTTACAATATCTCTACGCATTAACATATCTTTGCATATTATAAGACATTTGAATCATCATTTCACTGGTCATGGTGGTTCGTATGCCATTTGTCATCGAAGGGAAAATAAGAATGGCTGGGATGGGGCCAGCCATCTCAATTTCCACAGACATATTCACTGACAGGCGGTATTGTTCACAGTTTGGTAACGCAGGACGCTTGTTTCTTTTGCAATATTCTTCAGACAGATTGACCACCACTGTTGCGCGGCAGGTAATATTTGTTTTACCGAAAATGGTATAGCAGCATGCCGCAGCTTGCAACATGCACAACGCTTCAGAAGATGGACCACGCTTTCCTCACTGAATGGTTGCAGGTATTATGCATTTTGCTTACTTCTAGAAAATGTATACAATATCTTTCAGTAAACAGCCTTATGGCAACATATTTTACCATCGGAAATATGGTGGTTTATTGTTATTTTGTTTGTCATCTTAGCTGGGAAAACGAAAGCGATTAGCGTGTTATTTCTGCACTGCGCTATTTTGCGTCATTCTTTCTACGTGCACAATACTTTAGGTATATAAGACATTTGGCTTCATCACATGTGGCTCTATCGCTTATTTTTGGTTTTGGCTCAATGCAGGAAAATGAAGAAAAAGATTAAAGCAGCTATTTCGCGCCGCGTGTTCTTTTTTGCAATAATCTTTTTTATTAGTATTGGTCATTTTAGGATATTATAAGACATTTCTTGAACCATTCTCATCGGCCATGGTGGTTCAGACAGTTATTTTGTTTGTCACGAAGGGAAATGGGCAGCGGATTGGGGCAAAGAGCTTGCGCTTCGCGTGTTCTTTACAATATCCTTCAACATGTTAATCACTTATTGAGTAAGAGGTTCTTCCCATCAAAGTTAGTCAGTATCATATTTTTGTTTGGCTCACGCAGCTGGAAAATGTAAGAAAAGTGGAGCTTGGGGCAAAGATTGTGTTTGCACATTCCTTCTACAAACAATCATTTTAGGATATTATAAGACATAACCATTTCTTCCAACATGGTGGCTCAGACAGTTATTTTTGTTTGGCCACGCAGCTGGAAAACGAGCTAGTGATTTCAAAGGTGCCATTTCTCTGCTTCATAGGCCTTTTGCAATATTCTTCTAAAGACAATCACCTTGTAGTATTATAAAGACATTTGAACTGCTTCTCCACTAAATATGTAGTGGAAGCCGCACAGCATATTTTTGTTTGGTCACGCATGGGAAAAGAAAGGGGAGTTTGGGGCAGTTACTATTGCAGTGTTCTTTGCAATATTTATTGCATTAAGCCAATTTTAGATATAATAAGATTATTTCTGCTGACATGGTGGCTCAGCCGTTATTTTGGCTTGTCACGAGTGAAAATGTAAGAAAGGATTAGCAAAGCTGCGCTTCGGGTAGGCTTGCAATATTCTGTTGCATTAACATTTAGAAGACATTTGAACATTTCACTGGTCATGGTGGCATATATCGCTATTTTGTTTTAGTCACGAGGAAAACGCAAAGGATGCCAGCGACTATTATGCCGCAGCCTTTTGCAATATTCTTCTACAGACAATAGGATATTATAAGATATTTTGAATATGTTGGCATGTATTATTTTGTTTTACCATGACGAAAATGTGTGAGCTTCAGCGTTATGCTGTTGTACTTTTTTGCAATATCATTTTACGTATTAACATTTTAGGATATTATAAGACATTTTGAAACCATGGTGAGTTCAGATGTTATTGTTTGGTTACTAAGGAAAATGTACAGGATATTTTGGCAAAGAAAATCTGTTGCAGGTGCCTTCTTTTGTTAAATAGTTCTTCTACTGTCATTTTGTATTATTATAAGAGATATTTTCTTGGTTATCGCCATGGTGGCTCGTATTGTTATTTTTGTTTTGGCTTCACGTGAAGGGGAAAATGTGGCAGAAAGGGCTTGGGGCAGCATTTGCCGTGTACTTGAAATATCCTTACATATACATCATTTTAGGATATTATACATATTTGAATTATTATCATCGTCATGGGCGCCGCAGACAGTTATTTTTGTTTAAACATCGTGAAAATGCAAGAAAGGCTTGGCAAAGTTATTTCTGCGCTTTTCAGGCTTGCAATATCGTTTACGTACAATTATTTCAGGCATTATAACATAACCATTCATCGGCATGGTGGCGTAAGATGTTATTTTGTTCTTGTCACGAAAGGGAAAACAAGAAAGGGGATTTTTACAGCATTACGCTTCTGCAGCTCTTTGCAATACCCTTTCTATTAGTGACAATCACCTTAGGTATTATAAGATTATTTCTGCACATTCACTGTCATGGTGGTCGGTGACAGTTATTTTTGGTTTTGTCATTTAGGGTGGAAAATGTAAGAAAGGGGGATTTGGGCAGCTATGCTCGCGGCGTTTCAACATCTTTCACAAAACATCTTTATGGTTACGGACACTTGAACCATTTCACGGTTACGGCATCGGCGATTATTTTCTGTTTTGACACGAAGTGGAAAATGGGCGAGCGAGCTTTAGCGTGCTACTTGCACTGCGGTACATTTTGCAACATTCTACGCACACCTTTGCAGGTTATTTTGAATTATCTTCATCGGTCATGGTGGTCAGACGATTTGGTTTTTCAGTTTCACGCAGCTGAAAATGTAAGAAGTGATTTAGCAAAGAGTTTATTGCAGTTTCGCGAATATTCTTCTCTATAGACAATCACTTTAGATATTATAAGACATTTTTGAATTCATTTCATCAAATATGGTGGTTTGATTGTTATTTTGTTTGCTCACGAAGGAAAAATGTGGTAGAAAGGGGGATTTAGCAGATATTTGCGCTTCTGCGTTTCTTTGCAACAGTTCTTCTTACAGACAACATTCGATATTATACATAATATTTTGACACTTACTGAAACATTGGCATGTATTGTTATTTTGTTTTAGCTCACGATCGAAAACAAAAGGGGGCTTGGGGCAAAATATTTGCGTTTCGCTTTTGTAATATCATTTTATTAATACCTCATTTTAGATATAAGAATATTTTGAATCATTTCATCGTCATGGTGGTCACATGTTATTTTGATTTTGTCATTTGAAGGGGAATGTGGCAGGATAGGCGTTACTTCTGGTGTTATGTGAATGCAGTAATATCCTTCTGATTATTGTCATTTTAGCTATAAGACAGCTTTGAATCATTTCATCAGTCATGGTGATATTGTTATTTTTGGTTTTGGTCAATGTAGTGGAAAAAAGGATTTTGGGGCAGACTATTTGTGCTGGCAGGCTTTGAGGTCATTCTTTCTACAGTATTAACATTTTAGGATATTATAAGACATTTTTGAATTATCTACCGGTCATGCCAAGATGTATTGCCAGCCTTGCTTGTCATGAATGAAAGCCAAAAGCAGTTTTTGGGGCAAGCATTTGCAAAAAGCCGCAGCTTGCAATATCATTTTATAAGATTAACATTTTGCAAAGATATAAGACATTTGAACCACCACTGGTTACAGGTCAGACAGTTATTTTTGTTTTATCATTTAGTGAAAAATAAGCACAGGATGTGGCAAAAGTTATGCCTGGTGCCGCAGCCTTCTATTAATATTCTTCTATAGTATAATCATTTTAGATATTACAAGAATATTCAATCATTTCATCGTACCAGATAGCTATTTTGTTTGTCATTTGAAGGAAAAGGTTTAAAGAAAATAGCTTATGCCGCGTTTCTTTTGCAATATCTTCTTCTGTTGCAATTATTTTAGGTAGCTATAAGACATTTTGAACCATTTCACTTCCGCGCCGCGGTGGCCGCAGATATTTGTTCGCTTCACGTGCAGTGGAAAATAGAGCATAGGCGCCAGGTTGCAGGTTTCTTTGGTCATCTCTTCAATGCACAATCATTTTAGATATAATAAGACAGTTTTGAACCAGCCTTATCGTCATGGTGGTCGTGGTTGTTATTTTTGTTTTACGTAGTTGGAAAAATGTAAGAAAAGAGGGGGCAAAAGAGCTTATGCGCTGCGCTCTTCTTGTAATATCCGCCATATTATTGGTCACGCCTTGTGATATTATAAGTTGATTACTCATCATGGTGGCATTGTTATTTTTGGTTTTGTCACTTGATGGAAAAATGTAAGAGGCACATGCCGGCAGCTTCCAGAATTGTAGCTGCACAACATATTTTGTGATATAAGATATTTTGCCCATTCCCATCGCCAGCCTGTATTGTTATTTTTTTGTTTTGTCCACGCAGAAGATGTGATTTGTAGCAGCCATGCCCGCTCGCAGCCTCTTTTACAATATTCTTCATTGCACAACATTTTGCAGATATTATAAGACATTTTGAACCAGCCTCACTGAAACATGGTGGCTCGTGACAGCTATTTTGTTTGACACGAAGGAAAATGTATGTGCTGATTTTAGCAGGCCATTGCTTTTGCAGTTTCTTTTGCAATATTTACAGAAAATATTTTGTAGTATTATAAGACATTTACCTTCATCAAACAGGCGGTGGCCAGACAGCTATTGTTTTACCACGAAGGGAAATGTAAGGAGGCTTAGCGCTATGCCGCGCTTCTTTTGCGTCAGTCTCAACAGACAATCATTTGCAATACATTGAACATTTCCGCCGGAGTCATGGTGGCTCGTATTATTTTGTCACGAGTGAAAACAAGAAAGGGATTAGCAAAGCTATTTTCGCCGCTGCCGCAGGCTTTCAGTGGTCATCCTGCCTACATACAATCATTTTGTGATATAAAGATATTTTGGGACTTACTGAAACATGTTGGCATGTATTGTTATTTCTTGTTTAGTCACGAGTTGGAAAATGTAAAGGTTATTTGCGTTTCTTTTGCAACATTTACGCACATCATTTTAGATATTATAAGACATATTTGAACACTCATCGTTACGGGTGGTCGTATTGTTATTTTACCACGCAAGGCAACGAAGAAAGTGGGATGGGCAAAGATCTTTGGTGCTGCTGTAAAATTTCTTTTACAATATCCTTCCCATGCACAATCATTTTGTGATAATATAAGACATTTTGACATTTCACTAAGTCATGGTGGCTCAGACAGTTGTTTTTGTTTCAAGCCACGTGAAGGGGAAAATGTGCAGTGATTTTAGCAGGCCATGCCATAAGAAATATCCCATATATACAATTTTTAGATATTATACACAGCTTTGAATCATTGGCCACCGGTCATGGTGTCGGTATTGTTATTTTTGTTTAGGCTCACGCAGGAAAATGCAAAGACGATTTCAGCGTTATCTGCGCTTTTCGCAGTAGCTCTTCTTTTGCACTTATTGCACAATCATTTTTAGGTATAATATTTTGAACCATTTCACCGGTATGGTGGTGTCGATACATTTTTGGTTTGCCACGAGCGGATTTGGGTAGCATTATGCCGCAGGGGCTTTTCATTCTATTGCACAATCATTTTGTGTAGTTGAGTAAGATATTTTACCATTCTCACTGGCGGTGCCGCATTGCAGCTTTGTTTTACCACGAGTGGAAATTAAGAGCTATGCCGCGGTAGCTTCTTTTGCAATATCTTTTCTACTGCAAAATCATTTTATGGTTATAAGACGCTTCTGACCATTTCACTGAAATATGTGTCGTATTGCCAGCTTTTGTTTGGCTCACGAAGGAAAATCGAATATGGGCTTAGCAAAGAGCTTACTGCAGGTGTTATTTTGCAATAGTTCTTCTGCACAATAATTTTGTAGAGATAATAGCTTGACCATTTCACTGGTCATGGTGGCTCTGTGACAGTTATTTCGGTTTTACCACGAAAACGAAGAAAGATTTTGGGCAAAGAGCAGGTGCCATAGCTCTTTTTGCAATATTCTTCTGCTGGCATTAGCAAGAAATAGCCCGCCCCAAAATCCCCTTTCTTACATTTTCACTACGTGAGCCAAAACCAAAAATAACAATACAGGCCACCATGACCAATGGGAATGGTTCAAAATGTCTTATAATATCCTAAAATGATTGTTCTGTAGAAGGATATTGCAAAAGAACACATGAAGCGCAAGAAATAGCCTCGCCCCTAAAATCCCTTTCTTACATTTTCCACTACGTGAGCCAAAACCAAAAATAACAATACAGGCCACCATGACCAATGGGAATGGTTCAAAATGTCTTATAATATCCTAAAATGATTGTATCAGAGAAGGATATTGCAAAAGAACACACATGAGCGCAAGAAATAGCCTCGCCCCAAAATCCCCTTTCTTACATTTTCACTACGTGAGCCAAAACCAAAATAACAATACAGGCCACCATGACCAATGGGAATGGTTCAAAATGTCTTATAATATCCTAAAATGATTGTCTGTAGAAGGATATTGCAAAAGAACACACGTAAGCGCAAGAAATAGCCTCGCCCCAAAATCCCCTTTCTTACATTTTCACTACGTGAGCCAAAACCAAAAATAACAATACAGGCCACCATGACCAATGGGAATGGTTCAAAATGTCTTATAATATCCTAAAATGATTGTCTGTAGAAGGATATTGCAAAAGAACACATAGAAGAGCAAGAAATAGCCTGCCCCAAAATCCCCTTTCTTACATTTTTCACTACGTGAGCCAAAACCAAAATAACAATACAGGCCACCATGACCAATGGGAATGGTTCAAAATGTCTTATAATATCCTAAAATGATTGTCTGTAGAAGGATATTGCAAAAGAACACACGTAAGCGCAAGAAATAGCCTCGCCCCAAAAATCCCCTTTCTTACATTTTCACTACGTGAGCTAAAAAACCAAAATAACAATACAGGCCACCATGACCAATGGGAATGGTTCAAAATGTCTTATAATATCCTAAAATGATTGTATATATAAGGATATTGCAAAAGAACACACAGAAGTAGCGCAAGAAATAGCCTCGCCCCAAAATCCCTTTTCTTACATTTTCACTACGTGAGCCAAAACTAAAAAAATAACAATACAGGCCACCATGACCAATGGGAATGGTTCAAAATGTCTTATAATATCCTAAAATGATTGTCTGTAGAAGGATATTGCAAAAGAACACATGTAAGCGCAAGAAATAGCTCCGCCCAAAATCCCCTTTCTTACATTTTTCACTACGTGAGCCAAAACCAAAAATAACAATACAGGCCACCATGACCAATGGGAATGGTTCAAAATGTCTTATAATATCCTAAAATGATTGTCTGTAGAAGGATATTGCAAAAGAACACACAGAAGCGCAAGAAATAGCCAGCCCCAAAATCCCCTTTCTTACATTTTCCACTACGTGAGCCAAAACCAAAAATAACAATACATGCCACCATGACCAATGGGAATGGTTCAAAATGTCTTATAATATCCTAAAATGATTGTTTGTAGAAGGATATTGCAAAAGAACACACGAAGCGCAAGAAATAGCCCGCCCAAAATCCCCTTTCTTACATTTTCACTACGTGAGCCAAAACCAAAATAACAATACAGGCCACCATGACCAATGGGAATGGTTCAAAATGTCTTATAATATCCTAAAATGATTGTCTGTAGAAGGATATTGCAAAAGAACACACGTAAGCGCAAGAAATAGCCTCGCCCCAAAATCCCCTTTCTTACATTTTCACTACGTGAGCCAAAACCAAAAATAACAATACAGGCCACCATGACCAATGGGAATGGTTCAAAATGTCTTATAATATCCTAAAATGATTGTCTGTAGAAGGATATTGCAAAAGAACACATGGGAATGGTAAAGCGCAAGAAATAGCCCGCCCCAAAATCCCCTTTCTTACATTTTCACTACGTGAGCCAAAACCAAAAATAACAATACAGCCACCATGACCAATGGGAATGGTTCAAAATGTCTTATAATATCCTAAAATGATTGTCCGTAGAAGGATATTGCAAAAGAACACACAGTAAGCGCAAGAAATAGCTCGCCCCAAAATCCCCTTTCTTACATTTTCACTACGTGAGCCAAAACCAAAAATAACAATACAGGCCACCATGACCAATGGGAATGGTTCAAAATGTCTTATAATATCCTAAAATGATTGTCTGTAGAAGGATATTGCAAAAGAAACACATGTAAGCGCAAGAAATAGCCCGCCCCAAAATCCCCTTTCTTACATTTTCCACTACGTGAGCCAAAACAATAAATAACAATACAGGCCACCATGACCAATGGGAATGGTTCAAAATGTCTTATAATATCCTAAAATGATTGTGTGTAGAAGGATATTGCAAAAGAACACACAGAAGCGCAAGAAATAGCCTCCCCCAAAATCCCCTTTCTTACATTTTCACTACGTGAGCCAAAACCAAAAATAACAATACAGGCCACCATGACCAATGGGAATGGTTCAAAATGTCTTATAATATCCTAAAATGATTGTCTGTAGAAGGATATTGCAAAAGAACACACAGTAAGCGCAAGAAATAGCCCGCCCCAAAATCCCCTTTCTTACATTTTCACTACGTGAGCCAAAACCAAAAATAACAATACAGGCCACCATGACCAATGGGAATGGTTCAAAATGTCTTATAATATCCTAAAATGATTGTCTTGTAGAAGGATATTGCAAAAGAACACACATTGTAAGCGCAAGAAATAGCCCGCCCCAAAATCCCCTTTCTTACATTTTCACTACGTGAGCCAAAACCAAAATAACAATACAGGCCACCATGACCAATGGGAATGGTTCAAAATGTCTTATAATATCCTAAAATGATTGTCTGTAGAAGGATATTGCAAAAGAACACATGGAAGCGCAAGAAATTGCCAGCCCCAAAATCCCCCTTTCTTACATTTTCACTACGTGAGCCAAAACCAAAAATAACAATACAGGCCACCATGACCAATGGGAATGGTTCAAAATGTCTTATAATATCCTAAAATGATTGTCTGTAGAAGGATATTGCAAAAGAACACACAGAAGCGCAAGAAATAGCTCGCCCCCAAAATCCCCTTTCTTACATTTTCCACTACGTGAGCCAAAACCAAAAATAACAATACAGGCCACCATGACCAATGGGAATGGTTCAAAATGTCTTATAATATCCTAAAATGATTGTCTGTAGAAGGATATTGCAAAAGAACACACATAAGCGCAAGAAATAGCCTGCCCCAAAATCCCTTTTCTTACATTTCCACTACGTGAGCCAAAACCAAAAATAACAATACATGCCACCATGACCAATGGGAATGGTTCAAAATGTCTTATAATATCCTAAAATGATTGTCTGTAGAAGGATATTGCAAAAGAACACACAAAAGCGCAAGAAATAGCCTGCCCCAAAATCCCCTTTCTTACATTTTCACTACGTGAGCCAAAACCAAAAATAACAATACAGGCCACCATGACCAATGGGAATGGTTCAAAATGTCTTATAATATCCTAAAATGATTGTCTGTAGAAGGATATTGCAAAAGAACACACCTAAGCGCAAGAAATAGCCTGCCCCAAAATCCCCTTTTCTTACATTTTCCACTACGTGAGCCAAAACCAAAAATAACAATACAGGCCACCGTGACCAATGTGAATGGTTCAAAATGTCTTATAATATCCTAAAATGATTGTCTCGTAGAAGGATATTGCAAAAGAACACACGTAAGCGCAAGAAATAGCCCCGCCCCAAAATCCCCTTTCTTACATTTTCACTACGTGAGCCAAAACCAAAAATAACAATACAGGCCACCATGACCAATGGGAATGGTTCAAAATGTCTTATAATATCCTAAAATGATTGTCTGTAGAAGGATATTGCAAAAGAACACACAGAAGCGCAAGAAATAGCTTGCCCCAAAATCCCCTTTCTTACATTTTCACTACGTGAGTCAAAACCAAAAATAACAATACAGGCCACCATGACCAATGGGAATGGTTCAAAATGTCTTATAATATCCTAAAATGATTGTCTGTAGAAGGATATTGCAAAAGAACACATGTAAGTGCAAGAAATAGCCTGCCCCAAAATTCCCTTCCTTACATTTCCACTACGTGAGCCAAAACCAAAAATAACAATACAGGCCACCATGACCGGTGGTAATGGTTCAAAATGTCTTATAATATCCTAAAATGATTGTCTGTAGAAGGATATTGCAAAAGAACACATGAAGCGCAAGAAATAGCTCGCCCCAAAATCCCCTTTCTTACATTTTTCACTACGTGAGCCAGAACCAAAAATAACAATACAGGCCACCATGACCAATGGGAATGTTTAAAATGTCTTATAATATCCTAAAATGATTGTCTGTAGAAGGATATTGCAAAAGAACACACGTAAGCGCAAGAAATAGCCTCGCCCCAAAATCCCCTTTCTTACATTTTCACTACGTGAGCCAAAACCAAAAAATAACAATACAGGCCACCATGACCAATGGGAATGGTTCAAAATGTCTTATAATATCCTAAAATGATTGTCTCAGTAGAAGGATATTGCAAAAGAACACATGTAAGCGCAAGAAATAGCCCCGCCCAAAATCCCCTTTCTTACATTTTCACTACGTGAGCCAAAACCAAAAATAACAATACAGGCCACCATGACCAATGGGAATGGTTCAAAATGTCTTATAATATCCTAAAATGATTGTCTGTAGAAGGATATTGCAAAAGAACACAAAGCGCAAGAAATAGCCTCGCCCCAAAATCCCCTTTCTTACATTTTCACTACGTGAGCCAAAACCAAAAATAACAATATCGGGCACCATGACCATGGGAATGGTTCAAAATGTCTTATAATACCCTAAAATGATTGTCTGTAGAAGGATATTGCAAAAGAACACATGTAAGCGCAAGAAATAGCCCGCCCAAAATCCCCTTTCTTACATTTTCACTACGTGAGCCAAAACCAAAAATAACAATACAGGCCACCATGACCAATGGGAATGGTTCAAAATGTCTTATAATATCCTAAAATGATTGTCTGTAGAAGGATATTGCAAAAAGAACACACGTAGCGCAAGAAATAGCTCCGCCCCAAAATCCCCTTTCTTACATTTTCACTACGTGAGCCAAAACCAAAAATAACAATACAGGCCACCATGACCAATGGGAATGGTTCAAAATGTCTTATAATATCCTAAAATGATTGTCTGTAGAAGGATATTGCAAAAGAACACATGAAGCGCAAGAAATAGCCTCGCCCCAAAATCCCCTTTCTTACATTTTCACTACGTGAGCCAAAACCAAAAATAACAATACAGGCCACCATGACCAATGGGAATGGTTCAAAATGTCTTATAATATCCTAAAATGATTGTCGTAGAAGGATATTGCAAAAAGAACACACAAAGCGCAAGAAATAGCCTCGCCCCAAAATCCCCTTTCTTACATTTTCACTACGTGAGCCAAAACCAAAAATAACAATACAGGCCACCATGACCAATGGGAATGGTTCAAAATGTCTTATAATATCCTAAAATGATTGTCTGTAGAAGGATATTGCAAAAGAACACATAGTAAGCGCAAGAAATAGCCTCGCCCCAAAATCCCTTTTCTTACATTTTCCACTACGTGAGCCAAAACCAAAAATAACAATACAGGCCACCATGACCAATGGGAATGGTTCAAAATGTCTTATAATATCCTAAAATGATTGTCTTTAGAAGGATATTGCAAAAGAACACACTGTAAGCGCAAGAAATAGCCTGCCCCAAAATCCCCTTTCTTACATTTTCCACTACGTGAGCCAAAACCAAAAAATAACAATACAGGCCACCATGACCAATGGGAATGGTTCAAAATGTCTTATAATATCCTAAAATGATTGTCTGTAGAAGGATATTGCAAAAGAACACACAGAAGCGCAAGAAATAGCCTGCCCCAAAATCCCCTTTCTTACATTTTCACTACGTGAGCCAAAACCAAAATAACAATACAGGCCACCATGACCAATGGGAATGGTTCAAAATGTCTTATAATATCCTAAAATGATTGTCTGTAGAAGGATATTGCAAAAGAACACACAAGTAAGCGCAAGAAATAGCCCGCGCCCCAAAATCCCCTTTCTTACATTTTCACTACGTGAGCCAAAACCAAAATAACAATACAGGCCACCATGACCAATGGGAATGGTTCAAAATGTCTTATAATATCCTAAAATGATTGTCTGTAGAAGGATATTGCAAAAGAACACACAAGCGCAAGAAATAGCCTCCGCCCCAAAATCCCCTTTTCTTACATTTTCACTACGTGAGCCAAAACCAAAAATAACAATACAGGCCACCATGACCAATGGGAATGGTTCAAAATGTCTTATAATATCCTAAAATGATTGTCGTAGAAGGATATTGCAAAAGAACACATGAAGTGCAAGAAATAGCCCGCCCCAAAATCCCCTTTCTTACATTTTCACTACGTGAGCCAAAACCAAAAATAACAATACAGGCCACCATGACCAATGGGAATGGTTCAAAATGTCTTATAATATCCTAAAATGATTGTCTGTAGAAGGATATTGCAAAAGAACACATGAAGCGCAAGAAATAGCCTCGCCCAAAATCCCCTTTCTTACATTTTCACTACGTGAGCCAAAACCAAAAAAATAACAATACAGGCCACCATGACCAATGGGAATGGTTCAAAATGTCTTATAATATTCTAAAATGATTGTCTCAGTAGAAGGATATTGCAAAAGAACACATGTCTTTGTAAGCGCAAGAAATAGCCTCCGCCCCAAAATCCCCTTTCTTACATTTTCACTACGTGAGCCAAAACCAAAATAACAATACAGCCACCATGACCAATGGGAATGGTTCAAAATGTCTTATAATATCCTAAAATGATTGTCTGTAGAAGGATATTGCAAAAGAACACATGTAAGCGCAAGAAATAGCCCGCCCCAAAATCCCCTTTCTTACATTTTCACTACGTGAGCCAAAACCAAAATAACAATACAGGCCACCATGACCAATGGGAATGGTTCAAAATGTCTTATAATATCCTAAAATGATTGTCTGTAGAAGGATATTGCAAAAGAACACAAGTAAGCGCAAGAAATAGCCTCGCCCCAAAATCCCCTTTCTTACATTTTCCACTACGTGAGCCAAAACCAAAAATAACAATACAGGCCACCATGACCAATGGGAATGGTTCAAAATGTCTTATAATATCCTAAAATGATTGTCTGTAGAAGGATATTGCAAAAGAACACACGTAAGCGCAAGAAATAGCTCCGCCCCAAAATCCCCTTTCTTACATTTTCACTACGTGAGCCAAAACCAAAAATAACAATACATGCCACCATGACCAATGGGAATGGTTCAAAATGTCTTATAATATCCTAAAATGATTGTCTGTAGAAGGATATTGCAAAAGAACACATGTAAGCGCAAGAAATAGCCTCGCCCCAAAATCCCCTTTCTTACATTTTCACTACGTGAGCCAAAACCAAAATAACAATACATGCCACCATGACAATGGGAATGGTTCAAAATGTCTTATAATGTCCTAAAATGATTGTCTGTTGAAGGATATTTTAAAAGAACACACAGAAGCGCAAGAAATAGCCCGCCCCAAAATCCCCTTTCTTACATTTTCACTACGTGAGCCAAAACCAAAAATAACAATACAGGCCACCATGACCAATGGGAATGGTTCAAAATGTCTTATAATATCCTAAAATGATTGTCTGTAGAAGGATATTGCAAAAGAACACACAGTAAGCGCAAGAAATAGCTCCGCCCCAAAATCCCCTTTCTTACATTTTCACTACGTGAGCCAAAACCAAAAATAACAATACAGGCCACCATGACCAATGGGAATGGTTCAAAATGTCTTATAATATCCTAAAATGATTGTCTCGTAGAAGGATATTGCAAAAGAACACACAGAAGCGCAAGAAATAGCTCCGCCCCCAAAATCCCCTTTCTTACATTTTCCACTACGTGAGCCAAAACCAAAAAAATAACAATACATGCCACCATGACCAATGGGAATGGTTCAAAATGTCTTATAATATCCTAAAATGATTGTCCGTAGAAGGATATTGCAAAAGAACACACGTAAGCGCAAGAAATAGCCTCGCCCCAAAATCCCCTTTCTTACATTTTCACTACGTGAGCCAAAACCAAAAATAACAATACAGGCCACCATGACCAATGGGAATGGTTCAAAATGTCTTATAATATCCTAAAATGATTGTCTCGTAGAAGGATATTGCAAAAGAACACACAAAAGCGCAAGAAATAGCCCGCCCCAAAATCCCCTTTCTTACATTTCCACTACTTGAGCCAAAACCAAAAATAACAATACAGGACACCATGACCAGTGGGAATGGTTCAAAATGTCTTATAATATCCTAAAATGATTGTCTGTAAAAGGATATTGCAAAAGAACACACAAGTGCAAGAAATAGCCTCGCCCCAAAATCCCCTTTCTTACATTTTCACTACGTGAGCCAAAACCAAAATAACAATACAGGCCACCATGACCAATGGGAATGGTTCAAAATGTCTTATAATATCCTAAAATGATTGTCTGTAGAAGGATATTGCAAAAGAACACACGTAAGCGCAAGAAATAGCTCCGCCCAAAATCCCCTTTCTTACATTTTCACTACGTGAGCCAAAACCAAAATAACAATACAGGCCACCATGACCAATGGGAATGGTTCAAAATGTCTTATAATATCCTAAAATGATTGTCTCGTAGAAGGATATTGCAAAAGAACACACATGAAGCGCAAGAAATAGCCCGCCCCAAAATCCCCTTTCTTACATTTTCACTACGTGAGCCAAAACCAGGCCACCATGACCAATGGGAATGGTTCAAAATGCCTTATAATATCCTAAAATGATTGTCTGTTGAAGGATATTTCAAAAGAACACACGGAAGCGCAAGAAATAGCTCAGCCCCAAAATCCCCTTTCTTACATTTTTCACTACGTGAGCCAAAACCAAAAATAACAATACAGGCCACCATGACCAATGGGAATGGTTAAAAATGTCTTATAATATCCTAAAATGATTGTCTGTAGAAGGATATTGCAAAAGAACACACAGAAGCGCAAGAAATAGCCTCCGCCCCAAAATCCCCTTTCTTACATTTTCACTACGTGAGACAAAACCAAAAATAACAATACAGGCCACCATGACCATTGGGAATGGTTCAAAATGTCTTATAATATCCTAAAATGATTGTCAGTAGAAGGATATTGCAAAAGAACACACAAGCGCAAGAAATAGCCCGCCCCAAAAATCCCTTTCTTACATTTTCACTACGTGAGCCAAAACCAAAAATAACAATACAGGCCACCATGACCAATGGGAATGGTTCAAAATGTCTTATAATATCCTAAAATGATTGTCTCGTAGAAGGATATTGCAAAAGAACACACGTAAGCGCAAGAAATAGCCCCGCCCCAAAATCCCCTTTCTTACATTTTCCACTACGTGAGACAAAACAAAAAATAACAATACATGCCACCATGACCAATGGGAATGGTTCAAAATGTCTTATAATATCCTAAAATGATTGTCTCAGTAGAAGGATATTGCAAAAGAACACATGTAAGCGCAAGAAATAGCCCGCCCCAAAATCCCCTTTCTTACATTTTCACTACGTGAGCCAAAACCAAAAATAACAATACATGCCACCATGACCAATGGGAATGGTTCAAAATGTCTTATAATATCCTAAAATGATTGTCTGTAGAAGGATATTGCAAAAGAACACACAGTAAGCGCAAGAAATAGCCCGCCCCAAAATCCCCTTTCTTACATTTTCACTACGTGAGCCAAAACCAAAAATAACAATACAGGCCACCATGACCAATGGGAATGGTTCAAAATGTCTTATAATATCCTAAAATGATTGTCTCGTAGAAGGATATTGCAAAAGAACACACGTAAGCGCAAGAAATAGCCTCGCCCCAAAATCCCCTTTCTTACATTTTCACTACGTGAGCCAAAACCAAAATAACAATACAGGCCACCATGACCAATGGGAATGGTTCAAAATGTCTTATAATATCCTAAAATGATTGTCTCGTAGAAGGATATTGCAAAAGAACACACAAGCGCAAGAAATAGCCTCGCCCCAAAATCCCCTTTCTTACATTTTCCACTACGTGAGCCGAAACCAAAAATAACAATACAGGCCACAATTACCAAGGGGAATGGTTCGAAATGTCTTATAATATCCTAAAATGATTGTCTCTGTAGAAGGATATTAGAAGGATATTGCAAAAGAACACACATACAGGCCAAGCGCAAGAAATAGCCTTGCCCCAAAATCCCCTTTCTTACATTTTCCACTACGTGAGCCAAAACCAAAAATAACAATACAGGCCACCATGACCAATGGGAATGGTTCAAAATGTCTTATAATATCCTAAAATGATTGTCTTGTAGAAGGATATTGCAAAAGAACACACCTAAGCGCAAGAAATAGCCTCGCCCCAAAATCCCCTTTCTTACATTTTCACTACGTGAGCCAAAACCAAAAATAACAATACAGGCCACCATGACCAATGGGAATGGTTCAAAATGTCTTATAATATCCTAAAATGATTGTCTGTAGAAGGATATTGCAAAAGAACACATGTAAGCGCAAGAAATAGCCCGCCCCAAAATCCCTTTCTTACATTTTCACTACGTGAGCCAAAACCAAAAATAACAATACAGGCCACCATGACCAATGGGAATGGTTCAAAATGTCTTATAATATCCTAAAATGATTGTCCGTAGAAGGATATTGCAAAAGAACACACAGAAGCGCAAGAAATAGCCTGCCCCAAAATCCCCTTTCTTACATTTTCCACTACGTGAGCCAAAACCAAAAATAACAATACAGGCCACCATGACCAATGGGAATGGTTCAAAATGTCTTATAATATCCTAAAATGATTGTCTGTAGAAGGATATTGCAAAAGAACACACATAAGCGCAAGAAATAGCCTGCCCCAAAATCCCCTTTCTTACATTTTCCACTACGTGAGCCAAAACCAAAAATAACAATACAGGCCACCATGACCAAGGGGAATGGTTCAAAATGTCTTATAATATCCTAAAATGATTGTCTGTAGAAGGATATTGCAAAAGAACACACATCTAAGCGCAAGAAATAGCCCGCCCCAAAATCCCCTTTCTTACATTTTCACTACGTGAGCCAAAACCAAAAATAACAATACAGGCCACCATGACCAATGGGAATGGTTCAAAATGTCTTATAATATCCTAAAATGATTGTCTGTAGAAGGATATTGCAAAAGAACACACGTAAGCGCAAGAAATAGCCTCGCCCCAAAATCCCCTTTCTTACATTTTCACTACGTGAGCCAAAACCAAAAAATAACAATACAGGCCACCATGACCAATGGGAATGGTTCAAAATGTCTTATAATATCCTAAAATGATTTTTTGTAGAAGGATATTGCAAAAGAAACACATGAAGCGCAAGAAATAGCCTCGCCCCAAAATCCCCTTTCTTACATTTTCCACTACGTGAGCCAAAACCAAAAATAACAATACAGGCCACCATGACCAATGGGAATGGTTCAAAATGTCTTATAATATCCTAAAATGATTGTCTGTAGAAGGATATTGCAAAAGAACACACGTAAGCGCAAGAAATAGCCTCGCCCCAAAATCCCCTTTCTTACATTTTCCACTACGTGAGCCAAAACCAAAAATAACAATACAGGCCACCATGACCAATGGGAATGGTTCAAAATGTCTTATAATATCCTAAAATGATTGTCTCGTAGAAGGATATTGCAAAAGAACACATGTAAGCGCAAGAAATAGCTCCGCCCCAAAATCCCCTTTCTTACATTTTCACTACGTGAGCCAAAACCAAAAATAACAATACAGGCCACCATGACCAATGGGAATGGTTCAAAATGTCTTATAATATCCTAAAATGATTGTCTGTAGAAGGATATTGCAAAAGAACACACGTAAGCGCAAGAAATAGCCCGCCCCAAAATCCCCTTTCTTACATTTTCACTACGTGAGCCAAAACCAAAAATAACAATACAGGCCACCATGACCAATGGGAATGGTTCAAAATGTCTTATAATATCCTAAAATGATTGTCTGTAGAAGGATATTGCAAAAGAACACACAAAAGCGCAAGAAATAGCTCCGCCCCAAAATCCCTTTCTTACATTTTCACTACGTGAGCCAAAACCAAAAATAACAATACAGGCCACCATGACCAATGGGAATGGTTCAAAATGTCTTATAATATCCTAAAATGATTGTCTCAGTAGAAGGATATTGCAAAAAAGAACAAAAGCGCAAGAAATAGCCTCGCCCCAAAATCCCCTTTCTTACATTTTCACTACGTGAGCCAAAACCAAAAATAACAATACATGCCACCATGACCAATGGGAATGGTTCAAAATGTCTTATAATATCCTAAAATGATTGTCTGTAGAAGGATATTGCAAAAGAACACACAGTAAGCGCAAGAAATAGCCCGCCCCAAAATCCCCTTTCTTACATTTTCACTACGTGAGCCAAAACCAAAAATAACAATACATGCCACCATGACCAATGGGAATGGTTCAAAATGTCTTATAATATCCTAAAATGATTGTCTCGTAGAAGGATATTGCAAAAGAACACACAAGCGCAAGAAATAGCCTCGCCCCAAAATCCCCTTTTCTTACATTTTCACTACGTGAGCCAAAACCAAAAATAACAATACAGGCCACCATGACCAATGGGAATGGTTCAAAATGTCTTATAATATCCTAAAATGATTGTCTGTAGAAGGATATTGCAAAAGAACACACAGTAAGCGCAAGAAATAGCCTCGCCCCAAAATCCCCTTTCTTACATTTTCACTACGTGAGCCAAAACCAAAAATAACAATACAGGCCACCATGACCAATGGGAATGGTTCAAAATGTCTTATAATATCCTAAAATGATTGTCTGTAGAAGGATATTGCAAAAGAACACACAGAAGCGCAAGAAATAGCCTGCCCCAAAATCCCCTTTCTTACATTTTCCACTACGTGAGCCAAAACCAAAAATAACAATACAGGCCACCATGACCAATGGGAATGGTTCAAAATGTCTTATAATATCCTAAAATGATTGTCTCGTAGAAGGATATTGCAAAAGAACACACAGAAGCGCAAGAAATAGCCTCCGCCCCAAAATCCCCTTTCTTACATTTTCACTACGTGAGCCAAAACCAAAAATAACAATACAGGCCACCATGACCAATGGGAATGGTTCAAAATGTCTTATAATATCCTAAAATGATTGTCTCAGTAGAAGGATATTGCAAAAGAACACAGAAGCGCAAGAAATAGCCTCGCCCCAAAATCCCCTTTCTTACATTTTCACTCCGTGAGCCAAAACCAAAAATAACAATACAGGCCACCATGACCAATGGGAATGGTTCAAAATGTCTTATAATATCCTAAAATGATTGTCTGTAGAAGGATATTGCAAAAGAACACACATAAGCGCAAGAAATAGCTCCGCCCAAAATCCCCTTTCTTTACATTTTCCACTACGTGAGCCAAAACCAAAAATAACAATACAGGCCACCATGACCAATGGGAATGGTTCAAAATGTCTTATAATATCCTAAAATGATTGTCTGTAGAAGGATATTGCAAAAGAACACACGTTAGCGCAAGAAATAGCCCGCCCCAAAATCCCCTTTCTTACATTTTCACTACGTGAGCCAAAACCAAAAATAACAATACAGGCCACCATGACCAATGGGAATGGTTCAAAATGTCTTATAATATCCTAAAATGATTGTCTGTAGAAGGATATTGCAAAAAAAACACACGTAAGCGCAAGAAATAGCTCCGCCCCAAAATCCCCTTTCTTACATTTTCACTACGTGAGCCAAAACCAAAAATAACAATACAGGCCACCATGACCAATGGGAATGGTTCAAAATGTCTTATAATATCCTAAAATGATTGTCTCGTAGAAGGATATTGCAAAAGAACACATGTAAGCGCAAGAAATAGCCTCGCCCCAAAATCCCCTTTTCTTACATTTTCACTACGTGAGCCAAAACCAAAAATAACAATACATGCCACCATGACCAATGGGAATGGTTCAAAATGTCTTATAATATCCTAAAATGATTGTGTCGTAGAAGGATATTGCAAAAGAACACACGTAAGCGCAAGAAATAGCCTCGCCCCAAAATCCCCTTTCTTACATTTTCACTACGTGAGCCAAAACCAAAAATAACAATACATGCCACCATGACCAATGGGAATGGTTCAAAATGTCTTATAATATCCTAAAATGATTGTCTCGTAGAAGGATATTGCAAAAGAACACATGTAAGCGCAAGAAATAGCCCGCCCCAAAATCCCCTTTCTTACATTTTCACTACGTGAGCCAAAACCAAAAATAACAATACAGGCCACCATGACCAATGGGAATGGTTCAAAATGTCTTATAATATCCTAAAATGATTGTCCTGTAGAAGGATATTGCAAAAGAACACATAAGCGCAAGAAATAGCCCGCCCCAAAATCCCTTTTCTTACATTTTCACTACGTGAGCCAAAACCAAAAATAACAATACAGGCCACCATGACCAATGGGAATGGTTCAAAATGTCTTATAATATCCTAAAATGATTGTCTGTAGAAGGATATTGCAAAAGAACACACATGTGAAAGCGCAAGAAATAGCCTGCCCCAAAATCCCCTTTCTTACATTTTTCACTACGTGAGCCAAAACCAAAAATAACAATACAGGCCACCATGACCAGTGGGAATGGTTCAAAATGTCTTATAATATCCTAAAATGATTGTCTGTAGAAGGATATTGCAAAAGAACACACGTAAGCGCAAGAAATAGCCTCGCCCCAAAATCCCCTTTCTTACATTTTCACTACGTGAGCCAAAACCAAAATAACAATACAGGCCACCATGACCAATGGGAATGGTTCAAAATGTCTTATAATATCCTAAAATGATTGTCTGTAGAAGGATATTGCAAAAGAACACACGTAAGCGCAAGAAATAGCCTCGCCCCCAAAATCCCCTTTTCTTACATTTTCACTACGTGAGCCAAAACCAAAAATAACAATACAGGCCACCATGACCAATGGGAATGGTTCAAAATGTCTTATAATATCCTAAAATGATTGTCTCGTAGAAGGATATTGCAAAAGAACACACATAAGCGCAAGAAATAGCCTGCCCCAAAATCCCCTTTCTTACATTTTCACTACGTGAGCCAAAACCAAAAATAACAATACATGCCACCATGACCAATGGGAATGGTTCAAAATGTCTTATAATATCCTAAAATGATTGTCTGTAGAAGGATATTGCAAAAGAACACACAGAAGCGCAAGAAATAGCCTGCCCCAAAATCCCCTTTCTTACATTTTCCACTACGTGAGCCAAAACCAAAATAACAATACAGGCCACCATGACCAATGGGAATGGTTCAAAATGTCTTATAATATCCTAAAATGATTGTCTGTAGAAGGATATTGCAAAAGAACACACGTAAGCGCAAGAAATAGCCGCCCCCAAAATCCCCTTTCTTACATTTTCACTACGTGAGCCAAAACCAAAAATAACAATACAGGCCACCATGACCAATGGGAATGGTTCAAAATGTCTTATAATATCCTAAAATGATTGTCTCAGTAGAAGGATATTGCAAAAGAACACATGTAAGCGCAAGAAATAGCCCGCCCCAAAATCCCCTTTCTTACATTTTCACTACGTGAGCCAAAACCAAAAATAACAATACAGGCCACCATGACCAATGGGAATGGTTCAAAATGTCTTATAATATCCTAAAATGATTGTCTCAGTAGAAGGATATTGCAAAAGAACACATGGAAGCGCAAGAAATAGCCCGCCCAAAATCCCCTTTCTTACATTTTTCACTACGTGAGCCAAAACCAAAAATAACAATACAGGCCACCATGACCAATGGGAATGGTTCAAAATGTCTTATAATATCCTAAAATGATTGTCTCAGTAGAAGGATATTGCAAAAGAACACACGTAAGCGCAAGAAATAGCCTCGCCCCAAAATCCCCTTTCTTACATTTTCACTACGTGAGCCAAAACCAAAAATAACAATACAGGCCACCATGACCAATGGGAATGGTTCAAAATGTCTTATAATATCCTAAAATGATTGTCTGTAGAAGGATATTGCAAAAGAACACATGTAAGCGCAAGAAATAGCCCCGCCCCAAAATCCCCTTTCTTACATTTTCACTACGTGAGCCAAAACCAAAAATAACAATACAGGCCACCATGACCAATGGGAATGGTTCAAAATGTCTTATAATATCCTAAAATGATTGTCTGTAGAAGGATATTGCAAAAGAACACACGTAAGCGCAAGAAATAGCCCGCCCCAAAATCCCCTTTCTTACATTTTCACTACGTGAGCCAAAACCAAAAATAACAATACAGGCCACCATGACCAATGGGAATGGTTCAAAATGTCTTATAATATCCTAAAATGATTGTCTGTAGAAGGATATTGCAAAAGAACACACAAAAGCGCAAGAAATAGCCTGCCCCAAAATCCCCTTTCTTACATTTTCCACTACGTGAGCCAAAACCAAAAATAACAATACATGCCACCATGACCAATGGGAATGGTTCAAAATGTCTTATAATATCCTAAAATGATTGTCTGTAGAAGGATATTGCAAAAGAACACACATAAGCGCAAGAAATAGCCTGCCCCAAAATCCCCTTTCTTACATTTTCACTACGTGAGCCAAAACCAAAAATAACAATACAGGCCACCATGACCAATGGGAATGGTTCAAAATGTCTTATAATATCCTAAAATGATTGTCTGTAGAAGGATATTGCAAAAGAACACACACGAAGAGCGCAAGAAATAGCCCGCCCCAAAATCCCCTTTCTTACATTTTCACTACGTGAGCCAAAACCAAAAATAACAATACAGGCCACCATGACCAATGGGAATGGTTCAAAATGTCTTATAATATCCTAAAATGATTGTCTCTGTAGAAGGATATTGCAAAAGAACACATGTAAGCGCAAGAAATAGCCTCGCCCCAAAATCCCCTTTCTTACATTTTCACTACGTGAGCCAAAACCAAAAATAACAATACAGGCCACCATGACCAATGGAATGGTTCAAAATGTCTTATAATATCCTAAAATGATTGTCTGTAGAAGGATATTGCAAAAGAACACACAAAGCGCAAGAAATAGCCTCGCCCCAAAATCCCCTTTCTTACATTTTCACTACGTGAGCCAAAACCAAAAATAACAATACAGGCCACCATGACCAATGGGAATGGTTCAAAATGTCTTATAATATCCTAAAATGATTGTCTCAAAAGTAGAAGGATATTGCAAAAGAACACAGAAGCGCAAGAAATAGCCTCGCCCCAAAATCTCCTTTCTTACATTTTCACTACGTGAGCCAAAACCAAAATAACAATACAGGCCACCATGACCAATGGGAATGGTCCAAAATGTCTTATAATACCCTAAAATGATTGTGTGTAGAAGGATATTGCAAAAGAACACACATGTAAGCGCAAGAAATAGCCCGCCCCAAAATCCCCTTTCTTACATTTTCACTACGTGAGCCAAAACCAAAAATAACAATACAGGCCACCATGACCAATGGGAATGGTTCAAAATGTCTTATAATATCCTAAAATGATTTTCTGTAGAAGGATATTGCAAAAGAAACATGTGTAAGCGCAAGAAATAGCCCGCCCCAAAATCCCCTTTCTTACATTTTCCACTACGTGAGCCAAAACCAAAAATAACAATACAGGCCACCATGACCAATGGGAATGGTTCAAAATGTCTTATAATATCCTAAAATGATTTTCTGTAGAAGGATATTGCAAAAGAACACATGTACTTAAGCGCAAGAAATAGCCTTCCCAAAATCCCCTTTCTTACATTTTCCACTACGTGAGCCAAAACCAAAAATAACAATACAGGCCACCATGACCAAGGGGAATGGTTCGAAATGTCTTATAATATCCTAAAATGATTGTCCGTAGAAGGATAGTCTATCCTTCTTACATTTTCCACTACGTGAGCCAAAACCAAAAATAACAATACAGGCCACCATGACCAAGGGGAATGGTTCGAAATGTCTTATAATATCCTAAAATGATTGTTTTGTAGAAGGATAGTGCAAAAGAACACACGGAAGCGCAAGAAATAGCCTCGCCCCAAAATCCCCTTTCTTACATTTTCACTACGTGAGCCAAAACCAAAAATAACAATACAGTGCCACCATGACCAATGGGAATGGTTCAAAATGTCTTATAATATCCTAAAATGATTGTCTGTAGAAGGATATTGCAAAAGAACACGTAAGCGCAAGAAATAGCCTGCCCCAAAATCCCCTTTCTTACATTTTGCACTACGTGAGCAAAAACCAAAATAACAATACAGGCCACCATGACCAATGGGAATGGTCCAAAATGTCTTATAATATCCTAAAATGATTGTCTGTAGAAGGATATTGCAAAAGAACACATGTAAGCGCAAGAAATAGCCTCCGCCCCAAAATCCCCTTTCTTACATTTTCACTACGTGAGCCAAAACCAAAAAATAACAATACAGGCCACCATGACCAATGGGAATGGTTCAAAATGTCTTAAAATATCCTAAAATGATTGTCGTAGAAGGATATTGCAAAAGAACACAAAAGCGCAAGAAATAGCCTCCGCCCCAAAATCCCCTTTTTACATTTTCACTACGTGAGCCAAAACCAAAAATAACAATACATGCCACCATGACCAATGGGAATGGTTCAAAATGTCTTATAATATCCTAAAATGATTGTCGTAGAAGGATATTGCAAAAGAACACACAAGTAAGCGCAAGAAATAGCCTCGCCCCAAAATCCCCTTTCTTACATTTTTCACTACGTGAGCCAAAACCAAAAATAACAATACAGGCCACCATGACCAATGGGAATGGTTCAAAATGTCTTATAATATCCTAAAATGATTGTCTGTAGAAGGATATTGCAAAAGAACACACAGATGGGCAAGAAATAGACTCCGCCCCAAAATCCCCTTTTCTTACATTTTCCACTACGTGAGCCAAAACCAAAAATAACAATACAGGCCACCATGACCAATGGGAATGGTTCAAAATGTCTTATAATATCCTAAAATGATTGTCTGTAGAAGGATATTGCAAAAGAACACACAGTAAGCGCAAGAAATAGCCCGCCCCAAAATCCCCTTTCTTACATTTTCACTACGTGAGCCAAAACCAAAAATAACAATACAGGCCACCATGACCAATGGGAATGGTTCAAAATGTCTTATAATATCCTAAAATGATTGTCTGTAGAAGGATATTGCAAAAGGAAGCGCAAGAAATAGCCTCGCCCCAAAATCCCCTTTCTTACATTTTCACTACGTGAGCCAAAACCAAAAATAACAATACATGCCACCATGACCAATGGGAATGGTTCAAAATGTCTTATAATATCCTAAAATGATTGTCTGTAGAAGGATATTGCAAAAGAACACACGTGGTAAGCGCAAGAAATAGCCCGCCCCAAAATCCCCTTTCTTACATTTTCCACTACGTGAGCCAAAACCAAAAATAACAATACAGGCCACCATGACCAATGGGAATGGTTCAAAATGTCTTATAATATCCTAAAATGATTGTTTGTAGAAGGATATTGCAAAAGAACACACGTAAGCGCAAGAAATAGCCCCGCCCCAAAATCCCCTTTCTTACGTTTTCACTACGTGAGCCAAAACCAAAAATAACAATACAGGCCACCATGACCAATGGGAATGGTTCAAAATGTCTTATAATATCCTAAAATGATTGTATGTAGAAGGATATTGCAAAAGAACACACAGAAGCGCAAGAAATAGCTCCGCCCCAAAATCCCCTTTCTTACATTTTCACTACGTGAGCCAAAACCAAAAATAACAATACAGGCCACCATGACCAATGGGAATGGTTCAAAATGTCTTATAATATCCTAAAATGATTGTCTCAGTAGAAGGATATTGCAAAAGAACACACAGTAAGCGCAAGAAATAGCCTCGCCCAAAATCCCCTTTCTTACATTTTCCACTACGTGAGCCAAAACAAAAAATAACAATACATGCCACCATGACCAATGGGAATGGTTCAAAATGTCTTATAATATCCTAAAATGATTGTCTGTAGAAGGATATTGCAAAAGAACACACATGTAAGCGCAAGAAATAGCCCGCCCCAAAATCCCCTTTCTTACATTTTCACTACGTGAGCCAAAACCAAAAATAACAATACAGGCCACCATGACCAATGGGAATGGTTCAAAATGTCTTATAATATCCTAAAATGATTGTATGTAGAAGGATATTGCAAAAGAACACATGAAGCGCAAGAAATAGCCCCCCCAAAATCCCCTTTCTTACATTTTCCACTACGTGAGCCAAAACCAAAAATAACAATACAGCCACCATGACCAAGGGGAAAGGTTCGAAATGTCTTATAATATCCTAAAAAATGATTATCTGTAGAAGGATATTGCAAAAAAAGAACACACGTAAGCGCAAGAAATAGCCTCCGCCCCAAAATCCCCTTTCTTACATTTTCACTACGTGAGCCAAAACCAAAAATAACAATACAGGCCACCATGACCAATGGGAATGGTTCAAAATGTCTTATAATATCCTAAAATGATTGTCTCAGTAGAAGGATATTGCAAAAGAACACACGTAAGCGCAAGAAATAGCCCGCCCCAAAATCCCCTTTTCTTACATTTTCACTACGTGAGCCAAAACCAAAATAACAATACAGGCCACCATGACCAAGGGGAATGGTTCGAAATGTCTTATAATATCCTAAAATGATTGTCTGTAGAAAGATAGTGCAAAAGAACACACAGAAGCGCAAGAAATAGCCTGCCCCAAAATCCCCTTTCTTACATTTTCACTACGTGAGCCAAAACCAAAAATAACAATACAGGCCACCATGACCAATGGGAATGGTTCAAAATGTCTTATAATATCCTAAAATGATTGTCTCAGTAGAAGGATATTGCAAAAGAACACATGTAAGCGCAAGAAATAGCCTCGCCCCAAAATCCCCTTTCTTACATTTTCCACTACGTGAGCCAAAACCAAAAATAACAATACAGGCCACCATGACCAATGGGAATGGTTCAAAATGTCTTATAATATCCTAAAATGATTGTCCGTAGAAGGATATTGCAAAAGAACACACAGAAAGCGCAAGAAATAGCCTCGCCCCAAAATCCCCTTTCTTACATTTTCACTACGTGAGCCAAAACCAAAAATAACAATACAGCCACCATGACCAATGGGAATGGTTCAAAATGTCTTATAATATCCTAAAATGATTGTCTCAGTAGAAGGATATTGCAAAAGAACACATGAAGCGCAAGAAATAGCCCGCCCCAAAATCCCCTTTCTTACATTTTCACTACGTGAGCCAAAACCAAAAATAACAATACAGGCCACCATGACCAATGGGAATGGTTCAAAATGTCTTATAATATCCTAAAATGATTGTCTGTAGAAGGATATTGCAAAAGAACACACAAAAGCGCAAGAAATAGCCTGGCCCAAAATCCCCTTTCTTACATTTTCACTACGTGAGCCAAAACCAAAATAAAAATGCCACCATGACCAATGGGAATGGTTCAAAATGTCTTATAATATCCTAAAATGATTGTCCGTAGAAGGATATTGCAAAAGAACACATGAAGCGCAAGAAATAGCCTGCCCCAAAATCCCCTTTCTTACATTTCCACTACGTGAGCCAAAACCAAAAATAACAATACAGGCCACCATGACCAATGGGAATGGTTCAAAATGTCTTATAATATCCTAAAATGATTGTCTGTAGAAGGATATTGCAAAAGAACACACGAAGCGCAAGAAATAGCCTGCCCCAAAATCCCCTTTCTTACATTTTCCACTACGTGAGCCAAAACCAAAAATAACAATACAGGCCACCATGACCAATGGGAATGGTTCAAAATGTCTTATAATATCCTAAAATGATTGTTGTAGAAGGATATTGCAAAAGAACACACAGAAGCGCAAGAAATAGCTCCGCCCCAAAATCCCCTTTCTTACATTTTCCACTACGTGAGCCAAAACCAAAAATAACAATACAGGCCACCATGACCAATGGGAATGGTTCAAAATGTCTTATAATATCCTAAAATGATTGTCTCAGTAGAAGGATATTGCAAAAGAACACACGTAAGCGCAAGAAATAGCCTCCCCAAAATCCCCTTTCTTACATTTTCACTACGTGAGCCAAAACCAAAAAAAATGATTGCCACCATGACCAATGGAATGGTTCAAAATGTCTTATAATATCCTAAAATGATTGTCTGTAGAAGGATATTGCAAAAGAACACACGTAAGCGCAAGAAATAGCCCCGCCCCAAAATCCCCTTTCTTACATTTTCACTACGTGAGCCAAAACCAAAAATAACAATACAGGCCACCATGACCAAAATGGGAATGGTTCAAAATGTCTTATAATATCCTAAAATGATTGTCTGTAGAAGGATATTGCAAAAGAACACACAGAAATAAGCGCAAGAAATAGCCTCGCCCCAAAATCCCATTTCTTACATTTTCACTACGTGAGCCAAAACCAAAAATAACAATACAGGCCACCATGACCAATGGGAATGGTTCAAAATGTCTTATAATATCCTAAAATGATTTTATGTAGAAGGATATTGCAAAAGAACACACAAAAGCGCAAGAAATAGCCTTCCCCAAAATCCCCTTTCTTACATTTTCCACTACGTGAGCCAAAACCAAAAATAACAATACAGGCCACCATGACCAATGGGAATGGTCCAAAATGTCTTATAATATCCTAAAATGATTGTCTGTAGAAGGATATTGCAAAAGAACACACGTAAGCGCAAGAAATAGCCTCGCCCCAAAATCCCCTTTCTTACATTTTCACTACGTGAGCCAAAACCAAAAATAACAATACAGGCCACCATGACCAATGGGAATGGTTCAAAATGTCTTATAATATCCTAAAATGATTGTCTCAGAGAAGGATATTGCAAAAGAACACACAGTAAGCGCAAGAAATAGCCCGCCCCAAAATCCCTTTTCTTACATTTTCACTACGTGAGCCAAAACCAAAAATAACAATACAGGCCACCATGACCAATGGGAATGGTTCAAAATGTCTTATAATATCCTAAAATGATTGTCTCGTAGAAGGATATTGCAAAAGAACACATGTAAGCGCAAGAAATAGCTCTGCCCCAAAATCCCCTTTCTTACATTTCCACTACGTGAGCCAAAACCAAAAATAACAATACATGCCACCATGACCAATGGGAATGGTTCAAAATGTCTTATAATATCCTAAAATGATTTTCTGTAGAAGGATATTGCAAAAGAACACACACAAGCGCAAGAAATAGCCTGCCCCAAAATCCCCTTTCTTACATTTTCCACTACGTGAGCCAAAACCAAAAATAACAATACAGGCCACCATGACCAATGGGAATGGTTCAAAATGTCTTATAATATCCTAAAATGATTGTCTGTAGAAGGATATTGCAAAAGAACACATGTAAGCGCAAGATATAGCCAGCCCCAAAATCCCCTTTCTTACATTTTCCACTACGTGAGCCAAAACCAAAAATAACAATACAGGCCACCATGACCAATGGGAATGGTTCAAAATGTCTTATAATATCCTAAAATGATTGTATGTAGAAGGATATTGCAAAAGAAACACACAAAAGCGCAAGAAATAGCCTCGCCCCAAAATCCCCTTTCTTACATTTTTCACTACGTGAGCCAAGACCAAAAATAACAATACAGCCACCATGACCAATGGGAATGGTTCAAAATGTCTTATAATATCCTAAAATGATTGTCTCAGTAGAAGGATATTGCAAAAGAACACACTGTACGTGAGCGCAAGAAATAGCCCGCCCAAAATCCCCTTTCTTACATTTTCCACTACGTGAGCCAAAACCAAAAATAACAATACAGGCCACCATGACCAATGGGAATGGTTCAAAATGTCTTATAATATCCTAAAATGATTGTCTGTAGAAGGATATTGCAAAAGAACATAAGAAGCGCAAGAAATAGCCAGCCCCAAAATCCCCTTTCTTACGTTTTCCACTACGTGAGCCAAAACCAAAAATAACAATACAGGCCACCATGACCAATGGGAATGGTTCAAAATGTCTTATAATATCCTAAAATGATTGTCTGTAGAAGGATATTGCAAAAGAACACACGTAAGCGCAAGAAATAGCTCCGCCCAAAAATCCCTTTCTTACATTTTCCACTACGTGAGCCAAAATCAAAAATAACAATACAGGCCACCATGACCAATGGGAATGGTTCAAAATGTCTTATAATATCCTAAAATGATTGTTTGTAGAAGGATATTGCAAAAGAACACACAAGCGCAAGAAATAGCCTCCCAAAATCCCCTTTCTTACATTTTTCACTACGTGAGCCAAAACCAAAATAAAATACAGGCCACCATGACCAATGGGAATGGTTCAAAATGTCTTATAATATCCTAAAATGATTGTGTGTAGAAGGATATTGCAAAAGAACACATGAGCGCAAGAAATAGCTCCGCCCCAAAATCCCCTTTCTTACATTTTTCACTACGTGAGCCAAAACCAAAAATAACAATACAGGCCACCATGAAAATGGGAATGGTTCAAAATGTCTTATAATATCCTAAAATGATTGTCTGTAGAAGGATATTGCAAAAGAACACACATAAGCGCAAGAAATAGCCTGCCCCAAAATCCCATTTCTTACATTTTCCACTACGTGAGCCAAAACCAAAAATAACAATACAGGCCACCATGACCAATGGGAATGGTTCAAAATGTCTTATAATATCCTAAAATGATTGTCTGTAGAAGGATATTGCAAAAGAAAACACAGAAGCGCAAGAAATAGCCTTCCCCAAAATCCCCTTTCTTACATTTTCCACTACGTGAGCCAAAACCAAAATAACAATACAGGCCACCATGACCAATGGGAATGGTTCAAAATGTCTTATAATATCCTAAAATGATTGTATGTAGAAGGATATTGCAAAAGAACACATTTAAGGAAGCGCAAGAAATAGCCTCGCCCAAAATCCCCTTTCTTACATTTTCACTACGTGAGCCAAAACCAAAAATAACAATACAGGCCACCATGACCAAGGGGATGGTTCAAAATGTCTTATAATATCCTAAAATGATTGTCTGTAGAAGGATATTGCAAAAGAACACACAGAAGCGCAAGAAATAGCCTGCCCCAAAATCCCCTTTCTTACATTTTCCACTACGTGAGCCAAAACCAAAAATAACAATACAGGCCACCATGACCAATGGGAATGGTTCAAAATGTCTTATAATATCCTAAAATGATTGTCTTGTAGAAGGATATTGCAAAAGAACACAGAAGCGCAAGAAATAGCTCGCCCCAAAAATCCCTTTCTTACATTTTCCACTACGTGAGCCAAAACCAAAAATAACAATACATGCCACCATGACCAATGGGAATGGTTCAAAATGTCTTATAATATCCTAAAATGATATTCTGTAGAAGGATATTGCAAAAGAACACACAGAAGCGCAAGAAATAGCCAGCCCCAAAATCCCCTTTCTTACATTTTCCACTACGTGAGCCAAAACCAAAAATAACAATACAGGCCACCATGACCAATGGGAATGGTTCAAAATGTCTTATAATATCCTAAAATGATTGTCCGTAGAAGGATATTGCAAAAGAACACACATAAGCGCAAGAAATAGCCTCCGCCCCAAAATCCCCTTTCTTACATTTCCACTACGTGAGCCAAAACCAAAAATAACAATACAGGCCACCATGACCAATGGGAATGGTTCAAAATGTCTTATAATATCCTAAAATGATTGTATGTAGAAGGATATTGCAATCCACTACGTGAGCCAAAACCAAAAATAACAATACAGGCCACCATGACCAATGGGAATGGTTCAAAATGTCTTATAATATCCTAAAATGATTGTCTGTAGAAGGATATTGCAAAAGAACACACGGAAGCGCAAGAAATAGCCTGCCCCAAAATCCCTTTCTTACATTTTCCACTACGTGAGCCAAAACCAAAAATAACAATACAGGCCACCATGACCAATGGGAATGGTTCAAAATGTCTTATAATATCCTTCTACAGACAATCATTTTAGGATATTACAAAAGAACACACAGAAGCGCAAGAAATAGCCAGCCCCAAAATCCCCTTTCTTACGTTTTCCACTACGTGAGCCAAAACCAAAAATAACAATACAGGCCACCATGACCAATGGGAATGGTTCAAAATGTCTTATAATATCCTAAAATGATTGTCTGTAGAAGGATATTGCAAAAGAACACACAAAAAGCGCAAGAAATATCTACCCCAAAAATCCCCTTTCTTACATTTTCCATTACGTGAGCCAAAACCAAAAATAAAAATACAGGCCACCATGACCAATGGGAATGGTTCAAAATGTCTTATAATATCCTAAAATGATTGTCTGTAGAAGGATATTGCAAAAGAAACACAAGTAAGCGCAAGAAATAGCCCCGCCCCAAAATCCCCTTTTCTTACATTTCCACTACGTGAGCCAAAAACCAAAAATAACAATACAGGCCACCATGACCAATGGGAATGGTTCAAATGTCTTATAATATCCTAAAATGATTGTCTGTAGAAGGATATTGCAAAAGAACACACAGAAGCGCAAGAAATATCCTGCCCCAAAATCCCCTTTCTTACATTTTCCACTACGTGAGCCAAAACCAAAAATAACAATACAGGCCACCATGACAAAATGGGAATGGTTCAAAATGTCTTATAATATCCTAAAATGATTGTCTGTAGAAGGATATTGCAAAAGAACACACAGAAGCGCAAGAAATATCCAGCCCCAAAATCCCCTTTCTTACATTTTCCACTACGTGAGCCAAAACCAAAAATAACAATACAGGCCACCATGACCAATGGGAATGGTTCAAAATGTCTTATAATATCCTAAAATGATTGTCCGTAGAAGGATATTGCAAAAGAACACACAGAAGCGCAAGAAATAGCCTGCCCCAAAATCCCTTTTCTTACATTTTCCACTACGTGAGCCAAAACCAAAAATAACAATACAGGCCACCATGACCAATGGGAATGGTTCAAAATGTCTTATAATATCCTAAAATGATTGTCTGTAGAAGGATATTGCAAAAGAACACACAGTAAGCGCAAGAAATAGCCTCGCCCCAAAATCCCCTTTCTTACATTTTCACTACGTGAGCCAAAACCAAAAATAACAATACAGGCCACCATGACCAATGGGAATGGTTCAAAATGTCTTATAATATCCTAAAATGATTGTCTGAGAAGGATATTGCAAAAGAACACACAGAAGCGCAAGAAATAGCCTGCCCCAAAATCCCCTTTCTTACATTTTCCACTACGTGAGCCAAAACCAAAAATAACAATACAGGCCACCATGACCAATGGGAATGGTTCAAAATGTCTTATAATATCCTAAAATGATTGTATGTATAAGGATATTGCAAAAGAACACACAGAAGCGCAAGAAATAGCCTGCCCCAAAATCCCCTTTCTTACATTTTCACTACGTGAGCCAAAACCAAAAATAACAATACAGGCCACCATGACCAATGGGAATGGTTCAAAATGTCTTATAATATCCTAAAATGATTGTCTGTAGAAGGATATTGCAAAAGAACACACAGAAGCGCAAGAAATAGCCTGCCCCAAAATCCCCTTTCTTACATTTTTCACTACGTGAGCCAAAACCAAAAATAACAATACAGGCCACCATGACCAGTGGGAATGGTTCAAAATGTCTTATAATATCCTAAAATGATTGTCTCGTAGAAGGATATTGCAAAAGAACACATAAGTAAGCGCAAGAAATAGCCTGCCCAAAATCCCATTTCTTACATTTTTCACTACGTGAGCCAAAACCAAAATAACAATACAAGGCCACCATGACCAATGGGAATGGTTCAAAATGTCTTATAATATCCTAAAATGATTTTCGTAGAAGGATATTGCAAAAGAACACACAAAGCGCAAGAAATAGCCTACCCCAAAACCCCCTTTCTTACATTTATTCACTACGTGAGCCAAAACCAAAAATAACAATAAAGGCCACCATGACCAATGGGAATGGTTCAAAATGTCTTATAATATCCTAAAATGATTGTCTGTAGAAGGATAATGCAAAAGAACACATGTAAGCGCAAGAAATAATCTACCCCAAAACCCCCTTTCTTACATTTATCCACTACGTGAGCAAAAACCAAAAATAAAAATACAGGCCACCATGACCAATGGGAATGGTTCAAAATGTCTTATAATATCCTAAAATGATTGTCTGTAGAAGGATATTGCAAAAGAACACAAAGAAGCGCAAGAAATAGCCTACCCCAAAATCCCTTTTCCTACATTTATCCACTACGTGAGCAAAAACCAAAAATAAAAATACAGGCCACCATGACCAATGGGAATGGTTCAAATGTTTTATAATATTCCTAAAATGATTGTCTGTAGAAGGATATTGCAAAAGAACACACATAAGCGCAAGAAATAGCCTCGCCCCAAAACCCCATTTCTTACATTTATCACTACGTGAGCAAAAACCAAAAATAAAAATACAGGCCACCATGACCATTGGGAATGGTTCAAAATATCTTATAATATCCTAAAATGATTGTCTATATAAGGATATTGCAAAAGAACACACAGAGCGCAAGAAATAGCCTACCCAAAAATCCCCTTTCTTACATTTATCCACTATGTGAGCAAAAAACAAAAATAAAAATAAAGGCCACCATGACTAATCACACACAAACAGAAACTGAAATGAGAACAGCATTTCACTACTACTTCTCCAGATACGGAGATCGTTTGTGAAGAATCTAATTTGGGCATATTATTTCCCTTTTATGGAAGCATCTAATATATTTAATGATCAAGAAACAAAATGGTTTGAAACCATTATTTCAACAGGCTGCAGAAGTTTAATACAATTTTCTTATCTCGTTTCTTTAAATTTTGAATGTAAATTTGTATTGTCCTGTTTATTGATATAATTGATCAATATAATCCTTCAAGCCTCAATTTGAATGAGGTAGTCATAAATAAAATTTATCGGCGATTGAAAGCCCCTGTTTCCATCAAAAAAATTAAAAAAAAAAAGTCCCACACAGTTCCAGGGATATCCGTGCAAAGTTTAATGATGAAAAAGTCTATCTTTGGATGGTTAATCTTATTTATTTTGACAAAAAAATTAATAAAAATACATTTTAGTTAAATTATGATAATACTGAGCCATTTTCCTCATCAAGTTATCTTATTACTAGGTCCCACAAAGTTCCATGGGTACCCGCGTAATAAGAGGTTGATGATGAAAACTCTAACAGCTTAACTTTTCCGTTAACTAAATATTATAAAGTTACATTAAATTTAGGGATGGTAATGGGCCGGATATGGGGCGGGTATGTCAATCCCAGTCACTGCCCTGTTCATAAAAGAATTACGCATACCCGCCTCATTACCCACATGAATTGGCGCGGGGCGGATATGGGTAATACCCGTATGGGGCGGGTTTCCCATGGGTTACCCATAAGACGGTGTTAATTATTAATACATATATGTATTTATAATCAAAACTTAAACAAAAATAATAACATAAGAATAATGCATTATAAAATTTAAAATTCAGAAATTCATCTTAAAGTGAACAAAAGAATTTGTAAATGACTTATTAGTTTTGCTACTTTTTCCTTTCTCAACAAAGAATCTGTAAATGACTTATTAGTTTTGCTACTTTTAGAGTGTCTGATCACAACAAAGAAGCGAAAGTGATGAATATACAAGAACGATCAAGAATATAATAAATGAAAGAAGTGGCTGAAGTATAAAAATAAATGAAAGAAAGCTTGACTAAGTGGTAGAAGTATAAAAATTCGATACGAATTCTTGCATAAAAGTCTAAACCCTTATAATATGAAAGTTACGGGGCGGGGACCTTGAATCCCATCCCCATCCCCGCAGCTTAGGTTTCGGGTATTACCCATACCTCATCCCCATTTGTGCGGGAAAATCCTACCCAAACAGGCGGGTACCCACGGGATGGGTTTGTGTGGGCAAATGGCCATCTCTTAATACTAGTAGGTCCCCGGATGCACCTAAAAATTAATAAAAATAGATTTAAATTAAATTATGATGAGATTAGACAATTTTCCTCATCGGGATCTTTTATTATTAGGTCCACAAAGTTCCAAGGGTACCCGTGCAATAAGTTCTATTATGATGTATAAGTTCAACATTAGGTTATTAAATTTTTTTTCTTAACTAGCTTATAAAATATTTTTAAACTAGCTTATGATAAGTCAATTTTTCTTATTACTAGGTCCCACAAAGTTTCAGGGGTATCTCATCATTTAGTCTAGTTTTTATCTCCATGATTTGTGTATCTTTATCTAGTGGTTTATCCTTTTACTATATCCCTTAATTTAGTCACTAAGTGTCTAAGTCGCTTAATTTAAGTAAGAACAAGAACTAAAATATAAACCATTGAGTGAAGAATTTGTGGGTGTTGGAGACCTTACCTGTTTTTCTAGATTGGGGATGAATACGCCAAGCAACTCGAGCAGCCGTCAGATTGACATCCTTCTTCTCCTTAAACTATTACAAATTTACAACTATTACAATAGCACTCTGATTTCCAGAATCAAAACTACCTAACAAGCACACTTTACAACAAATTGAAAAACACACAACTGAGGAATAAAGATAAAACAAGAAATAAAAAGGTCTTCTTTTCTTTGAGAGACCTCTGTGTCTGCCTTGTTCACAAAAATTCCATGTATTCCAGATTCTGGAAAAAAAAAAAAAAAAACAAGATATTTGCACGAGATTAAGATTATAGAAATTTAAAAGGGAAATCCTAAAAACAAAATGGAATCAACAATATCCTACAAAAAGGTCCTTACGATACAAACATTGGAATCAACAGAATCATGAATAGAAGTAACAACTTCATATATTACACCCAATGATTCTATTATACCCCGAAAATTAAATTGTAGAAGCAAAATATAACTTCACCATGGTAGCAAAATATACTATCATCCCAAGGCAAAAAGAAGAAGAACAAATAGAAATAGTAAGGGAAGAGGACAGTTGTCTCTCTAACCTCATTAAAGTCATTTGATAACACCATTATCTGCTCCACTGGGATCTTTAATGTTAAAAAGTGCTTCAAGGATCATTGTGTTGTACCTGTGAATGGAGTAGCAACATGAAGAAATTTATGAGTCATGAAAGCAGCTCAGCGCACTGGAAATATGTAGATATGAGATTTTAAAAAAAAAAATGTTTGCCTAGAACCCCTATTACATAATCCATAAAAAAGGAATTTGTACGACTTTGGATCTACCATTTGTGTATAGTTTCTCGCAATAGCTCATATAACTTCACCACTACACTTTGTTGTCTCATCTTACAGTTTCTTACTACAGTTTCTTACAGTAGTTATCTAACTCTCCCAACAGTTGATTTTATAACCTTATACTTCCCAAATAACTGACCCAAGGTTTTCCAAATACCGGCTATGAGTCATGAAAGCAGCTCAGCGCACAAAAGAAAAACAAAAAAACGAAAGGAAATATGTGAATATGAGATTAAAAAAAAAAATGTGTGCCTAGAACCCCTATTACATAATCTAGAAAAAGGAATTTGTACGACTTATGATCTACAATTTGTGTATAGTTTCTCGCAATAGCTAATAAAACTTCCCCACTACACTTTGTTGTCTCATCTTACAGTTTCTTACAGTAGTTCTCTAACTCTCCTAACAGTTGCTTTTATAACCTTATACTTCCCAGATAACTGACCCAAGGTTTTCCAAATACCGGCATCTGCGAAAAATGCCTCAGGGTGTATGCCTTAAATGCCTCACTTCAAACCATTTTCCTAAGAAGATGTTGACAGGGTTGCAAAACCCATACAAAAACATCTAAGAACTACACTTAACACTACATTTAACTTATTTGATCATGAATTGCAAACCCTTATGAAAAGTTAAAAACCAAACAAACATCATCCAAAGCAACAACAGAAATGTATTTCAAGAACCTTATCATTGCACTAACAAAGGAGGACTACTATAACAATTCTAGAACCTTAGGTCCAAGGAAGAAGATAAGAACACAAGAGCATCTAAAAATAAAAGAGCAAAAAATAATGGCAAGGGGTGAACGAATTAAAAGAAATTAAACATAAATCAAAATAATAAATAGAGGGTTGTGATGAACTCTCAGCACCACAGAACATACCTAGATAATAAATAGAGGGTTGTGATGAACTCTCAGCACCATAAATCAAAATACCTAGAACATACCTAGATATAAATTAAACACATTGAAGTGCTGAAACAACCTCACTTGTTAGCACGAATCAACCAGAACATACCTAGATATAAAAAAAAAAAACCTTGCTAGCCCTTGTGATGAACTCTCAGCACCACAGGAATGCACATCACAGGTTACATTAAGAGAAACAGATAGTTAGATCCACGAAAAATGTTTGCTCGACCACATCCCCTAGCACTTTCAAGGGAAATGGAACTATTAGGTCAATAGGTCTTAACTAAGGATAAGAAGGGTCATCTGAGTGTAAATCATGTTACAAGACACAGTTTACCCGCCTCAATTAGTCTCATCATTCTCTTCTACTCGACACTTCATAACCGTTGCATTAAACATACAAAAAGCAGATCAGTGAACAACTCAAAAATATTTCAGGCCATTCAAGATGAAAATCCATCTAGTCAGATCACCACGGCCAAAAGCATGAATAATCTTCATCCATGAGCAATAACTGCCACAGGGACATGAGTACACTAAAATTAAGCTACGCAGTCATGTTTCCTTGAACTAAGTAGCTACTTTCTAGTCATAAACTAAGTTGTTTATAGAATTGCAATCATTTCTTATATCACATATGAGGGTCTTCATTTACTTCCATGTCAATTTCGAGTTTCTTAAGATCTGCAGTCACCTAATCGTTGACGTAAGTTATACCTAAGCGTATTATAGCACCTAGAAAATAGTTGTACATTATAAACTTGACAGCACCTAGCCTTGATATGAACTATAAATCCCAACATGTGAAAATAAACAACTCTCATACAAACAGCTCACCAAACTATACCATACCTGCATTTGAGGAATTTCTTCCGTCACTGACGGTTCCATACTTGATTTGTTCAATGATTGCCCTTAATTAAAATTGATCATTGTTGCTTTTGTTGCCCTCGCACAAAGTAAAATAGAGGTTACTTTTTGTTTTCCGCAAATTTCCAAAATTAAACTGTAAAGATGGAATATGGAAAGAAAAAAAAGGAAAAAGGAACTTACCAGGGGCTGAAATACCCCCGGCTGGCTACTAGCACTTTCCCTTCATTATCCTTGAAATCTGATGCTTGTTTAACTTGCACGAGTAGGTCCACTGAGGGGGGGAAAAAATGACGACTTATGCCAAGGACAAAGTTGGTCTGTATAGTTTTGAAATTACATATTCATACACACTTTAAGACCTTAACCAGTGAAGCCAGTTGCATGTCAATACCTGTCCTGGACAAAATTGCTCACATCTTGCAGCTCTATTTCGCAGCTAACCACCTGATGCATCGGCCAACCCGGCGCAACAGCCCACCAGGCACATCAGCCTGCCAGGGCGCAGCGGCCCAACAAGCACATCGGCCCACCAGGGCGCAGCGGCCGAAACCTCTGTCCTGGAGACCACTGTTCTGGAGACCTTTGTACCTGGAGACCTCTGTTCTGGAGACCTTTGTACCTGGTGGCCTTTGTGCCGGGAGACCTTGGACCAGGAGATTCAATCAAAGCTTAATCAAGACCCGCATCCTTGTCTGCATCATTTTTAAACCCATTGTTAAGATTACAAGCTCCCTAACGATGATATTTATAATTCTCGCCTAAATAAAAAAGAAACTAGCACAATGAATCAAGACAAGGGAAAGTGATACTGTAGAATTGTGAGAATAAAACAAATTAGGGCATCGAAAACTGACCCTATCATTAAGATAGCTGGCAATGTTCCCAAACAGAATTGTTGTGTTTGTCCTAATAGCCGCTTCTTCATCCACCGTATGACTAACAAATTGTAAGCTACAACAAAGACAAACCTAAGATATACCAAGAGGAAGCAAACTTAGCTTATCATATCACATCTATAATGAGTTGGTAGTTTACCTGAAAATGAGTTGGTAGTTTACCTGAAACTTCGAAATATACTTCAGCAAAGATCTCGCAACAGTTCGCAGAGACAGCTGCGTAAAGTATCAAATTTGCACTCGACTATAAGTAGGACTATAAGAGATTGTTAAGTGTACTAAACTCGGTGAAAGTTTAGCAGATTTCAGTTAATAACCCTTACACCTAGGCAATACCTCTATAGTTCAATCATACCATCAAATATAAGACTAATATTGCACTACATCATACCAACAAGAAAATAAGTAGATTGTCCATACCTAAGGTGCCAAGATGAGCATTGACTTTAGTGCCACTTCCCGAAGAATAGCAGAAGTGTTAGAAAACCCAGTGGCAACGTGAGAATAAACCTAATGGAAAGCAACATTAACATGTAACTATCAAAATAATTCCCGCTCCAGGAGAAGAGTTTCCCTTTTGCTATTAGAGTTAACATTAACTGTCAAAATTAACTACGTACTTGTTCATCTACAACTTGAGAAGATAATGACTCTCCATACTGATCGATATGTTGTAGAAGGCCAACTCTAATAGTCGGTCATTCGAGGCAGATGGTTTCACAACAGTTGGCAATATCTGTGAAAAAGGAAGGAAGCCTCAGAACCATCAACAATATATTGAAATAGATAAACAAGGGACAAAAACAGAGACGCGTAAAAAGAGAGGTGATCTTTGCTAATAAAGAATCATAGAATACGAGGGTAGTTGGGAAAAAAATGACCTTGGCAGTGAAATCTTCAGGAGACAACCATGAAGCCAAGTACAAAGTTGCACTCTGATGCTTGATTAACTTGCATGAGTAGGTCCACTGCGGGGAAAATAAAAATGACGAATTATGCCAAGGACAAAGTTGGTCTGTATAGTTTTGAAATTACACATTCATACACACTTTAAGACCTTAACCGGTTAAACCAGTTGCATGTCAATACCTGTCCTGGACAAAATTGCTCACATATTGCAGCTCTATTTCCCAGCTAACCACCTGACGCATCAGCCAACCCGGCGCAACGGCACACCAGGCACATCGGCCCGCCAGGGCGCAGCGGCACACCAGGCAAATCGGCCCGCCAGGACGCAGCGGCCCACCAGGCACAGAGACCGAAGCCTCTGTACCTGGAGACCTCTGTTCTGGAGACCTTTGTACCTGGAGACCTCTGTTTATGGCGCAGTAGATAGAAATAAGAAAACTAGGGTTTGATTCTCAACAGAACGTAGAAAAGAAGAGTTCTAATCAGAAACTCAACTGAAATATTTCAATAATAATAATAAAACTGCCTTTAAAAGAGTTTCAATCACCTATTTATACTAATTGGGTTTCTTGGCTAAGAATCCTAAATAACGATACTTTAAATCCTAGCCCTTACAATAAGAAAATCATCTAACGTATAAAAATAAATAACTTAGATAAAAGAAAGGAAACTAATTATGCTCCTGCATCAATCTTCTCGGGTGAAGAAGAGCTGACCATGGTCGGGAAAACTTTCAAATACTCTTCATAGATTCCTGGATCAATCCTCTTCAGTTCCTCTTCTGCGATCCAAGTACTTTCGCTAGATTTGGTTTGCCCAACCACTTGACGAGTACTCGATTGTATTGTATGCCTCTCCTTGAAATAGCTTGTTTAATATCCAATACATCTTCATTCACTTCGCTGGTCCCTTTGAAAGTTCCGCCACCCGATGACCTACTTCAACAGTCTCTCCATCAAATCCATCATAAGGATACAAATCGGCAACATTAAAGATTGACCGATATGTAAATCCTCGAAGCGGTTCTAGTACATAAGCATTTGAACTGATTTTCTTCAATACCTTGCAAGGTCCAAACTTTCTTGACTTGAGCTTGTGGTAGGTGCCTTTAGGAAACCGTTCTCGCCTCAAATGTACTAGAACTTGGTCTCCTTCTTCAAAATTTGAACTTCGCCGATGGCGATTAGCAATCAGTAGCATACGAATCATTGCTTGTTCTAATTGCAGTCCTCACTTCCTCATGAACCTTCTTGATATGCTCGGCAAAAGCTTCTCCATCATCACTCACTCGAGCATTTTGTGGTAGTGGGACTAGATCAAGCACATGTTGTGGTTGAAATCCATACGTCGCTTCGAATGGGGTCTTCTTTGTGGTTCGTTAATCGAATTGTTATAAGCAAATTCAGCTTGGGGTATAATGGCATCCCAAGTTTTAACATGATTACCAACAAGGCATCTCAACAGATTTCCCAAACTGCGATTGACAACTTCTGTTTGGCCATCTGTTTGTGGATGACAAGTGCTAGAGTATTTCAGTTGAGTACCCAGTTTCTTCCACAAAGTCTTCCAAAAGTGTCCCACAAACTTGACATCTCTATCGGAAACAATAGTAATCGGAACACCATGTAGTCTAACTACTTCACGGAAGAATAAATCAGCAACATGAGTAGCATCCGATGTCTTAGAACAAGGAAGGAAATGTGCCATCTTAGAGAATCGGTCCACTACAACAAAGATAGAATCGTACCCTTTAGATGTCTTTGGTAATCCCAACACAAAATCCATGCTTAAATCAACCCAAGGGAGTGCTGGAATTGGTAATGGGGTGTATAGACCAGTATTTTGCGAGTTTCCTTTACCCAACTGACAATTACGGCACCTTTTCACCATCAGCCCAACATCTTTAGCCATCTTTGGCCAATAATAACGATCAGATACCATTGCCAAGGTCTTGTCTCTTCCGAAGTGGCCTCCTAATCCATTACCATGCAACTCCTGGATTATATGTTCACGAAGTGAACCTTCTGGAATACACAATTGGTTACCTTTAAACAAATAGCCTTCATGCATCCTGTATGGACGAAGAATGTGCGTTGCTGAGTTGTTGAGATCAGCCACAACTTTACTGAAAAATGAATCCGTTGTATACTGGTTTTTCAATTCCTCGAAACCCGTCACCTGAGTATGCATTACTGTTAAGATCAGAGAACGCCTACTCAACGCATCAGCCACCTTGTTGGACTTGCCTCGCTTTATACCTTAATGAGAATGTAAATCCTCGAAGGTAACTTAGCTCCACTTGGCATGTCGAGGATTGAGTTTCTTTTGAGAGTTCAAATACTTGAGTGCTTGATGATCTGTGTAAATCACAAACTCTTGGCAAGCTAGAAAATGCTCCCAATGACGAATAGCTTGCACTAAAGCATAAAACTCTAAGTCATATGTCGAGTATCGACGTTTAGCATCTGTTAGCTTTTCACTGTAGTAAGCTATTGGTCTGCCCTCTTGGCTAAGAACACTACCTACAGCCACATGTGACGCGTCACACTCGATTTCGAAAACCTTTTCAAAATGCGGTAAAGCAAGAACCGTGCCTCCGTCAACAAACCTTTAATCTTCTCAAAAGCAAGGCTTGCTGAATTTGACCAATTGAAGGTAGATTCCTTTAGACATTCAGTAATTGGGGCCATTACCGCGCTAAAGTTCTTTATAAATCTTCTGTAAAAAGATGCCAGACCATGAAAGCTGCGGACATCACTAAGAGATTGTGGTGTTGGCCATTCCCTTATAGCTTCAACCTTTGCTTGGGATCAACTTGTAACCCTTCAATCGAGACTATGTAGCCAAGGAACACAACCTTGTCACACAAGAAGGAACACTTCTTCATGTTGACATAGAGTTTCTCCTTATCAAGAGCTTCCATGACTTGATTCAAGTGAAACAGATGTTCCTCTCTAGTTTTACTGAATATCAATATATCATCAAAGTAAACAACAACAAATTTTCCCAAGAAAGGTTTTAATACCTCAGTCATGACTCTCATGAAGGTGCTAGGCGCATTGGAAAGTCCGAAGGGCATAACTAACCATTCATATAGTCCATCTGGGGTCTTGAATGCTGTCTTCCATTCATCACCAATTCGCATCCTGATTTGATGATATCCACTCCGCAAATCCAAATTTTGGAGAAAAACTTAGAACCAACTAACATATCAAGCATATCATCTAAACGAGGAATTGGGAATCGATACTTGACCGTAATTTTGTTGATTGCACGACTGTCCACACACATCCGCCATGAACCATCTTTCTTTGGAGTAAGAAGTAGGAACAAAGACATGGACTTTTACTTGCACGCACCAGCCCCTTGTCCATCGCCTCCTCTACTTGACGCTGAATTTCTCGCTCTGTGTTTTGGCGGCATCCTATAAGCCGTGAGTTCGGTAATGAGCTACCGGCACCAAATCAATAACATGTTGAATGCTTCTCATTGGTGGCGAGTCCCTTTGGCAACTCATCGGCAACGGATCCTTGAACTTAATCAATAATTGCTGAATTTCATTTGGAAAATCAAACAAACTCTCCATGTAGTTCTTCATTCACACTCCTCCCAACCAACACATAGATAATCCCTGAATCTTTACTTTCTTCTTCAAACTTTTGAGCTGTCAGTACACCTCTCTCTTTGTGGTTTTTCTGACTGTTATCAATTTCTTCTTGTAGTGGATGTAAGGTAAACTTTCTTCCGTCTTTAGAAAGGTGTATGTGTTGGCCTTTGTAAGGTGGACCATGTCCTTATCATATAACCATGGCCTACCTAACAAAATGTGGCAAACGTCCATAGGCGCAACATCACACCATGCTTCATCTTCTACATCGTTACCCATGGTGAACTTGACTAAGCAGTACGCAATGTAGCAAGGTACATACCTCTCTTTTCAATCCAAGCAACCTTGTATGGACTAGGATGCTTTCTCGTTGGTAGTTTTAACTTCTCAATGACTTCCTTGGAGATGATATTCGCACTTGCTCCCCATCCAAGATAACATTGCATACCTTTTTTCACAAAAAGACGCGAGTACGGAAGACACTCGGTCGCCTCCGGTCTTCCTTTTCTACATTAGGTGCCGCCAATATTCACGCAAAACCAAGCAATCTCCTTTCACGGGTAGAACGTCAACATTGTCTTCTTCATAGTCATCATAGTCATCATACACGGGTTCCGTGCGTTCTTCTTCAAATTCGGCCTCAAAAAGTTCACTCTTCGATCAGACAAGCATAACTCATGTGCCCACTATCCCCACAAGTATAACAACGGGCTTGCGACCCACTCGTTAGATTTAGATGAACCTATTCCATTGTTGTTTTGCGGTTAAAAACGTGAGTTTCTTCCCTTCTCAAACTTGTCAGTAGTGGTACTTCTCATATCACTCCTTACGGTAGCATGATTCCTTGGAGACGATGCACTCGTTCGGTTTGTTATGTTCCGCCTCATGGTAGGACGTGATAACCTCTTTTCTGCCATCAATGCATATTGACGCGCATCTTCTAAGGTAAACAAGCGAACTACTCCCATCTCATCTCTTATGGATTGATTCAATCCCGACAGTAACGAGAGGTTAGTTGCTCATTAGTTTCATTCAAACCAACCCTTATGAGAAGGTTGTAGAATTGGATGTGTACTCTTCCACCGTTAATCCTCTTTGCTTCAAGTTGTGGAGTCGTTCATACAACTCCATTGCATAATCATTTGCTAAGAAGCTGTTTACGCAGTTTCGACTTCATGTGCTCCCAAGTTCGATTTTAGGTTTAGCTTGTCGAGCACGTAGTTCTTCCACTCGCTTCCACCATTGAAGCGCTGCACCTTTCAACTTCAACTTCACAAACAAAACTTTCCTCTCTTCTTTCATGGTTTTCCACTCAAAGTAAGATTCTATGCTTGCTTCCCAATCTAGATAATCTTCGGCATGCATCTTACCAAAAAATCAAAGCAACTTCAACTTTGATTCCTCCACCATTCAAGTCTAGGGCTTGAACCACCTTGCTTCCAATCCTCTAGCTTGGTTGTGAAAAGGATTCTCCTCACTTTCAGAATAACTATCATCATGACTACCTTCCGATAATTCATGATGTACACGGTTTGCCATCCGGAATCTCCATCTCGGCTTCCGCACGTTCATGTCGTTGGATTGCTCGAACGATCCGCGATAAGTCTTGAACCATCCGCCTAAGTTCAGCAAGCTCTGCTTGTTGATTTCCGTTTCCTCCACGACCTCCACCACGTCCAGCCATGATAAAGAGAAAGACAAGTATAGGATCTCTTTGACTCGATACCAAACTTTATGGCGCAGTAGATAGAAATAAGAAAACTAGGGTTTGATTCTCAACGAACGTAGAAAAGAAGAGTTCTAATCGAAACTCAACTGAAATATTTCAATAATAATAATAAAACCGCCTCTAGAAAGAGTTTCAATCACCTATTTATACTAATTGGGTTTCTTGGCTAAGAATCCTAGGGTTTCTTGGCTAAGAATCCTAAATAACGATACTTTAAATCCTAGCCCTTACAATAAGAAAATCATCTAACGTATAAAAATAAATAACTTAGATAAAAGAAAGGAAACTAATTATGCTCCTGCATCATCCGTCTCTGAGACCTTTGTACCGGAGACCTTTGTGCCAGAGACCTTAAACCAGGAGATTCAATCAAAGCTTAATCAAGACTCGCCACCTTGTCTCGCATCATTATTAAACCCAATGTTAAGATCACAAGCTCCAAATGTTCACTGGAAGACATATCATATTCAACCTAACTACTATCAAAAGTCAAGTGTGATCCTTCTGTAATGTTGGTATTTCTAATTCTCGCCTAAATAAAAAAGAATCTAGCACAATGAATCAAGATAACTGAAAGTGATACTCGTAGAAACTGTAAAATAAAACATATTAGGGCATCGAGAGTCCATGGTTTTACTCTTTTGGTAATCTGTTATGATAGTTTACAATTTTTAGCATGCCTACAGTTGACAATGTGATCAGCTCTTTTTTAACTATCCGACACCTCGAACCATAGATAGGGTGGAATTGTAAAATACATAAAAATAAAGAGTATCCGAATTTTCAACTATCCGACACCTCGAACCATAGATAGGGTGGAATTGTAAAATACATAAAAATAAAAGACTATCCTTAGAGGGGAAAAGCACACAACAATAAAGACTAAGAGGGCACTATTCAATTAAATTTCACTTCAACTAATGGCCATCAAGCACCACAACACTATCCTTCACTCAACCCGCACTAGAGGATATTCTACCCTGGCTGCATTTCAAAAGTGCATCTAATAGAGTAAAGCACTCAAGTTCCTCTAATTATTCTACTTTTCTTAAGAAGAAAGGTTAAAAGTTCTAATTATTCAACTTATGTCAACTTCCAAAACTTAAGCAAATCTGCTATCGACATCGTCTCGCATTCATTCTAATCCACTCACTTCTGGTTCTTGATTTTCCCCCAATAGCAACCCGTAGACTTAGCATGACTCACACATTTAGACTACCAAATTCTAACGAAATCAAGATGAAACATCTGGAAGATTGCATAAAGACAAGATTCATAGAAGTCAATCAAGACATAAAATTCGATTTCAAGCATAAACCATGACATTAATCGATCTATCTCATCAAACACCATAATTCTTTATACAATACAATTTTTAATAAAATCTAAAACAACTAAAATTTGATAAACAACTCGGTTTTCGATCCAAAATGAATAATAACACCATGAATAAATATTTTTAAATGAGGTTTCATTATTACCAAGTGCAGAATAATTGCAGTTCCATGAACATCTTCCTTGTGTTTGAGTATGAGAAACCGATTGATCTCTTATCAACGACAACAACCTAATCTTGATCCTTGTTCAATTCTTCACACAGATCTCCCAACCTTATAAAGACAAGACCATTATCTGTATCTGATGATATCCGATCAACTTACAAAGAAAACGGATTTGATTTTTGGGATAGAAGAGAAGAAGAAGAAGAAGAAGAAGCGGCGGGTTGGAGGAGGGTGATAGAATATCCCTCGATCCATTTGGTTTTGTTGTTTAGGGTTTTGTTGTTTTTACCTAATTAACCCTGCCGTGTAACCTAACCAGTCTCATAGGCAAACCGAACCAAATCTCAACTAATCCGACCGTAACCAACAAGATGAATGTAATAAAAGTCGACCAAATCTCAACCTTAGTAGTTCGCGAATGTTTGCAATGTGATTATGAAAGTCGAACCAAATCTCAACTAATCCGACCGAAACCTAACCAGTCTTATATGGCATTTCCAAATTATTCACGAATTGTTCACGAACTTTACGTATTCCCAATAATACGTCCTCTTAATTCGCCAAAAAATCTTTAGCTTTTACGTTTTCAAAGGCCCCATTTTTGGGGCTTTACTGCTTCCCGAGCATACACAGCCCAATATTAAACATTGTTGTAACTTTTATGAAACAAAAATGACCGAAGAGATTTGAAGGTGAAGGTGAGAGAGATCTCAAATTCACTAACCAAGCATCTAAACAATTATGCCACGTCCTCTTGGATGACTAATGTTGAATATATTATTCATATCATCATATTAAGTTTATTTTTTATTTAAATAACTCACAAATATGCATAAAAATTAGTCTATGTCCTTATAAATACTAATTATTTATTATATATAGATACCGAATTTTCAGAGCCGAACTCACATTTATTAATCGAATTATACACATACGTATGTCGTTCCGAATTACTGACGAATCACGTCCCGTTGACCGAATTTTGGTTTTACAAAACCGTATATTACTCGTACGTTTGTCGTTCCGTACGTTTACCGAGTCCCGAATTGCTAACTAGGATCTCAACCATGTTGTTGTATTTCGTGGGACTAAAGCACGGGCTTAATTTTATATTTCTGGGCTTATATTTTTAGGCTCAAATTTGGTCGTAGATCTATGCACGAAAGAGCGTGCTCCGCACTAGTTTTTTGTTATAAGCTACATTAAGGTTTGTGAAAGTAAAACTATATCCAATGGGCCGTGGACAACTAAAACTAATGTAACCCAAGAATACAAATATGAATTCACGTTTAGAAACATAAACTAAAACATAGTGTTTAATACAAAAAAAAATAACATTCAACTCTCCAAAAAGTTAAGAAAATAAATAAAAATACTCAGAGTTTTTTTTCTTCCGTTTCTCTGCTTGTGTTAAATAGGAATCCAAAAAATATATGTTGCAGATGTTATTCTAGATGTAGCCAAAACAATCACGAACGCAATCTGAAAAACCATTGCAGCACCATTATCGCAGTAGAAAATTCAGAGACGCTAAGAAACCCAACTTTTCTTTACCTTGTTATGGATTCTCTAGTACTCATTCTGCATCCTGAGATGGTTCAAGATGTTTAGACTTCATTGAAATTTATGTATTCTGAATTTTAGGGCCCTAGCTGTTGATATAGAACGCGAAATTGGGGGATATAAAAAGGAATTGGGGGATATTGATTACTTCTCCCAACCCATGGTGTCTGCTAAGGGGTGACTTTTGGGTATGAAAATACTAAAATACCCTTCCCTCAAAATAAAAATTAAAAAACTTAAAATCAAAAACAAAATCATATCCCCCATTTCCATCTCCACTTCTTATTAATCACTTTCAGGGTTAGAGCTTTGAAACCCAAATATTCCCCATTCCCTTTCAAATTATAAACTCTCCCACTCTCTTTCAAATTCTCTTCTCCTTCTCCCGCCGGCTCCTCACTTTGGAAACGAATATATTTTTTTTAATTCGAAAGTGATGAAGATCATGCTGCAAGTGATGAAGACCATGCCGGAATTGATGAAGACCATGCCGGAAATTGGTGCCGGCATGGTTGGTAACTAACATTCAATGTCGTAACTAAGTACCGGCATGCTCAATAGAAATCTATCAATGCCGGTAGTCAAGTTAAAAAATTTTGAAGTTTCCTGGATACTTTTCATCATGTGCTGGCATAGAAATTTAAGCAAAATACTATGCCGGAAACCTTTCAGCATGTTCGAGAATTAACTACTTGTGCCGGAAGTGGACTCGATTAAAACCAGAAAAACTCAAACGGAATATTTTTTTACATCGCCGGAAGTGATGAAGACCATGCCGGAATTGGTGAAGAACCATGCCGGAAAATTGTGTAACTAAGTACCGGCATGCTCGATAGAAACCTATCAATGCCGGTAGTCAAGTGAAAATTTTTTTGAAGTTTCCTAGATACTTTTCATCATGTTCCTAAGCATAGAAATTTAAGCAAAAACCATGCCTGGAAGTAGTTCCGCATGCTCGAAAAATCGATAACATAGGAAGTAGACTGATTAAAACCTGAAAAAATAGGTTTTGAAGATCAAAACAAAAAAAAAAAAAAATCGTAACGAGAGGGCGTAGCCCCTCGGGGGGCTACGCCCCCCCCGAACCCCCCCGGATAGTGGCAAACAATTTATGAAAATTTCCAACAAATGCCGGCATGGTTTTTTGGTTGAATACCATGCCGACACTAAGCTTTTTCAGCTGCAACAATGGTGGATTCTAAGAAAAAAAAATCAAATTTCCAACCTCTTAGCAGCAATTCTCTCTTCACAATCATCCTCCACTTTCACCAAAAAAAGTTCCCTCTCAAAAAAAATTTCCATCTTTCTACTCTCATCTCATTCACCCAAATACAAATACACACTAATCATTTAACAAATACTTAAGATTTTTACTAATTATTATTAACCACTAAACCTGATTAGTGAGGGGTAGATTAGGATTTTAAAAAATACTTAGATAAGGGGTGACCCCGAATTGATATATGGATCCAGTTTTTGTCTTTTTCTTATATCCCCCAATTTCTTTTTATATCCCCCAATTTCGCGTTCTTGATATATTAATCATATGTTGATATATCTATGTAACTAGTTATGACAACTGTTGTTATTTGGGCTATGAAAACGTCTAAGTCATAACTAGTAATCTTTTGAGTAGAGAGTCAATTAGAAAATCAGTTATAAAAGTCATTGATGAAAATGATCATCATCATAGGAAATATGCATATATAGTAAACCAAATAGCTGATGCAATTAAATGCTTGTTGATGAATGAATTACAATAAACACGGTGTTAAGGACTAAGTTTTGTGATCCTTGTGAATTGATAATGTACTTAGTTTCTTTCTGCAGCATGCTGCTGTCAACATATTTGTGTTTGTGCTAATTTTCCGTGGAAAACCTATTACTCACCTTTTTTTTTTTTTTTTGAAAATAACCAAGATATATTACTGAAAGAAATACTAATCGCAAATTCGCACCCATTTGGTACTAACTCAAGGTTGAGTTGTCCGCATGTTGTTTGAATCGTGTGATTAGCCATTTCCTGGAAAGATACACAAGTAGCATTCATATTACATACTTCATAAGCTTTGACAGTATCTAAAGCTATTGTTGGAAATAAAAAAGATGGTGTTTCGGCAAAAAAAGTAGATTGTTGTGTAGATTTTCTTCCTTCCTTAGCTAGCACATCTGCCACTTTGTTAGCTTTGCGTTCTACATAATGAAAGCCTCCAAAACCGGATAGAGTTTGAGCTATCTTCTTAACTTCATCTAGGATTGCCTCACATTGCCACTTGATTGAGTTTGGTTTGCCTTGCAAATATTTGATGGTGTTCTGGTTGTCACCTTCAATGGCCAAATTAGTCAGATTGTTTGTAGCGGCCCATGTTGTTGTCTGTAGCAGAGCTACAGCTTCAGCTTCTTCTGCTGATTCTGACCTGCAAATGCCCATTGTTGCACCTTTGAAAGTTCCTGTCCAATTGCGCAAGACAAACCCAAAACCTGCATTAGTGTTTGCAGATAACCATGAGGCATCACAGTTTAATTTATAGAAATTAGTAGCAGTGGAAAGTCCAATGATTTGAACATAAGTTTTAGTGATGCTCGTGATGTTCCTAGCAATTGTGTAGGATGCCAATAGTTATAGTGTCTTGCAATATCTATAGCCACCGATTTGGGGTTCTATTTTTGTTTTCAAAAACTCTAAGACAGCGTTCTTTCCAAATGAACCAAAGCATTTGGTGGCAACTAATGCCATAGAAATTGAATTGCTATCTCCTGCCAACCAGTTGTTATACATATCAAGGAAAGAGATATTCATGTAAGAAGGGTTAGAGAATACTCTGATAGACGCATTTATGTGTCTATTTTAGTCTCAATTCTCTGTAATGTTAGTACTCGATTTTGCGCTTATTTTGGTATTTTATGTCTTTGTAGGTGTTTTTGGAGAAATAAGCTTTTGCGGGAAAATTGGCTCGAAAAGTTGTATTTGCGCTCGTGGGGAGAAAACTACTATTCGACCCCTCATTTGGATAAGGGGCACCTCATTGCTAAGGGGCACCACATTGCTAAAGGGAGCCCATTACTGGATAAGGGCCACCCTCATCTTTATCGTTCAAAAATGGAAATTGGCGGGAAAAATGGATGCTCGTCCCCGGTTTCCCGGATCGTGTTTGGTGAGATTTTAACGGGATTCTCTTGCCGGATTGGACCGTATAGGCTCGTTAGAGCTAAACAAGGCTTTGTAATGGGCGCTGCTTTCGAATAAAAACGAAGATTCTTACAAGACAGGGTAGAGATGGAAGTTACGTGTATACTCGATTGTAATGGGCGTGGATTATGTCTTGGCCGAGATTAAAATGGGAGGATTTCTGCCGACTTGAAGATATATACGGAAAGATTTTGGAAAGAACAAGGATAAAGCAGACGCGTCAACAAAGAGATATGGGTAGCTTGGAGAAAAAGAACAAAACCCGTGACTTTGGGTAAAAGAAAGGATAGATATTTTAGGGATTCTCTGGAGTTATACGTATAAAAGGGTTGTTAGGAATCACAGCAAGGTCGGTCGAGACTTGGGGATAGTTTTGGGGCCGAGCAGAGGGTTTGGAGGAGCTACAGAGATCAACAGAAAGAGTTTGAGAGAAAGTTCTCTGCTGCTGCAAAACTCAAGAACATCAAGAACATTGAACCAACAGAGCGGTCGTGCAGCGGCCTCGAAACAACGACTGAGACAACAAGTATCGTTGTTCTTGGGCCTCAGAAATCAGTAATAAGATGACGTCCGTAACACCATTACAGCGTTACAAATCTCTCCATTTTATATAATTTCTTCAATAAAACACCTTTTTGAGCTATGGATTATTATTTTGTGCGTGTTTTTGATATGAGGAGCTAAACCCCAACACTGGGACGACGGAGAAAGCCATATTTCATGCGTGTGGTAATTCTATTTAATTCTTTCATGACTTTTTGCATGGATTGTTAATTGTTTTATGGTTTTTATTGAATGGTTGTGATTTCAATTGATGGGTTATACTTAGGTTAAGTCTTTTGATATCCCATGCTTTAGATATACAAGATCGTTGCTTTTCAAAAATCTACCTTGGCAAAGAAACAGAGTCAATATTTCATTATTATTTGAGCTATAATTGTCTAGAATAAATATATGAATCGCATGAATGAATTTTATGGTGGAATCCGAAGTCCCAGTTCTCTCGATAATTTGTGACAAACTTGTGTAAATATTTTCTTTGTTTTTAGTATTTTCTGAAATCGAGTCTTTACAAGTCTGAGTTGAACGAACTTTACTACCACTTTTCTACAACAACTTGTTAATATCACATCATACTCCCTGACAAGGCATTGGGTGTAGCCGCCAAACCGCAGTTGCGTATTCACATTCGAAAAATAAATGGAAGGTTGTTTCTTCCACTTGCTTGCAGAAGACACACTTCCTTTCTTCCTCTGATGCTATTCCCAGTTTAGTTTTTGTAGGTAACATATCTTGTAAGCACTTCCGGATGAATAATTTTATTCTCTCGTGAAGTATTCATACTCCAAAGTTATTTCCATAATTTCTTAGTTTTGATGGGAGTAGAGTCCGTCGGATTGTGAAGTTTAGCATATAATGATTTCACGGTGAAATCCCCATTGGTTGTGAGCATCCATCCGAGTTTGTCTTTCTTCAAGATGCCCTGTCTCTGTGGTGTATAGCTTTATGTTACTGATTTCATTGACTAGAGTAGTGTCGAACATAGAATGTAGGTAGATGTATTCCACTTCTTAGTTTCACAGTCAATTAACTGAGAAACAAGTGTTAAATTGGAATGGCAATTGTGAAAGGAGTTCACAAGAGGTTCAGTTCTGTTGGGAAGCCATTTATCTTCCCAAATGTTTATAGAGGTGCCATCACCCACCTCCCAAATGCTGTGATTTTTTATGTGTTCAATTCCTTGAAGAATGCATTTCCAAATCCAAGAAGCTTGTGATTTCTTCTTGGATAGGAGAGCACCCGTTTTTTTGAAGTATTTACCTTTTAGAATTTTCGCCCATAAGTCATCAGGATGACTCACTAGCCTCCAAGCAATTCTGCTGATCATTGCTTGGTTTACTTTGTTTGCCTCTTTAAAACCTAAACCTCCTTGATTAACAGGTTTACATAGGAAATCAAAAGATTTAATGTATATACCTTTAGAGTTGGTGTGTTTCCCCCACCAGAAGTCTCTCTGGATATCATTAATTCTTTTGTTAATCTTCTTAGGTAGCACAAAGCATCCCATACTATAAATGGGCATGCTAGAAAGAATAGACTTATTTAGCACCATTTTACTGGGTTGTGACAATATTTTTCCTAACCAAGTCTTTATTCTTAATTCTAGTTTTTCAATTATGAAATCAAAGGTTTTTAACTTAGACTTGTCAATGAATAAAGGTGCACCTAAGTGAGTGTCTTTGATATTTATTTTTTTTATTTTTAGTAATCTTGAGATAATCCCTTGGTGTTTGTTGTGCATTTTTTTACTGAAGAACAGACCTGATTTCGATAGGTTTATGACTTGTCCTGAAGCTAAACTGAACATGTTGATTGCATCAAGCAAGTTCTGACAGCTACCTAAGTCAGCTTTGGTAAATAATAGCAAATCGTCTGCGAAAAATAAGTGGGAGATTGGTGGTGATTTCGGTGTTAGCTTAATTCCTTGAACCTTTTTAATAGTTTCAAGATGGCAGAGATAGCGTGACAGAACCTCCATACATAAGATGAAGAGGTAAGGGGACAGAGGATCCCCCTGTCTGATACCTCTAGAAGTTTTAAATTCTTTACAAGGAATTCCATTCAAGAGAACAGCAATGTTGGAAGATGATATGCATTGAAATATTAATTCACACCAATCTTTGGAAAAGCCAAAGGCAGTTAAAGTTTTAATCAAAAAACTCCAATTGACCCTGTCGAAAGCTTTCGACATATCAATTTTTAATCCTATGTTGCCTATCTTTTTTCTACTTTTCTTCATAGAATGGAAAACTTCATGTGCCACGATAATATTATCAGAGATTTGTCTAGAAGAAAGGAAAGCAGATTGAAGAGGTGAGATTATTTTTTCTATAGAGTTCTTAAACCTATTTGCCATTATTTTGGCAATGACCTTGTATGGGGTGTTACATAATCCTATTGGTCTAAAGTCAGCTGGTGTTTTTGGATTCTTACCTTTAGGAATTAGGAATAGGAAGGTTTTGTTAAGATCGGGATTTAATTTTTTATTTTTGAAAAAATCTTGGATTACAACAACTAATTGAGTGCCCACTATTTCCCAGTTTTTCTTAAAGAAACTAACCGGGAACCCATCTGGGCCGGGTGCTTTGTTAGGTTTTAATTTTCTAACAACCTCCCAAATCTCAGTAGCAGATGGTATTTCAGTTAGAGATTCATTTTGTTCCCTAGAAATGCAAGGTTTTAAATGAGAGAAGATTGGAGATTCAGTTGTTGCAGAAGATTCAGTGAATAACTCGGAAAAGTAAGTTGTTAAAACCTCTTCTATTTCATCTCTAGAAGAAACAATTTGATCATGAGTGTTTTGAATACAATCAATATTATTTCTTTTTCTTCTTTTTAGAGTTGTAACGTGAAAAAACTTAGTATTTCTTTCTCCTAGTGCAATAGTGTTATTTCTGGATTGTTGTCTTGCTATTTCTTCTTGTGTGTCATATAAGGATTCTAATTCAATCCTTTTCTTATTGATTAAACCTATGTTACAATTGCTTGGTTTTTTAGCTTCTAGGTGTTCTATTGTTTTTAGTAAAAGCTTAATTTTCTTGTTTGGTTTCCCAAAGATATCTTTTTTCCAATTACCTAAGTTGATTCCAAGTATTGAAATATTTCTCAACAAATCAATATCTGGATTAACAGAGTTTATATGATTCCAAGAGCTCTTTATAACTTGGATGCAAGACTCCTCTTTAAGCCAAGTATCATAAAATTTGAAAGTATGGTTCAAATGCAAATGACTAGAAAATAGCGAAAGACAAATAGGACTATGATCTGATCCTATAGCTACTAAGTTTTCTAGAAATGCATCTTGGAATTCTATATTCCATTCAGCATTAGCTAAAGCCCTATCTAGCCTTTGTTTTATATTAGCGTGTCCTTCTCTCTTATTACTCCATGTGAATATGTTACCTCTAAATCCTAGGTCTTCTAACCCTGTTCTTTGAATTAGGTTCAAGACAGGTTCCACTTTTTTTCTATTAAAAGGCAAACCTCCCATTTTTTCATCACTGTTAAAAATGAAGTTTAGGTCTCCTATTACTAACCATGGCATTTTGTTATGATTTATTCTTTGTGCAATATCCTCTAGATAACCCATTACTTCTAGTTTTTTTTCATGCTTAGGAGCCCCATAGAAACATGTTAGCAACCATTCTTTAGAGTGAAAATTATTTTTAACAATGATGTTTATCATGTTAAGGTTCCATTGAACCACCTCAAAATGAAAGCCATCCACCCAGGCTATTGCTAGCCCCCCCAGCTATTCCATCTGGGTCCACAATGTGGGTGTTTGGGAAAAAATTTAAGACATTTTTCATCAAGCTCCTCTGAGACTTGGTTTCAGATAAAAAAAGAATGTCAGGTTTTTCAGAGGCAAGTAAAAAATGTAAATGTTGTTGGGTTTTTTTCTGACCACACCCTTGTGTGTTCCATGCTAGAATTTTCATGGATAAAATCAACAGAACGACAGTAAAGGTATTCCACAGAATCAAGTCACAGAATGTGATCACAAGACCTGAGTCTAGATACAATCTCAGTCCACAGAAGTATACAAGATGTATAAGGAGCATAGGAAGGAGAAATATAAAGCAGGATATAGTATATTGTAATTTCTAAGTGCTCGGAAAGAGAGGCCGTAGAGGAATACCTGGAGTTTCTTCAAAAAGAAACAAAGGATGGAAAGGTGAAATCAGCAGTACCTTTATTGAAGACAGAAAAATGACAACTTGAGCACTTACTAAGCAGGAGGCCAAAGATAATGTCCAGATTACTTATTAACTCCACAAATCGACTAAGAAGTCTAATAGGAGAACTAGGATTTCAGGAAGTGAAGAGATTAAAAACAAGAATTGATACTAGAAGGATTGAAATCAAAGAAAGAGATCGGCTTACCTTTGGGTTTTATGGAATCAGAGGAGCGGAGGTTTAGATGTGAGGTTTATGGCCGCCAAAATGTGATGAAATTATTCAATTAAATTTTCTCAAACTCTTAATAAATTAAAAGTAAACTAAGCATGATAGACTTGTAACAAAATATCAAACAAGCCAAAAGAGAAAATTACATTTGAAACTATCTCTACATACAAAAATATGAATGGTTCTATTTATGCACCAAAAAGCATAAGAAAATATAAAGATAAATCAATCTCTAATTCTCCTAGAAATTAGAAGGAAATACACTTAAAGTTACAGTAGCCTAAAACAGAGATGTTAAGTTATGAACCAATAACACCGGCAATTAACACATCGAACATTAACAAATACACTCCACTAACTTTCAAATAATCATCCATGTAACCTTCAAAACACCTAAAAGCCCTATTTAGCCTCCCTCGACTCTTTTGACATATATTCCAACCATGTCTAAAATAAACAAACAACCAAAACAAACCTACGGGGAGGGAGCCAAGGATCACCATTTATAGGTTACCAAACCATCCTTCTGGGGTCTCCTCAAGCCCCGTAACCATCCTAGAAATGGTTTCTTCTTTTAAACAAGAGCACATACTCTTGTTTCATAAAACAAAACAAAATGAAATAAACTATTTTTAAGATTTTTCTTTTGAAAATTGAACGAGTGCACATACACTTGAACAGATATCATCAAACGTAAAACTACTGAAGATTACCAACCTCTCCAGGTTTCCGATTAATAATTTTTAAAGAACAAAGGCCCTAGAACTCAACATCACAGAGGGGAGAAAATGAGCTTCAAGTGGATTTATATTGGTTTTAAAATCGAAGGATTAACTTGAAGATAGGATTCCCAAAAAGGCAAGGGTCAGCCAATCAAGGAATATCGGAAAAAATAGGAGAACCCAATCTATCATTGGGATGCAGGTCAAACAACAACAACTCCTATTTCAGGACTATCATCAAACACTTTAAAGACACTACCAATATGGGTAAGAAACCAAACCAATTCAACAAATGGAAGCAAAGACAAGATAAAAGAACTGTCAAGCCCAAGATCTTTAACCCAATCGTCATTGGGGTACAACAGAATTACTAAGAATCAATCATTTGGATCAAAATCCAAGATTAAGCAATATATGGACATTAACAGAAGACTAATTAGATAAGACAAAGGCTTGACCAAACCTAAAACAAAGGAATACTTTGGAAGATACAAACGGATTGGCGAATGACAAATCCACAGACGGAAACCATTATTGGGAGACAACAACTTATTAAACTAAACGATCAAGTACCGGCCACATCAAATAAAATAGCACGCTAGAGGATATCGGGGATAAAGAAAGATGCAAACTTCAAAACCCCATTGTTGTTGTATCTAGAACAACAATACCAACCAACAACCTAAGAGGGCGACAAGAAATTTGAGGGCACAAAACAGCAAAGCAATTCCAAAACAGATTGGAACAAAAAGAGATTTGAAAGAAAGAACTCATTTTCCCTGTTGTTCTTGTATCTAACACAACGATACCCACAACAACCTAGAAAGGAGAAGCGAGATTCAACCAAAACCCAAACAAGGTAGAGTTAATTTAGAGAAAATCTAAAAATTCATCACATCCATGTTAATTAAACCTTCAAATCCTCTCCTCATAGCTCGTGACCCACTAATCACCCTAAGGTTTGCCTAGAGATTACTCTTCCATGATGGAAGAGTAGGAAATTTCGGGGGTTTTTTTTTCCCCCTAAGAAGCCTTTGTTTAGGAAGGAGAGGAGGGAGGGAGGGAGAGATTTTTTTGAGAAGATTTTACCTATTACTCACCTTGAAATGAAGATTTTGCTTACTTTACTTTACTCGGTTGGGTTTTTCGACAATATTTTGGCACTAATGTTTGGTCTCCTATTCTTTGTTGGTGTAGGTAAACATCAAGGAAAATTAATACAACTTCTCCCAGGTTGATAATGTTGATAGTTAACACCATCTTCAGACATTGTGTGGTGAAATTGGTGCGTGATGAAATTGGCGAGTGATGAAATTGATGTGTGGTTAAATTGGTGCGTGGTGAACCGGTGCGTGGTAGATGGTCTTGACCAAGTTGCTTTCTATCTTGTGCAAGTCTATATGCTACGGAAGATTTTATCAACAAAACCTACGAAATGTAAGGTCGGGTTTTACGATTTTTGCACATTAACCTAGGTTTTTGAACATCATTCTAATTTTTTTCGTGATTTACGGGAGCAAAGTTATTGATCTCGCATATTTTAGAGCTGAAAAGAAATTTTATGTTTCAAGAGCACACAAAATATATGGGTTATTATCTTTATCATCACCAGTTAGTACAACTTCTTCCGACAATAACACCGATTCTATTCTCTCTACTCTCTTTCTCTATCTTACTCTTTCTCTATCTTAACTTTTCTAGAATCGCTAAACGTTATTTGTTGCACATGCCTCTTGGATTACGCGCAAACACCGACTAAAAATTAACACACATGAACATCGAATAATAATACCAGCTTGGTAAGTACCTTGGTGACGGATTTTCTACTTTCTATTAATATTCATTTCCAGCTATTGTAGGATTTTGGTTTAAAAAAGGACTTTATGTGACGCACACATAAAAGTACCATATATGGATTGAGCTTGTATACCTATTTTGTTCTCAGTGAAATCTATATATTGTACTTGTTGTACAGTTCAAGTGAGGAACAATATACATCAATACGAAGGTTATGTATCAAAGGAATGGTTCACACCACAAGTAAAGGGGGCTTTTGGTTTGGTTCTGAATCCAGGGGAAGAGAAAAATCATGTCAATTGGTTTCCATGGTACTCTCGTTGATTTTATCTTACTTATTTAGTTGGGTATTTCTTGTATTATCACAGTCAAAAAGAGCTTTTTCATCTATTAATGTCAAGTTTCTGGTTGTTACTTGTAGGGGTCAGACTTAATACCTATGAAGGTCCTCAAACTATAAGTTCTCGATTTGGAAATGTCTCTCCTTTGCAAAAGAGCTTGGAACTTGGAAACTACTAGATCCATTCTCTTGGCATTCGAATTGAGGTACTTGTAACTTCATACAATTTGGGAAGACATACTTCGGATAACTAATACCGTTTCTTCAAAATACTTGGAATACTTTATAAATCATGTAGAGTTAGACCAACACTTGTCCTCCAATTCATGCTGGACTATGTGCTCAAGTTAGAGTTGATTTTGTGGGCAATGTTTATGATCTTTCTTTTACTTGTATAAGGAAAGTGATGTAGTTGGAAAAAGGGGGCTGGCGCTTATCTGCGCAATGTTTATGCTTTGTGCACAAGACTCAATTTCCCTATACTATTATTTATCAAGCTCCAACCTCAATGTAATGGAATCGTTAATAGTGAAACACTAACCCGTGGATGTAAGCCTTATGCTGAACCACGTAAAAACTGTGTGTCCAACTCTCTATTATTTTTTTGAGTACTGACCTTTAAACTTATTTTTTATTCTGTTACTAGATTTTTTTTTTTTTAAAATAAGATCCTGACCGTTGGGGTGACTATCTGGAAAAATGGTAACTGTATTCAGTTTACATTTTTCCTTATAATCCCGAGCATGATTATAAGGAGAAATATAGAAAGCTCAATGAAATCGTGGTTGGTTACTTGTGAAGTAAGTTACTTCACAAGGCGGGATTTTCGTTTGTTTATCGGTTGTATGAATTTCTCGATAGTTTTCCTGGCCGTAAAGATCTTAATTAAATCTCAATTCTCAATTCCAAATTGTCATTGATGGTGATCTCATTCATCCGTGAGGAATCATCAGTTGATTCTAGAGACCCTCACTTGACACTTAAAAAAAAAAAAAAAAAACGGACAATGCTAATATTTTGAATGTGTTGAATGTCACTTACATTTTAACTCCTAGATTTTCATAATTTCCTACCGGGAGAAAGTTATTAAAGAAGACTGACTATGCACCATCTTCGCCTTGTGCCAGTCTAAGGTTTTAGCTACTCAAAGAAATCGTGTGAGTGGTCTAACTGATTATGTATGTATTGTCCAACATTGCGCAAGGGGAAACTCAATGCACACACAAAATTTTCTAGCCTTTAATATTTAATGTTTCCAAACTTACAAGTCAGTAGTGAATTACACCTCTGAATATAAGGATGCAGAATTGTCTCTTAGAAGAACTACATGTAAAATTTACTACACATAATCTGCTTAGACCAAGAGGGATATGCTCTTGCTGGTACCATCCATATTTTGATGTCTAAGATCTCAAGTACAGAACCGATTATTCATGTATACCCGTGACAATATCTAGAGGAATCTCCTCAGTTTGCACACTTTATCTAATAATTTGGTCTCCTTGTTGACTCGTAATTGTGTGCTAACCGCCAAGGTATTTCATGTTTAAAAAAAGAAGTAAAAAGAAAGAGCTCAAGGAACTAAAAATACAAATTTGCACTCTGTTTAGGAGTTATGTTTTTCTTAAACTAAAAGCAACTTGAGAATTAAGGCCCGAGTTAGCTGCATCCCCATTAGGTCCATTAGTCAAAGTTTTCCTTGAGAAGATTATACATCCATGATTCTCTTTAAGGATTTAAAAGCTTATACTTGCAACAAAATCAACCACTACAGCGGCGTATGCTTTTCTTTACTAGTCTACAAGACATTTCTTGTCTTTGAAGCCAACCCCAAAACTTTTCATCAACTTCAATGGCGCGACGTTAATGCTTTGGAGATTTTTCTTCTTTAAGCCAATGCATCTTCCAAGGCGAACCCAAAAAACTTTTCATTCACTTCCATGATGTCCCTTCGTAAATTCTTCCTCTTTAAGCCAATGAGGAAGAATGTTCCGCCACTTGGCTCTTAAATCTCCACCAATTCGAGAATGATGAAAGACATGCTTCCCCCTCACGACGCATTATCTCTCATGGTCCAGGCACTTTAAAACTCCCTCTATGTTTCAAAGAATAGCTCCTAGGAAAACGAATTCCCAATTAGTGTGTTATTTAATATTTTGGACCTTTATTAATAACAGATATCCTTGCTAATTGCAATCGAAAAGATATGAAAATGATTAACCTTAAGCATTGCCGCCTCGTAAGTGTCCACTTTACTCGTTCTCTTCCTTCCTCTATTAAGGTTGTGCCGCACCAAAAATCGAAAAAAAGAAGAAAGATGAACCAAGTTTTGGTTTCCACATCCGATGGAATTTATATAAGGAAGTATAAGAAAAGAAAACAAATGAAAACACAAGTGACGTGGTTAATCATAGACTACTACAAAATGGTCGGTCCAATAACAAATCAGTTCTTCTCAAAGAAAGTTAAAATTTTCACATAACTGGAAAGCATAAAGCAAAATTTAAGTAACGAGTTTAACCGAGTACAGAAAGGGTGCATGTGAGAAGGGCATTTGTCACCCGAGTTGCGGGTGCCGAACAATGAAGGAGTAAGACCACACCGTATAAACGTGTCTCCATCTTTCAGTCATAACAACGTAACACATTTGTTCAGAACAGAGAAACAGTCCCAACTCTTTGTGGAGGCAATAGTTCAGAGCTTAATGGATCTTGATGCCGTTTTTAGTAGCCCAGAAAGAAGTTTGCATAAAAGAACGATTTCTATAATAAGTAAGAAAACAAGGTCAATAGTGAAGTATTTAAAAATGATACATGAAGATAAGGCAGACTGGAATGCAGATTTTCGACCTCCAACCGTCCGAAAATGAAGCCAAAACTGCAATAACGAGCAAGAGAATCCAGTGTTTATTTAACAAGAATCCACATACTCATTTACAACTAAAGTTCCACCGAAAACATAGACTACTTTGATGTTACCAAACCAACGATGTGTGAAACCCGTGAATGATGAGAACAAGAGTCCAAGATCACTTATTACATAAATCTGTTGTTGCAAACTAGAGCAAAATAATCCGAACTGAAAGAGACAGGTGAAAAGAAAACACCAGTGCATTTTCAACTACTTGTATATATAGAGAGAGACAAAAGGAGAAGTTAAAGTCTTTATCCGAGTGAACAACATTTCAAAGACTATCACATATGAGCATCTGTTGTGATTATACAAAATTACAAACCACAAAAGGACTAATCCATCTATTGTTTTCAAAGTTTCTTGCATTTTCAGTTCTCTTTGATCTATTATATGGACTAGTCAAAATATCCTCTCTCGAATGTCATTCTTGTACCTCCCATCCCTCATCAACTTTTCCAGACCTTCATAGCTCTCTTTGAATGTCATTCTTGTACCTCCCATCCCTCATCCACTTTCCCGGCCCAGCCTTCATACTTCTCCATTTGACTCTTAAGTCTTCAAGCAGTCCGACATGCTTTGAAAACATCTTATCCAAGCTTCAACAACTCGACCATGTACCCTTTTTTCTCTTGTTCTTGGTGAAACCTCGCAATCCCCTTATTAGTTCATACATCACGTGAAAAATATATTAAAGTCTGAGATAACAATAATATCAACCACACTTTGCAGAAACAAATGATATACAAGTACAACCTAATTCTCAGTAACTTCAATTTCAGACAAGCAAAAGTGAACAAAATCAAATGCTTATGTCGGAATATATATGGGTTAAATGAATTTACCTTTAGTTTTTCTTCCTCTTCCGGACTGTATTCGACTCTCTCTCGACGAATTTTGACAGTTGAACTGCATTTAAAGGAAGAAAAATTAGATTAACCACTTAAAATTTGCTTACTTTCCCTAAAACCAAACAACAAGTTAGATATTGTTGACTTACAAGTCTACATCGTCGGGCCTGGTTCAAATTATGGAGCACCTTCATCAACATTTGGTACCACCGACCCATTTCTACAACATCTCGGCACCATATAACCACCCCCTTCTTCAACATTTCTCGTTGTCGACCCTTTGCTTCCAGCTTTCTTCTCTTCACTTTGTTTTTCCAATTCTGTTTTGCATGTTTTTTTCTCCGTAATCTTGCATTCTCACTTAGCGTCATATTCTCGCAAAACCACTAAAACAGGAGAAACCACAAAATTAGGACCAAATGCCGTGCCCGGTAGTTGCTAAAACATTCAATAATTCAGCTCTAGACCAAATTAATAAGCTACTCAAAATAAACTTAAAGAGGCATTTGTAACATCCGATTGTTTTGTAAGTAGAACTACCTTAATCATCACCGCCGCAACTACCCACAAACCCATAATTTCACCTCAAAATCCTACCCTAAAACTCAATCACCAACTAAAAATGAAACAATGCCCAATTGAGAAACCCTAAAACTAGCAAACAACTACCAAATCCCCCAAAAAAACCCAATTTATGATAAATCCAATCCAAACCCAGATTAGGTAACTGATCAAATCATCAATTTTCATTCATTGATTTATAAAACAGAACTTTGAAATTGACGATTAAAACAAACACCCAATTGGGGAAAATGAAATACAAAGAACAATACACATATAAGTAGAAATTGAAACTGAAATTACAAAGAGTTAGTCTAAAACCCGAGAAGAGATGGAAATATTGAAACCCCTGAGTTTGATTTGAGCTTAGCTTAGCTCCCCTCCTTTCTTTTCTTCTCTAAACTCTACACCTATCATGATTCTTTCTTTATATTTCTAAAAAAAAAATGAACAAAATCCAAACGTATGTCTTTTGTTTTTGGTATGATGATTTTGAAATCGGAATTGGGTTTTTAGCCATTAACGGCAAAATCCCACGGAATCTACAGTACAAATTCGCGGTTCTTATTTTTTATCTTTATCTTGTTACCGTGAGATTGGCTCAGAATTATTCACTTGGCTGTGTATGTGTGTGGCGTGTCACCCATTTGCTGTCCCACGTGTCCCAGAAATAAAAAGACTGACAGGTGTCTATTAGACAAAATGCACCAAGAGGTGTCACCGGGTCGAGCCATCCTTTGGGAAGCCTATCAACTAACCGGGCCTAGCCCAGAAATAATAATGTTTCTGATTTTGATTAGGCATCTGTGATTAAATGAAATAAAGCAATTCGATATAATCCCACATCTAATGCTTTACAAAGTATAACCCAACTGACTTATACACCAAACTTCTCTTAATGTTACTTGGGCAAAGGCAAAAGTAGTGATTAATATTAACATAATTTAGGCTTCTTTTAAGCTTCGGCAACCAAAAATGAAAAATCTTATCGTAATGGAATTTGGTTAACCAAACGGCAAAAGGACTTCATGTAATTAATTTAAACAGAAAAAGGATCTTACAAGATTAATTAAACTAATATGGACTAAAATGCAACAATTGATAATGATGAAACGGAGGTTAAATGTAAACATTGTTGATGTTTGTATTTGAAGTTTAATACCCAAAACCAGATTCTTAATACTTATCCACATAAACCGATTACCAAAACAGAGGTTAAATGTAAGTATAGATCGATTATGCGATTTTTATAAAGAAAATATTCATTACTAGACACGTTACATAGTTCAGAAAGGGATAATTGATGTTTTGTCCTAGGGTTTAGTATTCGGTCTAATATTTATCCGATGTTAGTGTTTGGTACCTGGACTGGGTGTTGACCGTGATTGACTTGGTCAAATATTAACTTTATGTTCAGAAACTATTATTTAAAAAGAAAAATTAGAAAAAAAATCAAATGAGATTATTACACATAAAAGACTACAATAATCTTAATTCCCTGACATTCACATAACTTATCCATTACAAAGCTCGGGCGCCACCAGTTGAATGTATGTATCTCAATTGTTAATTTTACATAAAGAGCGTCAATAGTTAACAGCCACAACAATAATACTCAAGTAACTCAACAACCCTTTTTTCATAAATTGATAAGGCTTTGTTACGTTGTAGGATCAGAATATCGCAACATCAATACCTTTGCGAAATCACTTCCTTTTAGTGGAACGGCACATTTGCCTAATATTTTACTCTTCACTTGTCTGTCATTTGTCTTCATCAACAGCCTATAAGCGCCATCACTTCCCTTTTAGTGGAAGGGGCAAATTTTCCTAATATTTTACTCTTGACTTGTGTGTCATTTGTCTTCATCAACAGCCTCTAAGCGCCATCACTTCCCTTTTAGTGGAACGGGCACATTTGCCTAATATTTTACTCTTCACTTGTATGTCATTTATCTTCTTCAACAGCCTATAAGCGCCATCACTTCCCTTTTAGTGGAACGGGCACATTTCCCTAATATATTACTCTTCACTTGTGTGTCATTTGTCTTCATCAACAGCCTCTAAGCGCCATCACTTCCCTTTTAGTGGAACGGGCACATTTCCTAATATTTTACTCTTCACTTGTGTGTCATTTGTCTTCATCAACAGCCTCTAAGCGCCATCACTTCCCTCTTAGTGGAACGGGCACATTTCCCTAATATTTTACTCTTCACTTGTGTGTCATTTGTCTTCATCAACAGCCTCTAAGCGCCATCACTTCCCTCTTAGTGGAACGGGCACATTTCCCTAATATTTTACTCTTCACTTGTGTGTCATTTGTCTTCATCATGACCTCTAAGCGCCATCACTTCCTCTTAGTGGAACGGGCACATTTCCTAATATTTTACTCTTCACTTGTGTGTCATTTGTCTTCATCAACAACCTCTAAGCGCCATCACTTCCCTTTTAGTGGAACGGGCACATTTTCCTAATATTTTACTCTTCACTGGTGTGTCATTTATCTTCATCAACAACCTCTAAGCGCCATCACTTCCCTTTTAGTGGAACGGTGTGTCACATTTCCCTAGTATTTTAGTCTTCAATCGAGCATCTTTGTCTTCATCTACAACAGCTTAGCCTCTAAGCACCATCAATTCCTTTTAAGTGGAACTGGTGTTTTACTCTTCCATTTGTGCGCCATTTGTGTTCATCTACAGCCTCTAAGCGCCTATTGTCTTGAGACACAAATATTAACACTCATTAGTTCCCATCTAAGTAGAAGCGTGTACAACTTACTAATATTTTAATTTTCACACCGTCTTTTCTCCAGTTACGGCTCTTAGTGCTAGCTCATCACAGTACTTCTTCAAAGTTAAACCAAGAGCTTTTTATTTTAATTACAGACTTCTTTCCATTTTTGTTTTAGCCTACATCACTAAACACTCATTGGTTCCATCCAGGTATAATTAAGTGCAATTAGTTATGATTTTTTCTTGTTTTGTTCAAATTAAAAGTTTTAGCAGATTTAGAAAGTGATTTGTATTAGTGTGTGATTAAGTGGATTGTTTGATTTTTAAGGTAGGAGATTACAAGCTAGAAACTTTCGGTGTGTGATTAAGCTAAGTGGATTGTGGATATCTTATCTTATATTGGATAAAATGAAACTGTAATTGGTATTATTAGAAAACTCGTAAAATGACAAATCCATTATTTATCCTCTTGGACATTATCTACCTTTTCTAATTTCGCAAATCACACATCTAACCATAATATAAACATATGAATCTGAAAAATAACTCAGTGAGTAATAAATATCTTACCTCCTGGATATGCCAAACAAAGACTTACTTAGAAATTCAACAGCTCCACTTTGCAGCCTTGGCTTCATCGCTTAAACATTCTTACAAACTCAAAACCTCTGGTTCTTCCACTAATTTGAAGAAGAAGAATACATCATCCTGAAGCATATGAGAATCAAGAACCAAAACATCCATTAAAAACATTTGTACATGATTTGTCAAATATCTTTTGATTGACTTAGTAGAAAACATGCTTGAAAAACTTATTAATAATGGTACCACCTAAATTTTCATCTCACCAACATCCAATCTTTTTAAGAAGAAGGGGAGACATAATCATCTGAAAACTAGTTAACAATACTATTGAGAAAAATACTAGTAAAAAGGGTTGTCTGTATCCACACATACCCTAGAGACAAACTCATCAAAATCCAAACAGGTACCACTCTCCCGAGGCACCAGCGATCTGTTTCACAAATCACAATAGGTTCTGTGAGCTGCATTGCTCATATCTTCTGACCAGTATATCTCGTTTCGGATTCAGATGTATGAACGAACAACGGGATGTGGGGACTTTCCATGATGATATGATATCATGTAGAGTTTTATGAAGGCTCTGGAATTCTGAATCCATGAATTTCTTCAAAACAAATCACAACATAGTTCATGAATGTTTTCAATAGCACACATAGTTCTAGTCAGCAGTAAAACAAAAGCTAAATAGAGATATCTTAGTTGAAACTTTATCCTAACAGCAGGCTGATCAAATGCTAAACAGGCAAGCATTCTGCACTATCTCTACCGAATTTGTCCTTGAGTACGTAATTGAGACCCGCAAAAACAAACAAGGTACTCCAACGCCAAGTTAGAAATCTTTCAATGAAAAATTTGTAAAGATATAGTTGGAGTTAAGAATTCATACCTTTGGACTTGATAAGCAGCTTTTTTGACTAAATAAGAACTATGGACAAATGCAATGATCAAAATAAAAAAGGCGGATTTGTAATGTAAACTCAATACTACGTCTAATATCCCGCTAGTGTTTATATGTTCAGTTAAGGAAAATCGATCACAGCTTACCATTTTACCCTTCACTTGTGTGTCATTTGTCTTCATCAATAGCCTCTAAGCGCCATCACTTCCCTTTTAGTGGAACGGGCACATTTTCCTAATATTTTACTCTTCACTTGTGTGTCATTTATCTTCATCAACAGCCTCTAAGCGCCATCACTTCCCTTTTAGTGGAACGGGCACATTTTCCTAATATTTTACCCTTCACTTGTGTGTCATTTATCTTCATCAACACCCTCTAAGCGTCATCACTTCCCTTTTAGTGGAACGGACACATTTTCCTAATATTTTACTCGGGCACATTTTCCTAATATTTTACTCTTCACTTGTGTGTCATTTGTCTTCATCAACAGCCTTTAAGCACCATCACTTTCCTTTTAGTGGAACGGGCACATTTTCCTAATATTTTACTCTTCACTTGTTTGTCATTTATCGTCATCAACAGCCTCTAAGCGCCATCACTTCCCTTTTAGTGGAAGGGGCAAATTTTCCTAATATTTTACTCTTGACTTGTGTGTCATTTGTCTTCATCAACAGCCTCTAAGCGACATCACTTCCCTTTTAGTGGAACGGGCACATTTGCCTAATATTTTACTCTTCACTTGTATGTCATTTATCTTCTTCAACAGCCTATAAGCGCCATCACTTCCCTTTTAGTGGAACGGGCACATTTCCCTAATATATTACTCTTCACTTGTGTGTCATTTGTCTTCATCAACTGCCTCTAAGCGCCATCACTTCCCTTTTAGTGGAACGGGCACATTTCCCTAATATTTTACTCTTCACTTGTGTGTCATTTGTCTTCATCAACAGCCTCTAAGCGCCATCACTTCCCTCTCAGTGGAACGGGCACATTTCCCTAATATTTTACTCTTCACTTGTGTGTCATTTGTCTTCATCAACAGCCTCTAAGCGCCATCACTTCCCTCTCAGTGGAACGGGCACATTTCCCTAATATTTTACTCTTCACTTGTGTGTCATTTGTCTTCATCAACAGCCTCTAAGCGCCATCACTTCCCTTTTAGTGGAACGGCACATTTCCTAATATTTTACTCTTCACTTGTGTGTCATTTGTCTTCATCAACAACCTCTAAGCGCCATCACTTCCCTTTTAGTGGAACGGGCACATTTTCCTAATATTTTACTCTTCACTGGTGTGTCATTTATCTTCATCAACAACCTCTAAGCGCCATCACTTCCCTTTTTAGTGGAACGGGCACATTTCCCTAGTATTTCAGTCTTCAATCGAGCATCTTTTGTCTTCATCTACAACAGCTTAGCCTCTAAGCACCATCAATTCCCTTTAAGTGGAACCGGTGTTTTACTCTTCCATTTGTGCGCCATTTGTGTTCATCTACACCTCTAAGCGCCTATTGTCTTGAGACACAAATCTTAGCACTCATTAGTTCCCATCTAAGTAGAAGCGTGTACAACTTACTAATATTTTAATTTTCACACCGTCTTTTCTCCGATTCTGGCTCTTAGTGCTAGCTCATCACAAGTACTTCTTCAGGTTAAACCAAGAGCTTTTTTATTTTAATTACAGACTTCTTTCCATTTTTGTTTTAGCCTACATCACTAAACACTCATTGGTTCCATCCAGGTATAATTAAGTGCAATTAGTTATGATTTTTTCTTGTTTTGTTCAAATTAAAAGTTTTAGCAGATTTAGAAAGTGATTTGTATTAGTGTGTGATTAAGTGGATTGTTTGATTTTTAAGGTAGGAGATTACAAGCTAGAAACTTTCGGTGTGTGATTAAGCTAAGTGGATTGTGGATATCTTATCTTATATTGGATAAAATGAAACTGTAATTGGTATTATTAGAAAACTCGTAAAAATGACAAATCCATTATTTATCCTCTTGGACATTATCTACCTTTTCTAATTTCGCAAATCACACATCTAACCATAATATAAACATATGAATCTGAAAAATAACTCGGTGAGTAATAAATATCTTACCTCCTGGATATGCCAAACAAAGACTTACTTAGAAATTCAATGAGCTCCACTTTGCAGCCTTGGCTTCATCGTTAAACATTCTTACAAACTCAAAACCTCTGGTTCTTCCACTAATTTGAAGAAGAAGAATACATCATCCCAAGCATATGAGAATCAGCAACCAAAACATCCATTAAAAACATTTGTACATGATTTGTCAAATATCTTTTTGATTGACTTAGTAGAAAACATGCTTGAAAAACTTATTAATAATGGTACCACCTAAATTTTCATCTCACCAACATCCAATCTTTTTAAGAAGAAGGGGAGACATAATCATCTGAAAACTAGTTAACAATACTATTGAGAAAAATACTAGTAAAAAGGGTTGTCTCAGATCCACACATACCCTAGAGACAAACTCATCAAAATCCAAACAGTACCACTCTCCCGAGGCACCGATCTGTTTCACAAATCACAATAGGTTCTGTGAGCTGCATTGCTCATATCTTCTGATCAGTATATCTCGTTTCGGATTCAGATGTATGAACGAACAACGGGTTGTGGGGACTTTCCATGATGATATGATATCATGTAGAGTTTTATGAAGGCCTGGAATTCTGAATCCATGAATTTCTTCAAAACAAATCACAACATAGTTCATGAACGTTTTCAATAGCACACATAGTTCTAGTCAGCAGTAAAACAAAAGCTAAATAGAGATATCTTAGTTGAAACTTTATCCTAACAGCAGGCTAATCAAATGCTAAACAGGCAAGCATTCCGCACTATCTCTACTGAATTTGTCCTTGGAGTACGTAATTGAGACCTGCAAAAAACAAACAAGGTACTCCGACGCCCAAGTTAGAAATCTTTCAATGAAAAATTTGTAAAGATATAGTTGGAGTTAAGAATTCATACCTTTGGACTTGATAAGCACTTTTTTGACTAAATAAGAACTATGGACAAATGCAATGATCAAAATAAAAAAGGCGGATTTGTAATGTAAACTCAATACTACGTCTAATATCCCTGCTAGTGTTTATATGTTCTGTGTTAAGGAAAAATCGATCACAGCTTACCATTTTACTCTTGACTTGTGTGTCATTTGTCTTCATCAATAGCCTCTAAGCGCCATCACTTCCTTTTTTAGTGGAACGGGCACATTTTCCTAATATTTTACTCTTCACTTGTGTGTCATTTATCTTCATCAACAGCCTCTAAGCGCCATCACTTCCTTTTAGAGGAACGGGCAAATTTTCCTAATATTTTACTCTTGACTTGTGTGTCATTTATCTTCTTCAACAGCCTCTAAGCGCCATCACTTCCCTTTTAGTGGAACGGGCACATTTTCCTAATATTTCACTCTTCACTTGTGTGTCATTTATCGTCATCAACAGCCTTTAAGCGCCATCACTTCCCTTTCAGTGGAACGGGCACATTTGCCTAATATTTTACTCTTCACTTGTGTGTCATTTGTCTTGATCGTGACCTCTAAGCGCCATCACTTCCCTTTTAGTGGAACGGGCACATTTGCCTAATATTTTACTCTTCACTTGTGTGTCATTTGTCTTGATCGGCAGCCTCTAAGCGCCATCACTTCCCTTTTAGTGGAACGGCACATTTGCCTAATATTTTACTCTTCACTTGTGTGTCATTTGTCTTCATCACTTGTGCCAGCGTCTAAGCGCCATCACTTCCTTTTAGTGGAACGGCACATTTCCCTAATATTTTACTCTTCACTTGTGTGTCATTTGTCTTCATCAGCAGCCTCTAAGCGCCATCACTTCCCTTTCAGTGGAACGGGCACATTTCCCTAATATTTTACTCTTCACTTGTGTGTCATTTGTCTTCATCAGAAGCCTCTAAGCGCCATCACTTCCTTTTAATGGAACTAGGCACATTTCCCTAATATTTTACTCTTCACTTGTGTGTCATTTGTCTTCATCAACAGCCTCTAAGCGCCATCACTTCCCTTTTAGTGGAACGGGCACATTTCCCTAGTATTTCAGTCTTCAATCGAGCATCTTTTGTCTTCATCTACAACAGCTTAGCCTCTAAGCACCATCAATTCCCTTTTAAGTGGAACTGGTGTTTTACTCTTCCATTTGTGCGCCATTTGTGTTCATCTACAGCCTCTAAGCGCCTATTGTCTTGAGACACAAATCTTAGCACTCATTAGTTCCCATCTAAGTAGAAGCGTGTACAACTTACTAATATTTTAATTTTCACACAGTCTTTTCTCCAGTTACGGCTCTTAGTGCTAGCTCATCACAAGTACTTCTTCAAAGTTAAACCAAGAGCTTTTTTATTTTAATTACAAACTTCTTTCCATTTTTGTTTTAGCCTACATCACTAAACACTCATTGGTTCCATCCAGGTATAATTAAGTGCAATTAGTTATGATTTTTCTTGTTTTGTTCAAATTAAAAGTTTTAGCAGATTTAGAAAGTGATTTGTATTAGTGTGTGATTAAGTGGATTGTTTGATTTTTAAGGTAGGAGATTACAAGCTAGAAACTTTCGGTGTGTGATTAAGCTAAGTGGATTGTGGATATCTTATCTTATATTGGATAAAATGAAACTGTAATTGGTATTATTAGAAAACTCGTAAAAATGACAAATCCATTATTTATCCTCTTGGACATTATCTACCTTTTCTAATTTCGCAAATCACACATCTAACCATAATATAAACATATGAATCTGAAAAATAACTCGTGAGTAATAAATATCTTACCTCCCCGGATATGCCAAACAAAGACTTACTTAGAAATTCAACAGCTCCACTGCAGCCTTGGCTTCATCAGTTAAACATTCTTACAAACTCAAAACCTCTGGTTCTTCCACTAATTTGAAGAAGAAGAATACATCATCCTGAAGCATATGAGAATCAGCAACCAAAACATCCATTAAAAACATTTGTACATGATTTGTCAAATATCTTTTTGATTGACTTAGTAGAAAACATACTTGAAAAACTTATTAATAATGGTACCACCTAAATTTTCATCTCACCAACATCCAATATTTTTAAGAAGAACGGGAGACATAATCAACAGAAACACGGAATTACTGGAATATCTGATGTAGAAGAATCAAGGGAAACGATGTTTGTTTATATGACTCAATGAGTGATAACTCCATAGATGTAGAAGAAAACCCTCATGATCAGAAATTTGGGGATGATTTATTTGTTGAAATCCACCGTAACATCTAGAGAGAGAGAGAGAGAAATGTTATGGAATCTAGGAGGACAGACAAACAAGAGGAGGATTAGATCTGAGCGCTAACAAGGAATTTGAGCGGGAGTTTGTGGAAACCAAGATATTTTCAAATTTTCGAATTTTCACGGAGAGAGACTGAGAGAGACAAATGAGTGAAATGACATTCTACTGGTTTCCACTTTCCAGTAATTACTCAAAGGACTGAGGCATATTACTGAAATGTCCCCAGCCAGATATACTATTTTCATTTGACTCGTTCCATGTTTGACTTGCTCGTGAAAATATAACCAAAAAGAAAAGAGAAAGACATGCTCGTGAAAATACCTAAGCCGGGTTGCAGTTGTTTTGAAGAGAAAAGCATCTTCGGGTTGCGAGAGAGCCATGTTGTCACGGGATTCTAGCTTGTTGTTGTAGACTTCTCCTGGCCTGTACGAAGCTTGACCATGCCATTTGACCAACTGATTTACGAATACAGCTCCAAGCCCCATACCCAATACATGCTCCCATGGATCTGAAACGAAAATCGAATCAGAAATCAGATGAAATGTGGACTAATCTACCATATACATCTTTTATGTTTTAAACTATTGGTGTTTCATGGGCTTTTAACCGGAAAATGTGGACTAGATCTACTGTAATAACTTCATCTCTTATTGACATCTATGAAACCTATGTTTTGAAATTAAGCATTCTCTGATCTATGACACTTTCAATCTTACTTGATAACTGGAATAAACTGAGGTATGTAGCAACCTAATTTCTTCTAAAATGTTGTTTGCAAGAGAATCATTATTTGTCTACCTAAATTTTTACACTAAACATCAAGTTCAGGTATGGTTCAAGCTTCTCAAATTCCATAAGAAGTCTGAGTTCCATGACTTCCAATGTGGCCCTGGCTTTAAGAGTTACACTGTTAACTGTTCCGGGTCTACCTAAAACGAGAGCACTCTCTCAAATGATTAAATAACACGGATATATCAGCGTCTTCTTAACTATTTGAAACTCAATCATTTGTCCTTTTTATGTTATTATTATTCATTTGTGATGAGTGTGTATCTGTGGACCTATGCCCCCCAGAGCTAGGTGTTAGAATTTCAGCAACTAAACATGATCTCTTTTGTCTAAGCATGATTACCTTAGCTTAAGTATGATTTGACACTACACTTAACATGTTTAGTAATCTCTACTTTATGCTGACTTTCTTGTATGTTTTGGATCTTCTAATTCGTAACTAGACAAGACTCTCAATCATAACATGACATAGTTAGGTACATACCTTAGATTATAAGATAAATATGATGTTAATCGAAAACAATGAAATCAGTAGAACCAGTGGAACTTTCCTTGCTTAGTAAACTTCCAATTCTATCTCCTCTTACTTTTAATGATGGTATAACTTTAGTTATATAAGAGGCTAGAATGGAGTCCACCTCATGCTTCACAGGAACAAGTGTCTTTCAACCTGCCATCATCAGTTGAAGAACAGTCCCATAACAACACAAACAACCCTCGTATGCCACCTGTAATAGTCAAGAGATTTCTTGGCCATAACAGATAACTTTCATACATAAACTATACTTTAAACTGCCTCGATTAGGATTACACTAATCCAACTTAGTTAAACCAAAACTTAATTTGTTGCTAAACCAAAATAAAGCTAACATTCTCCCACTTTTGGTCAAAGAACAAATTCTTTATGAATTTGAAAACATTTAAGAGAAAACTTGGATTAGATAGCGTTAAAGAATGTAGGCGGCCACCTATTGAATTTTTAAAAAATACAATCCCAATCGGTGAAGTAAGATTATGAAGACCCTTATCCTTAATTCAAATAGCACGCTAAAATTCGACTATAGAGACTTAAGCACCACTTGAACGATACGTAGGCCATTTCCATAATCAAATCTAGACGGTCCATTGTCATTAAGTTAAAATTTTTAATGGGCATATACCTTTAGTGTTGTCATCTCGCAAAACAACCTTATTGTCTCAATTAAGAGACTAAAATGAAGCATATAGAGAGAGCACAAAAACAACATGTTGATATACAAATCAAGTAGTTGATTATATAACATATAACCACAAAGATACAAACTTCAAGAAACTCAAAAGATATCAACAACACCCATAGAAAACACATGCTCTTTAAACACTTTAGGACTCAAACCTTTCGTCATTGGATCTCGCAATCATACGATCGGTCGAAATATGAGAAATATCTATTTCTCGTTCCTTTATTTTGCGCTTTACCAGAAATACTTAACATCTATATGTTTTACTCTTCCCCGTTCCTTGATTGTCTTTTGCAAAACATATTGCGCTTGGTTATCACAAAGAAACTTCATAGGTCCGGATACCGAATCTATAACTTGTAAACCCTCATAAAGTTTTTCAACCAAACAAGACATGAGTAGTCGCCTCATAACAAGCAATATACTCGCCTCCATAGTAGACTCGAGCTTGTATTGGTTGTTTAACACTTCTCCATGAAACAAGACCATTAGCGAACATGAAAACATAGCCCAAGTAGATTTCAAACTATCCGAGCCCATAAAATCAATCGAATAACATACAACTTCTAACTCCTTCGATCTTCTCAGTAAACAAGCCGAAAATGCTTTGTTCATCAAGTATCGAAATACTTTCTTCATCGCCTTCCAATGAGATTCACCGATTGTGCCGATAACGCCCTAACATACCAACAACAAAACTCAAATCGGGACGAGTGCAAATCATGGCATACATTAAGCTTCCGATCGCCGATGCATACCGCTTTTGAGTCAATTCGACTCCTCTCCGGATCCGATTTAGGACACCGCAGGTTTTTATTGATGATGTCACCTTTAACAATAGGTGCTTCACCGCCGCAGCTTATGCATTTCAAACCTTTTCGTAATCTTCTTCATATAAGCTTCTTGGGATAAGCCTAATAAACCTCTCTTTCTATCGCGACTTATCTTAATACCTAGGACATAGGAAGCTTCTCCTAAGTCTTTCATCTCAAAATTAGTTGAGAGGAAATTCCTAGTATCATGTAGCATATGAATATTATTAGTAGCCAAAGAAGATATCATCAACGTATAAAATCAAAAAGATAAACTTGCTCCCACTAGTTTTCAGATATATGCACCTGTCAAGCGCGTTTTCAACAAAACCAAACGAGGTTATCACTTGATCAAATTTCAGATACCATTGCCTAGAAGCTTGTTTCAGCCCGTACAGAGATTTCTTTAAACAACAGACTTTTCCTTCTTGTTTTCGAGACGTCAAACCTTCCGGTGGCAGCATATAAATCTTCTTATCTAGTTCACCATTTAAAAATGCTGTCTTGACATCCATTTGAAACAATTCTAGATCAAAATGAGCTACCAGGGCCATTATTACTCTTAAAGAATCCTTCTTAGAAACGGAGAGAAGGTTTCTTCATAATCGACACCTTCTTCTTGTGTATAACCCTTGGCTACAAGTCGGCCTCAGATCTTTCGATCCTCCCATCGCATTCCTTTTGATTTTAAAAATCCATTTACAACCAACTGTTGTCGCACCTTAGGAAGATCTCGCCATATCCCATACTCCATTCTTGTCCATTGATTGCAGCCTCCTCATCTATGGCAGAAGCCAACAATGAGCATTCTTGCCATTTACCGCCCGCGAATATGTTAAAGGTTCATCTTCCTCATCGGGTGTACTGTCCGATTCAATCATGAACGCATCAAACCCTATTTCACAATGCTTTTCCGCGGTCTTGATGATCTTCGAATCGGTTCATCTTCTTCAACATCTTTAGAAGATTCTCGAATACCAACTTCAAATTGCTTGTGCAATCGAAGTTTCATTCTGTTCAGTAGGAGCACCTTCTACTTCTTCTTCTTCAAATACTACTATTCTTGATTCGAACTCCCACTAGTTTCATCATGTTCTAGAAATCTGGGCATTGTTAGTTTCAACAATTTCGAAAGGCTTAGATGGACAAGAGAAACCCGTAACCCTTCGATCTATTTGGATAACCAACAAAGAAACAAATTTGTAGTGCGAGAATCAAGTGCCTTTTCAAATGGATTATGAACTCTTGCTTCAAACTGGACAACCCCATACATGAAAATGATTTAGACTAGGCTTTCTACCCGTCCACATCTCGAAAGGAGTCATAGGTACCGCTTTGCTTGGAACTCCTGCCAAAGATGTATGCTTTGTTGTCTTCAAGGCTTCTCCCCAAAAGGACTCGGCCGAGGGTAGAATTGCATAACATAGTACGAACCATGTCCTTGTAAGTTCTGTTTCGTCTTTCTCGCCACTCCATTTTGCTCCTGATCCAGGAGTAGTGAATTGAGGTACAATTCCATGCTCTTGCAAAAATCCATCATTTTTCCATGATTTTCACCAAAAGAATCCGACTTGCCATAGTATTCACCTCCCTATCACATCTCAAAGACTTTTATCTTCTTGTCAAGTTGATTTTCAACTTCTTCCTTATAATTTTGAAACACCTCAAGAGCATCAGATCTTTGCTGAATAAGATACACATACCCATAGCGCGAAAAGTCATCTATGAAAGTAATGAAGTATCTCTGTCCGCCTCTAGAAGCAATAGTAAAAGGACCACATATATCTGTATGCACGATTTCAAGCAAGTCTTTACTACGCAGTGCCGTCTTCTTTCTGGTTTTAACAAGATTTCCTTTAACACATGCAATACAAGTACTGAAATCTGAAAAATTCAGTTGTTGTAGAATCCCTTCCCCTATCAGTCTCTCCATACGTTCTCTAGATATGTGCCCCAAACGCCGATGCCATAACTTAGAAGAGTTTTTCTGAATTTAAACTTCTTTTAGTACCCTTAACAGATGAACTAGAAGCATCAACATACATAGACAACTCTGAATTTGTAGAACAAAGATCGACATTCAACTTGAATAAATTATCAACAAGCGGCGCAAAACCAACAAGTTGAGAGTTACGATACATACTTATAGATCCACCACCAACATAAAAACAAAAACCTTTGGTATCAAGTATACCAACTGATATCAAGCTTCTTCTTACACTAGGTACATAAAACACATCAAAAGTTCCAAAATATATCCAGATTCCAGAGTTAGTTGCACGTTTCCAACAACTTCAACTTTCACTCCTTGAGCATTTGGCATATATAGACACCGCTCTCCCTCACTTAGATTCCTCTTGCTTTTGAGCGCCTGCAAGGAATTAGTGATATGAATTGTTGCAGCGGTGTCTAACCACCAAGTATTCAAAGGAGTATCCAAAAGATTAATCTCAAAACATATCATATGGAAATTTAAACCTTTTTTTCTTTTCCTCTTACTTTTTCAGCCAATTCTGATATTTGAGGCAAAACTTCTTAATGTGGCCAGGGCTTCTTACAAAAGAAACACGCCCTATAAGTTGAGTTGTTTTCTTTCTTGGCTACCGAATTATTATCCTTCGCCTTATCGGTTGTTAAGTCGTTGTCTTTATTAGTTAACTCATTGTTCAGTGGCTTCTTTTGTTTTCTCGTAAAGTTTGTTGTTATCACCGACTTTTTGAAGCTCTTCTTGCTAGGACCAAAGAATAGAAAGATGCGCATACTCGTAGTTTCGCGACGTTGTCTTTCTTCTTCTTGCACGTAATAAGCAATCAATTCATTCACATCCCACTTTCTTTCAGCCATGTTGTAAGCAATCTTGAAACCCTTAAACTGTTTTGGGAGTAAATTAACAGCATGTTGAACTAGATATTCATCGAAGATTCATGTCCGCACCCTTAGCTTGTAGATTAAATCTGCCATCCGAAGAACATGATCTCGAACATTACCGTCCCCACTATACCTCATTGAAGACAATCGACCCATATATCTCGCCAACCATAGACTTTGCGTAACTTGTGAACCGTGATTTAATAACCTCCATAAGTTCTTTAGTCAGATCTCGTAAAGGTGAATACCACCTTGTATAAAGGGAGGAATAGCTCCACGCATAATAAGAAGACTCATCCTATTTGCCTTTTCCCATCCGAGATAATCCCTCTTCTCACTTTTCTTGGCAAAGATCGTTAAGTGTTTTGGTTTAGGTTCTCTCAAAGCGATATCATAATCTAAATAACCCAAGGCTATTTCAACTTGCGACTTCCACCTTGAGTAATTTGTGCCATTCAATGGTTCAATGCCGCCTATAAACCCTTGAACTTGAACAGATTCATGGTTGTAACTGTCATACCATTTAAAACTTAATTCTATTTCACATGAATGATATATTGAACGTTGCAATACAAATCATTTAAACTTTATGAAACGATTATGCACACATCATTAACATATGTGACATCATGTGTACAACAAAACAAAGACATACTTATTTTAGATTCGATATCCCACAACTTCACCTTTGGGCGAAGACTACGATATATCGAATCCTTTAACTAGTAGCAAAGATAATCAACTCATATTTAGTATATAATAATCCCTTTTCACCTTTGGGTTCGAAGAATTATCATCTACCAAACACAAGCAGTTATTATTTTGCTCCATTCAAGATGTCATAAGTATGATTCACCTTTGGGTATAATCATACCAAGCGACCTCCGTAACACAACTTCATGCAATCCCTTAACACAAAACATGTACTTTGTTTTCTCTTCGAGTATCACTTTGGCAATACTCAACTTTAGAACAAAGACATACAAGAATCGCTAAAGCAAAACAACAAATAATACTATTTGATTCTAAAATCAGAATCTAGCATGTTAATTTTGAAAGAACATATACTAGTTGTAGAATATTGTTTAAACCTATAGCTCGATACCAATGTTAGAATTTCAAAGAACTAAACATGATCTCTTTTGTCTAAGCATGATTACCTTAGCTTAAGTATGATTTGACACTACACTTAACATGTTTAGTAATCTCTACTTTATGCTGACTTTCTTGTATGTTTTGGATCTTCTATTCTCGTAACTAGATAGCTCTCAATCATAACATGACATAGTTAGGTACATACCTTAGATTATAAGATAAATATGATGTTAACTCAAAACAATGAAATCTGTAGAACCAGTGGAACTTTCCTTGCTTAGTAAACTTCCAATTCTATCTCCTCTTACTTTTAATGATGGTATAACTTTAGTTATATAAGAGGCTAGAATGGAGTCCACCTCATGCTTCACAGGAACAAGTGTCTTTCAACCTGCCATCATCAGTTGAAGAACAGTCCCATAACAACACGAACAACCTCCGTATGCCACCTGTAATAGTCAAGAGATTTCTTGGCCATAACAGATAACTTTCATACATAAACTATACTTTAAACTGTCTGATTAGGATTACACTAATCCAACTTAGTTAAACCAAAACTTAATTTGTTGCTAAACCAAAATACAGCTAACACTAGGAACTTAAAAAAAAAATCAGTATTGAAAAAAAAAAAAAACAGCGACTATAGATGCAACACCTATCAAGGCGGGATAATCTTGAAAGATATCTAGAAAGAAGATTTGAAGTTTTCAAGTGCATAAGTATTTCATGACACAACTAATCTATCTATGTAAAATGTTCCAACTAATAAGTCTAAACCCTTCCTGAGCGAGGTATCATTGAGGCAAATAACAAACTAGTGAAAGACATAGATAGATTAGTCTTCTCTTCTAACAACGCCTCTATCATTTTATACCAAGAAACCTCAGAAAGCCCAAATTGACATAACAAATCATTAAGAATGGAAAATTGGGTAAAATGAGAAGAGGAAAAAGAGAATAATACCAAAGTAGCGATGCTCATTAGCGGCCTTGGCTTTGTCGAGCATCTTGTCAAGATCAACTTGAAGCTGGGCATCCCATTTGACCAACTGATTTACGAATACAGCTCCAAGTTCACACCCAGTACATGCTCCCATAGATCTAAAATGAAAATGAAATCAGAAATCGTAGAAATCAGATGAAAACGAAGAAATAGGATGAGGAATTGATAGGGAAATGAAGGAATTAGTTTGGGTTAAACGATAAAACAACATATGCCTCGTTTAAGGAAGTTTACAAAGGGCATCTGAGTACATCTGTGTACCCAACCCACTACTTAAGTAAAAAGTATCAGCTAGGTCCATACCAAGTTTAAAGAACTAAGGATAACTACATGCTTAGAACTACAATTCACCAAAACAGCAGAGAAGTGAACAAAAACACATTCATAATCTTCTTCTTCTCTGTGAAATAGTTAACACCTACCTAGGTGGAGGCTTCCCATCTGGCGTGTTTACTGTAAGATCCTAAGCTTTACTATATTTTTTGCCTCCTCAGCAGTTTTAGGGGATGAAGGAGATTGAAAGATGGATGATGGAGTCTATGGTTGCTGCTGGTGCCTTAATTTTCGGCCTAAAACCCTCACCAGTTGCAGCTACATCATACTTCTACATTTATCCTGTCCAAAGTCCAAACCATATCATTAACAAAATGAAAAAATGTATCACAACTAACCACCTAAAGATCAAACACGAGTAGTAAGAAATTGTCTAACAACCATCAAACTCTCATTTCAATCATTACGATGTCATATCTTCATATACAACTCCAAGTCTCTAAATACACACAATTCCCAATTTAGTGGAATAGGCACAATTTTCTAGTATTATAGTCTTCATTCTAGTGTCTTCTTTGTTTACAACTCTTAGTCTCTAAACACACATCATTTATTTAAGATGTTTTGTCTTTTCAATATATATTTTAGTAAGGTGATTTATTTGAGTTACTTTTTGATTGGTGGTTTGTTTTAGTGTTTTTCATGTACAGCATTGTAAATAAGTTTAACCATATCAAAACACAATTCAAAATGAGATCGAAAATTGAGAAAATAGTGATGAACCGATAATTGAGAAAACATTGAAGAATAGCAAAGAGAGTATAAAGAGGAGTAACACGTGCTAACGATGGATAATCAGAAATTCAAAATTTAGAAGTATAAGCACTGTCAATGTAAACATTAAAACCTAACATGCATAACTGTTTAAACTGAAAAGCAAGAACTCATTTTATCAAATTCCACTTATATGAGTTGTAATTAATATAGATGGTTGAAAAAGCAAAATAATAGAGAAGATATATTAAGTTTCATTGAAGAGGAACATGACGTACAAAAGCTAGAGAAAACGTAGGAATCAATAAACCAAATAACATTTGTAGAACCGAATTAAAATGAAAAGAGAATTACTTTTAAATATCAACTTTATGTTGGAAAACATGTTTTCGATGTTTATTTAAATTTTAGTTATTATCAGTTACAGAATGATAAGAACTTCTAGTGTGTGATTAATGGTGCATCCTTTTTTTATATACTTGGAAATTACGAGATATTTTGGAAGAATGTAGTTACTACATTCCTAAGTAGAACATACCTAATGCAGCAACCCACCCGACACAGCAGACCTGGGGCAGTAGACCCAACCTGGGGCAAAGGCCGAAGCCTTTATGACGATCGATATTTGTGCAGGAAGATTCAATCGAAGCATAATCTGAAATAACAAAATGTAAGAGAAACAGAATGTTATCAAAGAGAGGAAACAAATGCTAATATAAATTGCAAATTACGAGATATTTTGGAAAAATGCATTTACTAGATTCAGAAGCAGAATACAATGCGGAAGCAAGTGTCTCGGAATGCTAGACAACACAAAGTATAATAAAGGTCATGACTAACAGTTTGGAAAATCATGAACAATGTAGGTAAACCCCTATGGATCTTTGCTATTAAATTATGGTAGAACAGATTGATGAAAACTCTACCTTAACAGAACAAATATGAAACTTTTGTATCATTTACAGAACAAATTAACATCTATTCTAAAAACGTTATCGTGTTCCGGGTAGGTTACTCGTCCAATTAACTAAGCGACAAGGACATCTTTAGGAACAAAGAAACGTCACTCTAAGCATCAACATAAATGTATTTTATGACAAACCAAAAAGTCAATAATATTTCACAGAAAAACAAATCCTAAACTCTTTCAACACACCTACATGTTATGTTCATAATCAGAAACAGAACTAATCAACAATACCACGACTACCAAATAGGCAAATACACAACAGCACGGCCGTTGAATGCAACTATGGCAGAAGAATACGTCAAGACCTTGACCGAACATGTTGAAACGGACTAATTTCAGCAGCAACCTTCTAAGTTCTAATATATTTAGATAGCACTTCATGCCTTTGCTACAGAACAATTTTCCTCATCAAGTTCTCTTATTACTAGGTCCCACAACGTTCCAGGGGTATTCGCGTAATAAGAGTTTGATGATGAGAAAGTCCATCATTAGGTGCTAAACTATATTTTTAACTAAAAATTAATAAAAAATACATTTAAATTAGTTTATGAAAAGACCGGAAATTTTTTGTCTGCAGTGAACACATGATATGCAAATGTGCTTTCCAAACCATTGTCTCTATCTACTCAGTCGAGAAAGTCAAAAGGCATGCTCTCTTACTAGAAGCTAGATTTGAATGTTCTCTTCTCAAGCAGTACTTGCAATAAGATCGCTTAAGGAAATTAAACAAATGCAAACTCTTAATGTATTTCATCTGAACACCAGGCTTGAGTAATTTCAAATCCTAAGATATATACTGTGGTGCTAAGATGAAGATCACTTAAGTTTGAGGAACACAACAAGCCCACATTGAAAAATTAACATATATTGGTTCAGGGAGAAAGTTAACATGACAATAACAACACAATCAAGAGTATAAAAGATAATAATATCTGGTCTAACAAAGCCAGAAAGATCAAAATCAATAAGTTTCATCGTGGCATCCTCATATTTTGTAGTGAAGAGAAAATTCTGTTTAAGAGGCAACAGGAAATAGTTTTAAGAGTTAGGATTTTCCATACGAACTCTCCGCAACTATAAAGAAAATAAAAGGAAAAAATCAAACTGTATATATAAATCAAATGTGAAAACATCAATCCATTGTGAAGGAAAAGCTTCATTTGTAGGTGACATTATTTATAGATATGATAAAAAAAAAATTCATAATCCTTCTGAAATATATTAGGTATATCATTCATAAAAAACAGTTCATAATGCTCAATTTCAAAGTTCAAGTACTAAGTAGTACCCAAAAAAAAAAAAAAAAAAAAAAAAGGATGGTGTGACTGGTGAGTGAAAAATGTATACATTGTACTTCAAGGAATTTCTTCTATTTTTCTAATTTAGATGTGGTAAACAAATTGCTCTTAGTTTCCGTTGAAAGTTGAAAAATCTAGAGAAAAGATCACTTCAATCAAGATGTGTGTCATTATATTCTTTGTTGTCTCATGTAAGCTGATGAATCATACAGATCAAACAAAGGAAAGAACAATCTCATGAAACAAACAAGGCATCCATCATCAGTTACACAAGTTTCTGAAGGTTTTGTAATGTGCAAATCATGTTCATTAAAGAAAGGCATAAACATGATTTAACTGCAGAAATACCAGATCATAGCTAGTTGTCATTAGAGCAATAAGCAGACCTTAGCTTTACACTCTTTCAAGAAAGATCCTCATATATAACATAGCAGCGGAGACCAATCACCAAATTATTATATTGTACATTTTGACTATATACTATAGAAACTAATTAATAAGATTACAAATGCATAAATGTAGTGTTATAAGGAAACCTTACTTCTTTTCTATATTACCTACACGCTTGCCTATCAATCTTACTAGTTAAATTGTCAACCGTTAGATTCAGTAAACTAATAGTTGTTGTTTTTTAACCGTTCGGATTCTTAAAAAAATACTCAGGAATGGAAAAGAATCAACACATACTTTACCACACTCGACAACAAGAGCAGCAATGTTAGTAAGGATCGACACTTTACTTCAGGGGTACTCGGGGATTAGATTTGAAATCTTAGAAGCCATTACAAAATTCCTTAATCGCAATATCACCACTTGTTAACCGTTAAGGGGTACCATTACAACTTCAGGTGATTTAGTCCCCTTATCATACATAGCAGGGCTATTAACAGGAAGACCAAAGCAGTGGGACCCAATGATGAATCACTAAATCCAACTGAAGCATTTAAGCAAGCAGGGATCAGCGAGGGGTTCTTTGAGTTACAGCCTAAAGAAGGTTTAGCACTTGTGAACGGTGTAAAGCATGGATCCAGTTGCGTATTTATCCGCAAACCATGATGACTAAAGGATGAATGAGGCACCAGAAAAAAGTAAAATGGATAAACCAAATATCAACATGCAGGAAGATAGGGGCAAGGATATATAACATACACTCGGAAATTTGGGGACTGTTTGTATTATCAGACAACCCAACACATGCATCTTGTCATCCTTGCCCCACTTCCAGTTGGACTTATCTTCACTGCTAAAGTAGCTTTCTAGGAATGATAGCCGAGGGACAGTGCAGTTACTAGATTCAGAAGTAGAAAATACTGCGGCAGCAAGTGCCTCGGAACACTGAACATCACGTAAAGTATGATAATGGTTATGATTAACAACAGACTGGAAAATCGTGAAAGACATAAGGTGAACCCCTGTGAATCTTTGCTACTAAATTACATCAGAAATCACTAATGGAACCTCTGCTATAGTTGACATGTGATGCCGCAGGTCCACAGCAATGCCATCACATTTATCAGAAAATCTTTGTATAATGAGAAATCTTTACAGAACAAATCTATAATGAGGAATCTTTGTCCGCAGGTCCACAGGAAACAATGATGATTTAGTTGAAAAATATCTATAATGAGAAATCTTTGTATCATTTACAGAACAAATCAACATTTATCCTTAAAAATGTTATTATCTTTCAGGTAGGTTACTTATAATATATAACCAGTTTTAATACTTAACCAAAAGCTGACGTGTGGGAATAGTGAATAGTTGGAGTTTCTGTGTGCAATAGTTAATCTAATTATATAATAGAAAATCTCTGAACTTAGCACGGGGTTTCGGAACTATATGTACACATAATCTGCTTTGCACTAAGAAGTTTAGCATGCCAATGAAAACAAAGAAAATAGTGTAAAGTACAAACCTTCCTTTCATTTGTGTGAAGCTTTTAACTTGCAGCTACGATGGACGCAACCACTCCTGACCTCCCAAGTTCAAAAAGTTCTCTAAATTTTCCACCCAGCTCTTTCCAGATTAAGTCTTGAAACTAAACAACAAAGCGAAGATCCAAAATTAGCACCCTTCCATTGAAGACAAAATTTTCAAATCTAAGATTTCAGAACAAGATGCTGAAAAAGACATTTAGAACAAGTTTCTATAGTCCAACTAAGAAACCTAATCAGTAAATATTGGTCGCACAATCTAGTACTAAAGTATGTGCAACATCAAGAACAAGTCATGTATTAGATAAGAACGTAAACAACCAATAGAATCCACACCTAAAAATCATAAAGTAAAAAGCTAAATTCATCAGCAGAAACAGTAACCTAACTCCACTAAGTAATCGGTACACAGGAGAACAAATGCATATACAAGTAGAAATGTATATGAACCAATACCATCCAAATTCTATACATGAATCAATAAACTCATCCAAGATCTCCCTAAAACAACCCATACACTTGGTTCCGTCAGCAATTTCATCAAACACCTAGCACACCTAAACAATCAAAAAAGAAAAACCCAAAAAAGGAATTTAGTTAGTTATTACCAGTAACAATTTCAGTTCCATGAACATCTTCAGCTGTGTTTGAGTATGAGAAACCAGAATGACCTCTTCTCAATTCACTTGTTTCCCTAAATTCTCAAATAAACCAAATTCAGTCATACTCAAACTCCGTGTTGTTCAAATCCACACACATAATCAAAAGGAGAGTTATATAAATGTCAATACACAACAGTCTAGTAGTCAAAATGTTATGGAACTGAACAGAATCATTTAGACTATCATCAATTACTGGAAACAGCTGGAGACGTCTAAGCTTTACCAGTTTTTGTAGTCCTTCATATGTATTGTGTGGTAGAATTTACGTTGGTAAGGTTCTTAACATTGAATTTGGCTCCTATAAGTGTTATCGGAGAGCAACTAATCAATCAAAACCTACTCTTAATTTCTGACACAATGCCAATTAAAATCCTATCCGACTTAATGAACCAACATTTCAGGATAATGAGGGAGACTTACTAGAAAAACTAGAATCGGAGTACCAATTATTACATCCTACCGACACAAAACCTGATTAAGTTTCATAACTTAGTTCTGCTATGTTGAAACCCTACTTCCACTCAGAGGACTTAGAATACTAACGAAATTTTCATGTTTCGTGATCAAAATTAAAACATAACAGCAGTGTCAAATTTATTCAAAAATAACTGAAAAACATGACATTACCAGAACCAAAAGTAACAACCAGACAAAAATACAATACCAACCAAATTCAATGACCTAAAAGATAAAATCAAAGCAGATATGAATTAATAAGAAAGTGGAGGGACCTAACCTGTAGAAATCTACCTATTTGATCCTACTACTGGACAACATTTTGACAGACCCAGACGGGAAGAATCAAAATGTGATCAGGCAAAACAAAAAAACATTTAATAGAGTGAGGGACTACTGTATTAAAGAGGTACATGCGAAAGCTTCGGAAAAACTGAGAATAGTTAACCAAAAACCATTTATGGAACTGAACAGAAAATAAAGAAAGGAGAGTTGATTGAAAATACTATTCCCAGATAAAAAGATGACAAATGAAAGAAAACAACAGTCAATTATCAAAACAAAAACCAATCCCATGAAAATTCAGAAGATAAATGAAGTGCTCACTTTCTTTTTTACTTAGAATCAAAGATATCATAGGTAAGGATTTTTCATTTCTTCCCAGACTGTGCAATCTAAATTCAGATTTTACATGATGAAAAGAATAACAAATTCTAATTGCAACTTTGAGGAGATCAGATGGATCCTGACATACAGGAATCAGGTGGAAAATTTTAACTAGTCGTCATTAGAGACCTTAGTTTTGTACTCTTTCAAGCAAGATTAGCATCATATATTATGACATAGCAGCAGAGACCTATCACCAAATTATTATAACGTACATTTTGACTATATACTATAGTAACTGCTTAATAAGATCACTAATGGATAAATCATACAAAACGATAAAAAACTAGAAACAAAAACCAAAATGGCAGTGTACCTATTTTAAAGCTAACAAAAGAGAGAAGACCTACCTAGGTGGAGGCTTCCCATCTGGCGTGTTTTCTGTAAGATCCTAAACTTTATCTTCTGCCCCTCTGCAGTTTGAGAGGATGGAGGAGATTCAAAGATGCATGATGGAGTCTGTGTCACCTTTGTTGCTGTTGGTGCCTTAACTTGCGGCCTAAAACCCTCACCAGTCCAAACAAAGACCTACCCTCACCATTCTGTGGCACTTACATCATACTCCTCCATTTATCCTTCATTTATCCTGTCCAAACCATAAAATTAACAAATGAAAAAAATGTATCAGAACTAACCAGTAAAGGTCAAACACAACTAGTCTAACAACCATCAAACCCTCACTCCCCGAGAAAATATAAAATCCAAACCAAAATCGACAAACTAAATTAACAAACAATAAATGAACACTAAGATAATAATATATCACAGGAAATACATCACAACAACTCTCATTACAGTCACCCTGAATCATAGCAAATCATTCGCCACCATTTTTCCATAAAATGATCCCATAATCATATAAAAACTATTTGTCTATTAAGTGAACCTATGAATCATATAAAAACCATTTGTATTAAGTGATACTAAGAAGAAAAAGCTTCGGTTTCATAAAGAGGGATATTAGGAAGCAAATGATGAGCAAATGATGATTCACTCGTCATATCATAAGAAAGCAAATGAGTGTTGGTCCTAATAAGAAACCCTAAAATTGTTGTTCTGGTGGTGTACAACTCTAAATCGTCCATTCAAAAGCACAATTCTAATAACAAATGAAATGAAGATTAACCATACACAAAAGAAGAAGAGTAATAGCACACTAACCATGGATTGAAAACCTAATAGACATTTTAGCAATCTCAAATACAGCTGATTCTCTAACAGCAGGTACATCACTAACCATATGCAACTTCAAATGCCTCTTTCCAAAATCTAGGTCATCTAATCCTCCTATGTGTGTCGCAATTTTCTCCATCTCTTCAATTTCCTGTTTCAATCATCCAAAATCCACAGTCAGATTCACCGAAACCCAAAATCAGATTTCTCCATATACTTTAAAACATTAAGATTGAACAAAAAAAAACTGAGAAATCTAAAAAGAGAGAGATGTGAAAGTAACTAACCAGAACATCGAGATCATAATGTTGACATTGGCGTCACCGATTTGAACAGGTCTGAGAATCGATTGATCCTCCTTAACAAAGAAAGGAGGGTTTTGAAGTGGAGAAGAAGAAGGAGATGAGATCAGGTGGCGGCAGCCAAAGGAAAGTTTGTTGGTGGAGAAATGAGTGCGAGAGAGATGCAGAGGATAGGGTTTTATCCAATAATTTGCTGTATTTTAACATCAAGGTTTTGATGTTTTAGAACCTGCAAATGCGACAGGTGGAGATAAAAAGAATTATACCTAATCTGAGCCGTTGATCGTGCCAATAACTGTACGTGACGGACCGGAGCATTTTCATTGACCATGTGACCCCTCCGGCCTTGACGTGGTCGGCCCATTTAGGCATTTGGCCTCCCTTCGTATATTGGCACGTTTTGTTATAAATTAGTTGTGATCATATCTGGAAAATTAATATCTGAAAATATATCTTTGGTTCAAGAAACGGTTCACAGTATGAGAAAACAATCTGGAAGAGTGGGTCCATTGGCTCTGAAGATGGACATGTCAAAAGTTTTTGACAGGTTAGAATGAAATTTTCTAATACAAGTTCTTAAGAAGTTTGGGTTAGTTGTGATAAATGGTGTCATTTGATATACCAATATATCAGCACAACTCAAGTTGAGGTACTTTTAAATGGCTCTCTCTATCAATCCTTTCATCATACAAGATTATCTCCCTACCTTTTTATTATTGCAATGGAATCTCTGTCTAGAAAATTGGCTTAGTATGAGCAGAATAAGACTATTACTGGTGTCAAAATAGCAAGAAGAGCTCCAAAAATAAATCACTTGTTATTTGCAGATGATTGTTTGCTCTTCTCAAAAGAAAACTTGGATCCAACTAGAACTCTTCTTGAGGTCATTGATGAGTTTAGTAAATGCTCATGTCAAGTTATTAATTTCAATAAATCCTTAGTTTACTTCAGTAATAATGTTAGTCCTTCTATCTGTCAAACTCTGGCTGGTACTCTGCAAGTGCCCATTATGGATCCTAAAGAGAAGTATCTTGGTCTTCCGTTTTTCATTGGTAGAAATAAGAGAGTGCCTTTCTTTGTATTTGTTACAAAGTTATCTAACCCTGATTTGAAGCCTATATAAAGGAGAACTCTAGCAACTAGGAAACCTAATCCCCACACCTCATGTGTGATACTAGTTGCGACTAGAGTTGATTCTCCTTTAACCTAGGTTTTTCCTAAAACCATTATAGGTTAACGACTTAAAGACTTCATTGGGATTCTGAAGCCAGACCCAACTATTTTCTCTATATTTGTGTGTTCAGATCTTACTTGTTCAATCGTATTCAGTACTATCTTCTCTAAGATTTTCTCGAGATTTATCTCTGATAGGTAAGATATAAGAATTTGTGACACTCCATGTCATTTTTTCTCAGGTTTAGTGAACCCATTTACTAAATATTGCATTTAGAATGCTTAAAAGTTGGATACACAAATGCTTTAAACACTCTTAGATTTTCCCTTAATAATACTAATAGTTCTGATTAGTAAATATGATGAAAATTTAAGCATGTTTTACATTTGTCGGCTAAGGAGTTAGGGGCATTGGGTGTAATCTGTTAGTATCAAAACCAAAATGGAAAAGAAAGAGGGATGCGGGATTTCCTTCTTCTCTTTCTCCTCTTTTTCTGTATGGTGAATCTCTTCTTCTTCCTATATTTTCCTTCTATTCCCTCCCTCTGTCATTGGAAAACGCAAGGAACAATCGTGAACTAATTTTATTGCATGAGTGACCTTCATAGATTAATATTTTCATTGAGCTAAAAATGTTGATGGGGTTGGCTGATTTCATAGAGAGAGGAAAATAATTCTTCTTATTGTTCTTCAATTGGAAATTGTTTAAATTTGAACTAATCATTCTTTTACTCAGTGATCAAGGTAATTCTTAGCAGTTTGTGGGTTAGTTTCATGATACCATGTTTGTTGGATACCTTGTTGTAAACTCTTCCTCAAATTGAATTTGTTAAAAAAATAATAATAATAAATTTAGGGTTCGTATCAATTTTGAGGATTTTTCCAAATATATTGTGAGGGTAAAATACCCGACCGCCACGTGTCAACATCTTAAGAGATGGTCTCATGATAAGATGATGAGATAGAAGTATCGAATCATACTCTAAAAGTTGATTTCGTCTGAATCGAGACGCCTGCTACAACGCTACATGTATGACGCGTGTGAGGATGTGACGGACCGGAAAATTACGCCTTTGGCGCGTTGCCCCGCAGGCCGTAACTTCCCCGATGCGCCATGATGAAGCTACGATCCGGGCCTCAAAGCTAGGCAAATGCACGTTCAATTGCCCTTGCAAGCATGCTCGTGGAGCATGATGCATCTAACTTAACTTCCACTCCATTCCAACTTACCCTTGTTGCGCGAAGGGTTTATTAAGGAAAGTAAAAACTTCCTTAATACGGCAAAAACGGCATTTTGAGGCCCTAAACGATGGAATTTGGCTAAATTCTGGTGACCATGTGGATTTATAGATCGACATGTCTTGATCTTTGGGCCGTTTCCCATTAAAATGGACTCCTCTTGAGCTAAATTACGACACTCGGGTTCGTAGCCTATGCCGAACGCCTTGATAGGAAGTACGAGCGTCCAAGGAATGAAATGCGACTAGCCTCATCAAGTATGGCCACAATCATCTCTTGCGTCGAGCTGCCGAGCCAGATGATATGAGAGGCCAAAGTGCACAATCATCTCTAAATTAGATGATATGAGCGACAACGTGCTGGACCAGCAATGCTGCAACTCATTGCGGCTGCCTACGTACCCTTCCATACTCTAAAGGGATCAAGCACAGACCGTAGTTCATCCACGAAGGGAAAGAAACTTAAGCCAACTCGTTTGCATGGTCGTGGCCAAGCAATAATGGAAATGGCCTAGTCCGTATAGGCTGTTCCGTCGAAATGCATCCAATTGATGCATGTTTGGTCCGCAACTCTAAGTCGGAAATGTCATAACGATGCCTAAGCATCAAATGCCCTCTTCATTTACAGTAAGAGGAACCCTACGCAACTATAAATGAGCCTTAGGCATCATTTATACTCTCCCGAAACCTAAACAAAAGCTATGAAGCTTACTTGGTACATAGTCCGCATATGCACCTTCAACCAACTACCCCTCCCTATATATGTCTTAATGGAATTTGTACAAGTATGGAAAGGGGACAAAAAAATCTTTCATCAACTCCCCGTTTACTATTCATGGCCGTTTCCATGTATTCATGGCCGTTGCCATGTATTTTCCCCGAAGTGAGTAAAGTAAATAACAAATAGTGAAAAATGTATGCTAAGATGGTTGTTCACTACCAATGTTTTACAACTCAACTCCGATGTCCATGGAGGTTGAGGTCCATGTTCTATATTTTTACTTCAACAACACTTATTGGTCGCGGTAAGGATGGTTGATGAGCCTGCGGTAGATTCGTTCGAATCTCCCTATAACCTCATTTTTTTCCAACCAACCCGATGTCTGTGAACTGAAAGGGTGGCCATGTCAGGTTCATGCATTATCGTCCTCTCGTCAACCCGATGTCCTTTTGCTTAAGGAGTTGTCGTTTGCCATGTTGGTCGACACTTCCAACCCGTCTTAATGTCCAAAAAAATCTTTCCATGTTGGTATTCATCGTTGACATCAGATGGTTGTTCACTACCAATGTCAACACATTGGCCAAGGGCCAATGTTCCTTTTCCTACGCAACGGAAGCTTTGGATGGAGCTTCATCTCAGGCCATGGCGCATCTTTTAGCATGCGCCATGCTAAAAACATGGGGTGTTACAAAGGAGTGGTCTAATCAACTCAGACGGTCAAGTCTAAAAAGAAGGAATGCATTTAATGGAGGATCAGAAGAGGCGTGGGCGAAGGTACCTCGCATCAGAAGACTCGTACGATCCATACTACAACCCGAGGATGGTGCAGTATGAGCCCCCTCAAGGAGGAGCAGTACGATAATGCACAAGGAGAGACAACTCGGAAGGAGAACCGAGCAAGACATCACGAGGGATAGTATAGAGTTCGTCTGAAGTAATGAGAAGATGTACGATAAATCCACCATGTGAGAGCCAAACATTTTTATCGTGTTTAACTAAACCCTTTTTTCACACCAGGAATTACTTTATGATATTTGGTTCAATCCATTGTGTTAAGAGAAAACAATTTTCTTTTTGTATAAATTGTTTAAGTCACAATGTATGGTACCTTTATAACTTTGTGGGGTGATTAAATCTGAAACCTAAGTGCAGTTAACCTATGTGTTTGGCTTAGTCTAGGTTGCCTTAGTAACAATTCACGGCTCATATCCAAGTGTAGGTCCCAAAAAAAAAGAATATAAGCCATGCAAGCAAACGCGTGTCATCTTTTTGGGTAATGTTTATTACTTTTCGAGGGTGGAAATTGAAAAAGTGGGGGTACAACTACCTCACCCAATAATTCGCTTAACAATCTGTATGAACTAACTCCAATATACTTTTAAGAGAATCAACTAGACAGTCAGACTCAATCTTAATAAAAAGTATATCAAAGACTTATATCTCAATTTCTCGATTCAATACTTACCCAAGCAAATGGAAATCTGCGACCCTAATTGAATACAAGAGAAATTAACTTGAACGGTACCAAAGACCAATGTTCAAGTATCAATCAATTTCAATCAACAACCAAAGGTCGGATTTCCCAATTGATTGATTCAACGCACAACCTGTGATATTTCAATTATATAACAAAATATAATGCTGAAAAGAAATAACACAGACACCAGAAGTTTTGTTAACGAAGAAACCGCAAATGCAGAAAAACCACGGGACCTAGTCCAGATTGAACACACATTGTATTAAGCCGCTATAGTCACTAGCCTACTACAAACTAACTTCGGTCTGGACTGTAGTTGAACCCCAATTAATCTCACACTGATCCAAGGTACAGTTGCGCTCCTTACGTCTCTGATCCCAACATGATACTACGCACTTGATTCCCTTAGCTGATCTCACCCACAACTAAGAGTTGCTACGACCCAAAGTCGAAGACTTTAATAAACAAATCTGTATCACACAGAAAAGTCTACAGGAATAGATAAATTTGTCTCCCACAGAAATACCTACGAGTTTTGTTCCGTCTTTTGATAAATCAAGGTGAATAGGAACCAATTGATAACCCGGACTTATATTCCCAAAGAACGACCTAGAATTATCAATCACCTCACAATAATTTGAATCGACTAGCGAAACAAGATATTGTGGAATCACAAACGATGAGACGAAGGTGTTTGTGACTACTTTTCTACCTTGCCTATCGGAGAAATTAATCTCAAGCCAATCTTACGATTGTACTCAAATACGATAGAAACAACAAGATTAGATCACATAACTACAGAGAAAATAGTTGGGTCTTGCTTCACAATCCCAATGAAGTCTTCAAGTCGTTAACCTACATGGTCTCAGTAGAAACCTAAGGTCAAAGGAGAATCGACTCTAGATTATACAACTAGTATCACACAGGAGGTATGGGGATTAGGTTTCCCAGTTGCTAGAGTTCTCCTTTATATAGTCTTCCAAATCAGGGTTTGCAATCTAAGTTACCTTGGTAACAAAGAATTCAATATTCACTATTAGATGAAAACATGATTAGATTCAAGCTAATATCTTTCAACCGTTAGATCAAACTTAGCTTGTTATACACAAATGAAATGCACATTCATTTAGGTTTGTGTAATCGTACCTAAACGTGTACACCTAGTTGGTTCAACAGTAGTTAACCAAGTGGTTATCCATATGAGCACTTTCATATCAACCATATTCATCTTCACCATAACTAGTTCAAATGACTCAAAAGAACTAGTTAGAGAATTGTTCAATTGCTTAGATCTCGTAGAAGTATACAAGACACAATCGAAGCAAAAATGATTTTGATTCACTTGAATCAATTCATGAAATTTATAGCCACGGTTTTCAAATATGCATTCCTTAGTTTATATAAGTTTAAGTTCACTAATAAACCGTTCTTAAAAAATAACCCACTCAAGTATGCATACCAGTACGCATACTTGAGTACCCGCAATAAGTTTGTTTTCAGTTCACAAACTCCAGCAGAAATTCACGGGACGTGAACTTCCGACAGTACGCGTACAAGTACGCGAACTTTAGTTCCGGCTATACTGAGCAGCAAAGTACGCATACTTTGGTTCAAGGACTTTGGACTGACACAAGTATGAGTTCACATACAATGTTTATATCCATTCAAGGTTATATATTCTAAACTCTCATTTCAATCATTGAAACATTTTTAGAGGATGTTAAATAAAGGTTACTCACACACTATTCTTCATCAAGGCGATTTTCAAGATATTTAAATAATCGACATGACTTTCGTCACTTGTAAAGATGAGCTTGGCCAAAGTGAAATCTTACCAACACATATTTCGAGAAATAGATAAGCGAGATAAACTCGGCTCGAAATAGCAAATGTTATAATCGAAGTCTATATAGCAATACGACTTTTGTCTCAAGATAGGAGATAGAGTGGATAGACTTTTGAGTGATAGATAAGTTCAAGTCTCCACATACCTTTTAGTCGATGAAGTTCCACCAGTTCCTTGAGTAGTTCTTCATCTTTGTATGATGATCGCCGTGGAGTCTAGAGCTCAACTACACTTTCTATCCTAGTCCGAGACTTAGTTATAAGTAGACTAGAAATCATGACTTATAGTTTTGGCAACTAAACTTGACAAACAATCTTGAGATAGCAACGCTTGCGAGTTCGACCGAGCAGTGCTCTAACAATCTCCCCCTTTGTCAATTTTGGTGACAAAACTATCAATACATATGGAATACAAAATAAATAAATTTTGCAGCTTCTCTTCCACATGCATGATCTCCTTGGTTCTTCAACATTACTCGAAATCTTCGTCACTTCCAAGTACTCCAATGATTCCAAAGGTTGTAAGTTTAGCATCATTGTTGTTGGAAATCCATAGCCATAACAATGAGAAAACAAGAGCTCTCAATCATTGTTACACAGTGTCATAGTATTATTACACAGTATCAAAGTTCAATTGTATCACAACTTCGACAATAATATTATGGTGATATGTATCACTCCCCCTTAGTCAATACTCCATCTCACATGGAAACCACTCCCCTCTTACATAATGATCCGAAAACTATACGTATTTGTAGTGTGAACTACACATTAATTCTCCCCCTTTTTGTCAATAAAATTGGCAAAGGTACGAAAACTAGTGGGATCCTAATGAAATTTCCATAGAGACACTTCGTGACCAAAAGAAAGCACATATCAACTTTTTTAGATGCAATCATATAGTCGAAGCTAAATGCATTCATCAAGGAGTTTATAAAGATACAAGATAACCCTATAATATTCCATAGCCGCACTCCCCACAAAGATTTGGCAATTAAGCACAAGTTCAATTAAGAACTCTCCCCCATAAAATGTCTTCACGTAAGATGAACCATATTTAAGTTCAGAAAGTTACGTGAAGCATACCTTCACCACAGAAAAGCCGTGTTAAAGCTAGAAGAGTGTCTAGTAGACACTAGAAGTTGGTCGACAAATTTACTTGATCAACAAGTCTTGAGGTTTCCTAACTTAGATAGGATTCCTATCTTAGATGGGTTCTAAAAAATCATAGTTTATTTAATTTCAAGTAAGTTTAAACTCTTATAAAAAGGGAGAAGAATTCTAGACAAGAGAGGGGAGGAAAAACGAGAGAGATAGCAACCATTATTATGGATTGTAATAGAGTTTTTCTTTCTAAGCAATAAAGAAGAAGAAGTTAGTAGAATCGTTTGTGTTCTATCTTTTGTATTCTTAGTTTCTTTGTTTTATTCTTACAATCTTTCTCCACACCAGTACGAACTCTAGGTACCACTGATCGATTACGTATCACATAAGAATATGAATTTGTATCCAAAATACTCAATTAAATTAACCACAAGAGAACCATGATTAATTTAATCGGAAATGCTCAACATAAGAAAATTTACGGAGCCTCACAGTATATACATATGGAAGATCAATACTGCGGAATAGACAATGATTCATTTTATTTTCCATCACTATTTGCACAATGACATACAATAGGCATAATCCTTGTAAACAAAAGTTTTATCCCTTTCTTCCATCAAAAAATGACATAAAAGGCTTTAACTTTCGTAATGTCAAAAGTTCATTCTATCTTTTATCAATACTTTCATACCGACATAATAGAGATAACTTTTGACCACGTATGGGACAATCATAGTTCACGGACGCAAACACACATATCCCATAACAAATTGCAATATATAAAACCATAAAGATTAATACTGCAAAATCATCTTCCAAACAAACTTTAGAATTTAAATAAATAAATCTAAAAACATTGAAGATGAATATCGTTGGACATAGCTATGTGTAATCACAATAATGGCTATTCCAAACTCTAGTTATTCTTCTTAAAAAACAAAAGAATAAAATTCTCATATGAAGTTTTTCCTAGGCATTGAGACCTCTGAAAAATTCTTTATCATCCCCGAACTCCTTGTCGTCAACAGCCATGGGAACATATGGTTTGTGAATGAATGAGTCAATTCCAACAAACCTTCTAGGCTGAAGATGTCGAACCAGGGCCTTCTGAATTTCAAGAGTTCTAAAACCATAAGCCTTTATTTGTTGAGTCTCCTTTCTTGTCTCCTTCAACTCTTCAAGAACATCAGAACTTCTGAGCATTTGAAGGAACAACTCTTGGCTTCCTCACATTCCTTCTTTTTCTTTTCAAAGTTGGAGGTAACAGAGATCTTTATTTTTTTCCTTCGTGATTGATGGCTTAACAATCATATTAACATGTTTTCCATCAAAAGACATGATGCTTGGAGTATCCATAAGCTTACAGATTTGTGAGAGGAAATCACAATTTAACCTCAACAAGCATTCTTAAGTTAAAAAGAGTTTCAGGGGAGGAAAAAGAAGAATGTGGGGTTACGGAACCTTTATACACTCAAAAGGATTCACGTACACACAACTCATATCCTATAAAAGGCATAATTATCAATTTTAACCCTCTTTTATTGATTAACCAGGGAAGACCTTTCCAATATCAACTAGATATAAAAAGTGGCATGAATTCTAGGCTTTACAATGCTCTTAGAGCAAAAACAAACAAAAGAAAAACAAAACAACTAAAGATTTTTTTGTTTTTCTTAAATCCTAAGGTAAAATCTTGTCTCTTTTAAACAGGCACATGAGACAAGATGCACTAACCATCACAATTTAAGTTGTGCTGGGATGAACAATAATCTGTCCATCATATCCTTTTCGATCGGAATTCATAGAACCATGTTTCTCATAAAGTTTAGACCAAAACTTTCTTTCTAATGGTCTTTTCTTATCTTTGGAAACTAACTTCTTTGACGAAGATAAAATCTTACATACCTCAGATGTCTTTTGAGCAAGTTTAAGATTGTTCGCTAATTGATTTTCTATTCGTTGAAGTTTGTTGATATGTCTGAATTTGTGTTTGTATTTGTAACACTTTGAAAGTTCATGACCCTTGAGTGAAAAATATGAACATGTCAACCTGGAATATGATTCACGTATCCGAGATGTGCAAGCGTAATGTAAAGTAACACTTATAATTGAATTTGGATGTTAAATTATAACAAAACACCATGAAATAAAAATAACCAACCTTCAAGTGATGCTTCTTCTACCCTTGGAACAAGGAAGATACAAGATTTGAGGTTCTTCTCTAATAATCTTCAAAATTCTACCCAATTCTAAGATTGGAAACTAAAAGATAATAGATGCATCTCTTACAAATTGAAATTTCTACCCAATTAAAAATTGGAAATAACAAAGTGTTGGAGGCTCTTCTCTTAGGAAGGATTTAGGTTTCTTACACCACTTTTCTAAACAAAAGCAAACTTGAAAACTAGAAGAGTTGGGGTTTAAATAATAAGTAGTAAACAAAAAGGACAAAGGTAGGAAATAAGGGAAAGAAGGGGGTAAAAGAGTAAATATGAAATAAAAGGGCATAAATGGTATATATGAAATACCATTATGCATCATCCTTCCCTCCTTAAGTGAAATTCGCCCTCGAATTGTCCATCTCTTCATCCATAGCATTGTCACCCCAATATGGAACCAAGTGCTTAACATTAAAGACGTCGGGCGCATTTAATTGAGCTTGGTAAGTTGAGTCGATAAGCATTATCATTTATCTTTTTCCAATTGGAAATGGTCCAATCTTCCTTGCCTTGAGATTGTTGTACTCACCCACGGGAAAACGTTCCTTAGTAAGAACCGCATAAACAAGATCTCCTACATCAAACTTAACCACGCGTCATCTTTGATCAACCTTGTTCTTGTATTTCCTTGATGAGGCTTCTAAATGCTTTCGGGTGCTTTCATGTATAAGGTGAAGTTGAGAAACAAAGTCTTCTGCCTTAGCATTTGGCCTTTTCAAATCCGGTACTAAGGACAAGTCAAGTGGTACTCTTGGATTGAACCCGTATACCACCATGAATGGTGAATAACCACTACTCCGGTTCACCGCATGGTTGTAAGCAAATTCCGCCTTACATAAAACTTGATCCCATGTCTTCAAATTCTCCTCAACCAAACAACGAAGAAGATTACCTAGGGAACGGTTTACCACTTCGGTTTGCCCATCCGTTTGATGGTGATAAGCGGTGCTAAAACTTAAATTGATCTTAACCAACTTCCATAAGGTGCGCCAAAAATGCCCCACAAAACGACTATCTCTATCCGAGACGATGGAAGAAGGAATACCATGTAAACGGTAAATTTCTTTAAAAAAAAGTTGAGCTACCATGACCGCATCTGTTGTCTTTTTACAAGCAATAAAATGAGACATTTTGGAAAAACGATCTACCACTACAAATATTGAATCCATACCTCTTTGAGTACGCGGTAATCCCAAGATGAAATCCATGCTCAAATCTTCCCATGGACGAGAAGGAATAGGAAGTGGCATGTATAATCCCGCATTAGTGGCCATTCCTTTAGATACTTGACATATATGTCATCTCTTCACATATCGATAAATCTCCTTCTACATTCCCGGCCAAAAGTATGAGCTAGAAACCAAGTTCCAAGTACGAGTAGTCCCCATATGCCCCTCATCGTGAAGCTCCTTAATAATTTTCAATCTCAAGCTTGATTGCGGAATGCAAAGACAATTCTTCCGGTAAAGGTACCCATCGAAAAGAACATAATCGCCATTTTGGAGTGACCTTTCATCAACCATAAGAGGACAAAAATAAGTATCATTCTTTAAGAGCTCCCGAATATCATCGAATCCCAAAATACGAGCCCTCATTTGTGTAAGAAGAGAAGTACGTCGACTCAAGGCATCCGCTACCTTGTTTTGTACGCCCGACTTGTGCTTGATGGAGAAAGTAAATTGTTGCAAATAAGAAGCCCATTTACCATGCCTAGTAGAAAGCTTGTCTTGAGAATTGATGTGCTTCAATGCCATGTGGTCCGAAAATAAAATGAACTCATTGTGAATAAGATAGTGCCTCCAATGCTTGAGTGCTTGAACAATAGCATAAAACTCAACATCGTAAGTGCTATATGCAAGTCTTACCCCATTCAACTTTTCACTATAAAATGCCACCGGTTTCCCTTCTTGACTAAGAACCGCCCCAATGCATAGTTTAGAAGCATCACAATGAAGTTCAAATGGTTTATCAAAATTTGGTAATATTAAGATTGGAGATGTACTTAACTTTATTTTCATCAATTCAAAGGCTTCGTCCGCTTCTTGAGTCCATGAATACTTTCCACCCTTCATGCATTCGGTTATTGGAGCCATGATTCCGCTAAAGTTTGCAATGAACCGACGATAAAAAGAAGCTAACCCATGAAAACTTCGAATATCAAACAAAGTTTTTGGCTTGGGCCAATTCCTTATGCATTCCACTTTATCTTCATCTACCGAAATCCCATCCTTACTAACCACATAACCAAGAAACAAAACTTTATTGGTCATGAATGCACACTTCTTCAAGGTAGCATAAAATTGTTGTGTCCGCAAAATCATGAGAAACTCACGGAGGTGACGTATATGAGATTCCATATTGGGACTATAAACAAGTATGACATCAAAGTAAACAACCACACACTTCCCAATCAACGACCGAAGTGCTTGATTCATTACTCGCATAAATGTACTTGGAGTATTTGATCGCCCAAATGGCATAACCATCCATTCATACAAACCGTCTCTAGTCTTGAAAGCGGTCTTCCATTCATCTCCCACCTTGATACGAATTTGATAATATCCACTTTAAAATCAAGTTTGCTAAAAACACATGCTCCACTTAATTGATCAAGTAAGTCATCCAAACGAGGAATTGGAAATCGATACTTCAATGTGATTCTATTGATTGCCTTACTATCCACACACATACGCCATGAACCATCTTTCTTTGTTACTAACAAGGCCGGTACCGCACAAAGGCCAAGACTCGGTCTTATAAAACCTTTGGATATAATCTCTTCAACTTGGCGACGTAATTCTTCATGTTATTTGGGACTCATCCGGTAGTGGGCTTTGTTGGGAAGACTTGAACCGGGTACTAGATCAATTTGGTGTTGCACATCTCGTAATGGTGGTAATACATCCGTAAGTCGATAGGAAAAACATCTTGAAATTCTTCGATAATTGGCTTGACTAGCGGTGGCACGGAATCATACGATGGAGATTCTTTAACATGAAGTATATAGAAAACCTCCGAATCATCCAACTCTTTTATGAACTTTTGATAAGTAAGTAGATTTTTACCATCACCATTTTGTGGCTTAGGCATAAGCTCACGATTGGGTACAAAAGTCAACTTCTTATTGCTCAACATGAACGAATAGTTGTTTGTTCTCCCATCATGATTCACAAACCGATCATATTGCCAAGGGCGCCCAAGAAGTAAATGACATGCATCCATCAAAACAACATCACACCAAACATTGTCTACATATTTGTTACCAATAGAAAAATTAATGAGACAACGCTGAGTGACTTTTACCTCGCTTCCTTGGTTAAGCCATGATAAAGAATATGGAGAAGGATGGTCTTTTGTCTCTAATTTCAACTTTCAAACCACTTCTTCGGAAACGATATTTTCACAACTCCCCGAATCAATCACAAGCTTGCAAACTTTCCCACCAATTGTGCAAGTGGTTTGAAAAATATTGTGGCGTAGCCATCAATCACCTTCGTCGAGTTTTGGAGTAAAATAGTTACGCAACACAACCAAACATGGTCTTTGGTCACCGGTGATAAACTCCTCTTCCACTTCTTCGTCGGGTTCTTTATCAAATATTGGTGGCTCCATAAGATCCAAATATGCATCACCTTCATCATCACCTTGAACAAGTAAGTTCTTCCTCGGACGATCACTCTTCCTACAATCATATGATTTATGTCCTTCGTCTCCACACTTGTTACATTTACCTTGAAAGACTTGTTGAGAAGTATTGGATTTTGATGGAACGTTATTAGTTGGAGCTCGATGAGTTGGAATTGGAGAAGTAGTATTTTTAACACCTCCTTGAGTGTGAGTACTCCAATTGGTATGTGAAACTCTCTATGCGTATTACTTCTCCAAAGATAATGCCCTTTAATATGCTTCCGACACCGAATAAATATCAAATAAGTTTAAAGTGTATTGATATTGCATTCTCAAACCTCCTATATACCTTGCTACAAGTTGCTCTTCCGTTTCGTTAATATCGTTCCTAGCAACCAATTGATAAAACACTTTGGTGTAGTCATTAATCGACTTGGACCCTTGCCTAAGATTTTGAAGTTGTTGATAGATAAGTCTTGTATAATTATGGGGTAGAAATGCAAGCCTCATATGTTTCTTAAGCTTCTCCCAAGATTCAATTTTAGCTTGACCTCTTCTCAACCTCATTTGTTTAAGTTGTTGCCACCAAGCGCCGGCTCTTCCTCGAAGTCTTGTTGCAACCAACCCAACTTTCTTATTTTCGGGCACTTCCTTGAAATCTAAGATTTTTTCAACCGTTGCTAACCAATCAACGAATTCTTCCAGAGCTAAACCCCCACGGAATTCCGGAATATCAACTTTGAGTCCACCTTCCCATCGGTTTGAAGTAGCAACATTGTGGTATCTCGGTCTTTCTTCAAACATTTGGCGTCTCCCTTGTTGATGAACATGACTATCAAAAGAAGTGGTCTCCTCATCCATTACTTCTTATTCATAATGATGATGTTGAGTTCTATATTGATCTTGATGGATATTTAAGTTACCAAATCTTAAAAAAAAATCTTCGAATTTTGTATTCATTCTTTGTTGCATTTCATCAAACACTTCATGCTTAAAGACCTCTAATTCCTCTTTCATAAAAATTTCACCTTGATTAACTATTTTCCTTGGAGCCATAATGAAACCACAAGGAGAATGAACCCAATTTAACAATAGCACATACAAAGATTCAAACCCCCCAAGCTAATAATTAAAATCTTCTCCATAATTTCCCAAAAAAAAAGAAACCAAAGCTCTTGATACCAACTAACGTAAAGTAACACTTATAATTGAATTTGGATGTTAAAAATAACCAACCTTCAAATGATGCTTCTTCTACCCTTGGAAAAAGGAAGATACAAGATTTGAGGTTCTTCTCTAATAATCTTCAAATTTCTACACAATTCTAAGATTGGAAACTAGAAGATAATAGATGCATCTCTTACAAATTGAAATTTCTACCCAATTACAAATTGGAAATAACAAAGTGTTGGAGGCTCTTCTCTTAGGAAGGATTTAGGGTTCTTACACCACTTTTCTAAACAAAACCAAACTTGAAAACTAGAAGAGCTAGGGTTTAAACAATAAGTAGTAAACAAAAAGGACAAAGGTAGGAAATAAGGGAAAGAAGGGGGTAAAAGAGTAAATACGAAATAAAAGGGCATAAATGGTATATATGAAATACCGTTATGCATCAAAGCAGCTAGACACAAGGTAGAACCTGAAAAATTAGACAGAGAGTTTCCAATAGAAAGGTCAATTTTTTCTTCCAGATTGGTTGTTTTTTCTTCTGAAAATATATCAAGATTGATGTATGTATTGCTACAATTATCAAAATCAATATTTTCACAAAGAAGTGCAACACTCTATTTTTCGTCTTCATTAGAATCATAGTTTTCAGACATTTCATCAAGAGTTGCAGCAAGATTTTTGTTCCCAGTGTATTTCTTTCGATTTGGACACTCATTTGCAAAATGACCAAAACCTTTACACTGACTTTTATTAGTGAAACCGATCTTAAGTAATCACCTGAGATGGTATGATCGATTTGTTGTAATTGGTATGACCAACTCTAGGCAAAGGGGAACCGATCCTAGTAAGAGGTGCAACCGATCACAAGAGGGTAATCGATCCTTGTAAGAGGTGCAACAAGTTTCTAGTTATTGGGAACCGATCCTATGAACATGTGCAACATGTTTTTAGATATTGGGAACCGATCCTATGGATATGTGCAACAAATACAAGTTAGGTACCACATATATGTGGGAACCGATCCTAGTACCTAGTCAACCGAATTTTGGAAAGCTAGTGTGACTAATTCCAGTACCCACATGGAGGTAGAACCGAAACTTGTTTTGGTAGAACCGTGAAACCCATGTTTGGTGATTTGATAGGATAATCAATCACATAGTTTTTGGAAGTCAGATGAACCAATTCTAAACTTGTTTGGAAGTGTGGCAAATCGATTCCAAGATAGTAAATATGAAAGATGATTTACAAAGTTAAGATGTCGAAATTGTTTGAACATGTGCAGTAACGCTTATCTTTTATTGTTCAAAGATATTCCTTAATAGCTAAAGGAGAATCCCGGATCGAAAATAAATTGAGAATCTTTTAATTAAGGTTTTTAATTTTATATTTAGAAAATAAAAATTAGTAATGTGCATTTACTAGTTGGAGATTTTCTAAGAAATTTCGGTCAATATTTGGGCAAAGCATTTCCAGGAATTATGGAAACCAAATTTGGAACTATATTGCATATCTTGATAATATTTTCGGTTTTGGAAATTCCTTGGTGTCAAACTTCCTTGGTCTATAAATATCAAAGTTTGCATTTCGAGCAAACTAATCCTCAGAGCCAGCAAAACTACCTAGTTGTGTTGTTACTGGTGGAGCCGTCTATTCGGAGAGGAAAGTAACCTAATTAGGCGAAATCTCTTACGACCGCTGTTTAAAGACTTCTTTGGGATTGAGAAGATCTATTAGTACCGTTGGTGGGAAACTAGATAATTGCAGTTTATTATTAGTTTTTGATTGATTTGATTGACTAACGGTTGTTGAACTTTGATTGCACCTAGTTTGTTTATGCTTGAGAATCTTCTCTTCTGATATAAGAGTCACTCAAACTAGATCAAAATTTCAACGGGGATCTTTAGACTGTTTGTAGATCTAAAGACATCTTGTGATAATCCATTGTTAACAGACTCTGTTCTGTGTGTGATTGATCACAAGAGATTCAAGTTGATTGTGTGAAGGTGTTTATTGAAGATCTAAGAAGATTCGAAGACGAAGAAGATTTCTGATTTGGGTTCATAATCTTTGGTGTGCACAATACTTGTTTCAGTTAAAGAGGATCCAACTATAATCGGTTTATCCTTGTTGGTAGGCCTCGGAATGTGTATAAATTTAAGCCTACGGTGATAACCGCAAGTGCACGGCGTCTATCGGAGACGCGGCAAGTACGGGTCGAACCACAGAGACTTGTGGTGCTCTTGTATGATCTAAGGCTTACTCTAGACTGAATTCAGGTGATAATGTAACACAAATGTTTTTGTTGCCGGTACGGCTGGATAATGTTCAAGTGACTCTAACTAAGGAATGAAACAGTGACAGTGAGGGGCTAGAGTCTTCATTCCACCACTAAATTCCTAGTGTATTCTTAACTAAGTTGATGTTCTTGTTGTCCTGTTATTGATAAGGGCAGGGTGTCAATTCCACCACCTATCTTTCCCTGTAATGCCTCAAATAACAGCTAATGTGCTAACCCAGAGCACTAGTTGTCTAATTAAGTACAACTAGTCAAGGGAATCAGCATTTGTATCTAAGGTTGAGCTGCAATACACTCAACACAGTTGTGACCTAACTACAATGGATGCAAGGCATCCATTGTGAGAGAAAAGCATTGGGTATTGATAACTGAAGACATTTGATAAGATTAAGTACTCAAGAACAGTTCACATAGTTAAAAACAAAACAAAGAATTAGGGTTTCATTGAGACCCTAACAACTAAATTAAAACATCAAAATAAAATAACAAAGAACAAAATTAAACCTAATTGAAGCACTGGCTAGCCCAGGCATGGGGTTTTTCGCACACCCTTCACTGCTATTTATACATGCACACCTCAAAACTACCAAACCCTAATTCTTCTTTAAAACAGAAATTAAATGCAAAATAATTCGAACCCATACTCTGGTTGTCTCTGAATCATGCTCTCCTCTGGTCCATGCGTCGACTGATATGATGTATGAGAAACCCTAGTACCAATTATCTTTAATTTAGCTTCTAGGGTTGATAGAAGCTAAAAGAAAGATAACTAGACCTAGAGAGGGTACGGAGGTGGTTGATGGTGCGGTTGTTGTGGTGAAAGAAGATGGGGATGGTGATGATAGAGACAGGAGATGGAGAGGAAGATATGGGAGAGTAGAGCTCTGCTCTGTCGGAAGAAGGAGAAGAGATGAAAGAGAAGAGAGAAGAGAAAATGGGTTTTCTCGATAGGGTATATGGTATGGGGGCTTCGGTGTTGAGCAGGTGCATCGCTGTTTGATGGAGAAGCTACAGCGAGCGTAGGATGAGGAGTAGGTGATCTGAACGGCTGAGATAGAGTTGGGACGATTTGGTGTTGCACGGGAGCAGCGAACTCTGATGCTCGTGGAGGCAGCGACCGTAGGATGTAGCAGTGTGATCTCAACGGCTTGGAGTGGACGGGCTCGGATCCGGGTCGTGGGTAGCTCTAGCCCATGTCTTCCTTGTTGGGTTGCAACTGATTCGCGCGCGGGCTTTGGCTATCTACTCCATAGAAGCTTGACTCCAATTCTTCTGCTCTTTGGCTCCTCAGTTTCTCCGGACTTTATTTACTACCTAAAAACACAAAATTAATTAGTACAAATATTTATTCTTGAAAACAAAGAAAACACAGAATCTGGGATAATATCTGATTTCTAAGCGCAAAAGATGAGTAAAATGCCAATAAAAAGGTGTATAAATATGCACTATTTGGCACTCATCAAATACCCCCAAACCTGAATTTTACTTGTCCTCAAGTGAAAAAAAAAAAAAAGAAATCCTAACTATACCCCTGTCGCAGGTCTCTCGAATGCATTTAGCATATGCACTAAGCCTTTAAACCCCTAGGTGTCCCTAGTGGACGAGTTGTAGTCTCGTGAGGGTTTACCAGAGGTGTACCCACAAAACCTTCTCCAACTTCAGAGTGTAAAAGAGTCTCAAGCATCCTAGAAGCTATGAGGACATAGAGTTTCTGCATGCTAGTAACAGAAGTTAGAACTACCAATGAACGCATTCTCATCCTTAAGTGCTGAGCGAGAAGTAACCATACCATATGAAAGAATTCGGATTCGATTGTGATCATAAGTCTCAACTTCTGCCTCACCATTAGGGTTTTATGATAATTGCACTCAAAAAGATCGCTTTTTAGTCTCTCATGTGTGCAGCGGGAATAAAGAGAGAAATCCTGCACACGTTGTAGGTAAGAAGGATAACCTTCCGAAATAAAATCTGGAGACTCCACAGAGGTGTGGACAAAAAGAATCTTTTCTGATGATCTCTAAGAAAGGAAATCAACCATTAGCAAGGGGTGGGAGTACTCACTCACTTCTCACCCGATCGGCAATTAATATCAATCTCTCATAAGAACCATAGAAACGTCTTCAATCTTCGGTCTTCAAATGTTGATGATGAACTTCTAAACTTCATAAAAACTTGACAATTTTTAACTTTTCTACTTAATTTCCTTGTTTGGATTTTTCTTTTTGAACTCTTCTTTACCATGGTGGTAGCAAAAATAAACTACAATATTTTTATTATTATTATTTATTTTATTTTTTTTGAATTACAATAAGTGAAAATAAAAATACAAATAATGAAACAACTAACTCCATGGACAAAGGACTTTATCACTCAATTTTTCCACAACTTGTATTGTCTTGATTTTATAAATTTTATTTATTCTCATCCTATTTTCTTTTCTTTGTTGCACATAAACCTTGGACTATATCAATTTTTCTTTCAATATTCGATGTTTGCTCCGTTTTTTGACGATGATGTGTTTCTATGGGTCTTGCTGATTGAGAGAGAGAGTGATGCTAACTGCAAATCGGTATTTAGAAGGAGTTTTCTTCTTTAAACGTCACCCTCATGATTGACAAAAACTAGCACTCAAGAGATCAAAAGTAGTGCTGAAATTGGTGCGAAGTTGGGTAGCTCACCATTCCTACCCGGAATTTACGTAAGGTGACACACACTCTAAGAGCTTTTCTAGAAAGTTGCAAAAATTTGAAGGTTGGTGCCTCACTTGATGTAAAATGGGTAGTCTCCACTATGGGTGATCACAATTCTACTACCGAATATCTAAACAGCACCTAATTCACCCTCCGGTATGGTTAAATCCAACTTTAACGCTCTAATCAACTAAGAAACCCGATTGCATTCTCCGGTACTTCTAACTTCTGTTATTTCGGTCAAAACTCTCTATGTAAACATAGCTAGAAGCATGCTAGTGACTCTAAAATCTCTAAAAATTGGAGGTTTTTATTTGCAAAAAGTTTTTGAATTTTTTAATTTTTTTTTTTTTTTTTTTTTTTTTTTTTTTGGAAATAAAAGATAAAATAAAAGACTAAAAACTCTAAATGCAAATGCACCCCCAAACCTAAATCAAACATTGTCCTCAATGTGTCGACAGATAGGAAAAATTTAAACAATCACATACCAAGAGAACTATGCTGATAAGAGAAAAGGGAAGAGATTACCGGTATGTCGGCGGGAGCAAGGTTGAGCTTCTTTAGTCAAGGCTAGAATCCAACATTCTCCATGGAGATCATATCGGATTAGCACAAAATATGTACAAGAAGACTCAACCGATTCAAGAAAAGAAAATTTAACAAGTCCTACTGGATTATATACAATGAAAAGTCACCATAAACCAACAGTCTAAAGAGTTGAGGATCAACCCAATAGAAAAAATATACAAACATCAACAGTCTTACAAAAATATAATATGATAGTGCAAGTAAGACTGTGTATGTGAATGAGCTTCCCCCAAACCTAAACTTGTGAACGGGTGTGTTTGGGAGCACAAAATCTTGCAATTTTAAAGGTACATCATGCAAAAGGTCTAACTCAAAATGAGTTTTGCTAATAACAGGCAGACATACACATTCCAATTGTGACTCCTTAAGAGTGTTATACTTTGATGCAAAATAGTCCAAGAGGACTTGGGAAGCACAAAGTTCTAGGCCTAAGTTAGGCATTTTCAGAAAAGTTGGTTTTGCAATTTTGTTACAAACTACACCTAGGTTTGGTGGAGGAGTTTCAATTTGTGACTCAGGAGAGAGGTTAGGTACATCTAAGGTATTTTCATTTTTAAAATCATTTGTACCATCACACACTTTCCTAAAGTCAGAAGAGGGTAAATCATGTTCACTTTCACAGGACAATTCCACAGGATCCACATCATCATCACATATATGAATATCAGAAGAAGCATCATTCATGGGGTTCACAGAAGAGACAATTAATGTATCTGAACCTACAGATTCTACTACATTTTCAAAATACACATGCTCTTCATATTCATCATCATCATCATCATAGCAAAAATTCATCTCTCCATTCAAAATTGTAGTATTTTTAGTGTACTCATCTACCTCTAGATTAGGTTCATATTCAATGTTAGTTGCATGAGTAAGACTAGAAACACTATTTTCAATTCTATCATTTTGTAACTCAATCAGGTTCCTTTGAAGAATCATCTTGAGTTGTTCTATTGAAGGAGAGTCTTCACTAGTGGGTATGCATTCCTCATATGGATATTCATTGTATGGTTGTGCATTAGGTTCACTAGAGAAGGGAAATTCATACATGTTGCTATGTTGATGGTCATGCATTGCATTCATTTCAAGCCTAGCATTTTGCTCCATGAGTGTTTCCATTATTGATTGCAAACTAGGAGTTGGGGGAGTATAAAATTGTTCATCTCCCCACTGTGGTGAATGATGCATGTGTGTAGGTTGATTATGGTCCCAATAGTTGCCAAAGATAGTCACTTCTAGACACTTCGTACATTGGATTATCATGGTTTTCCCTAGACTGTCTAAAATTATGCAAAATATAACAGTTCTCAGCAGGGTGGTCTAAGTTACCACATAAGGTACATGCATAAATTTCATATTGCCTAGAGGAATTAGATTTGACAGATCGCTCATGTGATTGCCTTTCTAAGGCAGATAGTCGAGCTTCTAATTGATCGAGAAGTGATGACTGGGTATGAGGAGAGTGTTTATTCTCAACCTGTGATGGATGATACATGTGCTCATAGTGATTAGGGTATGTGAAGTCAGGGCCCTGAGAAGGCTCATAATAATCCCTAAAATCACTATGGTATGTGGGGAGTTCATCCTGTGAAGCGTGCCCGTAAGCAAGCTCTCTAAGGGATTTGTTTATATCCCCAGATGCAGACCAAAATCCTGACATGATTTATCAACTCAAATTGAACTCAAAGCCTAGTTTGGTTTATGTAGGCTTTGATTTGGTTTAAATGGGATTCATTTTGGTTTTTGTGGGCTTAGTTGTTTGCAGCCCAGGAAGATACAACCCACAAAAGAAAATAACACTTTATTCTAAGTGTAAGCCCAAAAGGTTGCTTTTTGAATTTGCTAAGCCCAGCTGAATAAGTGTATTTCAGCCCAGATGATGTGGGCTTAGTTATGTGCAGAGCCCAGCAGTGTGAAACTGCACAGCCCAGGTTGCTGAGTGGAAAGCTTAGTGATTGTAGGCTTAGTTATGTGCAGAGCCCAGCTGTGTGAAACTGCACAGCCCAGAAGTGAGTTGATTGTGAGCAGCCCAAAGAAGCGCGCCAGCCTTAGGCGGCGGCCCGCATTAGTTTTTAAACAGCCCAGCAGACTATGGGCTCAGTTTGGTGTGACAGGAGCAGAGCCCAGTGATTGTGGCTCAGTTCTGTGCAGAGATTGGTAAGCTTTCTCAACACAAGTCTAAGAGCAGCTTAGCTCATACCTTAGCTATGGGCACAACTTGGCAAGGTTACACAATGAGTAATCACACAGGCTTTAACAGTTATAGGGGACAGAACCAAACACAGGCTTTGCCGAAGCCAAGGAGACACAGTGAAATAGCAAACTGACTCAATCAATTCTAATGCACAGCACACACAAAAGCACAGATTTTCAGCTAATACAACTTTTGCTCAAATCATGCACAAATGCCAGATTCAACAGGGTAGCATGCTACTCAATTTTTCACAAATCATGTGCAAAGATGTAGGGCAGGTTGGAGCTCTGGGCAGATCACAGGGATGGCTTTTCAGCTAGCAGCTACAGCCAAAAACTTGCAACTTCGGGGGCTAGCAAGGTGGCGAAGGCTCACAAATTTGCGTGCTTAAACACAGGCTATGCTCAAGGGTTTGTCAAAGTGCAGACGAGAGGAAATCAACTAGCTCGCTTGAGTTTGTGGCATCAACTCACTCAGTTGATGTCGCAGTCTGAGTTGATGTCAAACTCAGAGCTCAGGTGTTATTCAGTTATGGCTCAATTGTTCACACTTTGCTCAACAGGTCAAACTTAAAACTGACATCCAACTTGGTTATTCATGTAGTTGCAGGATTTCCCACACTACACCCCTTACTCAATTTTGCTTAATTAATCCATTGAAAGATGTAAGATCAAGAACATTTATTGATTGAGTCCATGAAATGTTTACACATGAAAATAGAATTACACTTAGAAATTAAAACACTCTTCTACTTTCTCTCTCCTATTGACTTGCTTAACAATTCCAAAAGATCTCTCCCTCTAACAGACTCATTTAGCCCTTTATATAGGGTAATACATAGTGGATGACAGCTATGCTATCCTTTATTTTCGGGAATGTCCCGCGAAGTGTCGCAAATGCACAAACATTCACTCGCGACACTCCTCAACCCTCGCCAGTTTCATGTCTTCTTTATGTTTTACTTGTCGTTATTCATTGCGTCGTTTATTTTAGCTATCTCATGATCGCCTCGCGACATCGTCGTTTATTAATCCCGCGAGCCCCTGTGCGTTGCGATATTATGATCCTACATCTTGCCTCTTTTTCCTTGAATATTGCTTGAAGAGCGATCTTTAAGGAAAAATCATTGTTGTAGTAATCTTTGGTCTTTTTTTCGATGATGGAACGAGCGGAAGAATACCGTACTTGAAAAGTACGTACTTTGCCTCTATTCTTTTGCGAAGTTCAAGCTTCTATATACGAAGTGTCATTTCTTGCCTCATGTGTTACGAGAATAATCAATTTCGCAATCTCTTCTCGCCTATTAGGAAATATGCCGTATATTTGGATTCTACTAAAGTTCAAATCGTCAGGTTTCCTTGGATTTAGTGGTGACCGTTTACACGTGTCTATATTTACCTCTTTTTCCGGTGCATTTAATGTTATCCGGTCATAACATTTTTCTCATCTATTTATAGGAGTATCCCCTGTGAAGAATTTTCCTTTTCCTTTTCATCTTCTTCATCGTCTGCAAGTGTTCTTCTTCTTCATCGTACAACTAGAAGAGAAGCCACAGGAATATCCCCTTTTTGCTTAACTTATGGAGTTGAAGCAGTACTCCCAACAGAGGTCGTGATTCCGACAACCAAAAAAGAGGTCTGGGAGAAAAATCTTAGCGCAGCAACATTCTAATCAAGTTGGATGAATTGGAAGAAAACGAGAAAAGGCACTGCGACACATGGAGAATTATCAAGACGGCTAGAGAATATAACAAGCGTGTCAAAATACGTGAGTTCCAACCAGAGACTTGGTGTTACGAGAAACCCCAATATATCAACGTGAAAGTGGAGGCAAGTTGGTGAGAAAATGGGATGGACCTTATATCATCAAAGAGGTAGTTGGTACAGGGGCATATAGATTGATGGATCCCGAAGGAAAAGATGTGGGACAAAAATTGGATAGACCATGGAATAGATTATATCTAAAGAAGTATTACCCGTAAAGTATTTGCGACATTCAATTAAATTCGCGAAGATCTCGTGACAAGAATAACAAAAAGTCATGAAGGGCTTAACAAAACAACAAGAGATAATGAATGATTAAATGAATGAATCGGCGAATATCTCGCGAGCAAAATAGCAAATGATGAAGACTGATTGAATAAAAGAATGAATGAATGGGACGAACCTTTGTGGCGTACACCCTAGTTCGCGAATAACATTTCGTAAGAGGCAAATGTAAGACCTAAAGTGCGTCATATAAGGGGGTATCTCTCGACATGGCTCAGGGGGAAGGTTACACCGCTCCTGAAGCCTGAGTCATGAAAATTTGGGGCCCATGAAAGCCTATCCGGGAGAGGTACCTTGGATTCCCAACTATATATGTAGGTTATACCCGGTTGGGCGACCGAGGGTCTCTTCCAAGGAGTCAGTGTATGCTCAAGGCGCCGAGGTACACGGTTGAGCCAGAGTGCCCGGGATGGATGAACCTATCCCGGCCATTCTTGGCAAGTCTTGGCATGCGTTGCACTCGCCCGAAGAAAACTCCACTTAGGGTGCAGCCTCGTAACCATAAACCCTATAGGTATAAGGGATAAGAGGCTGCGAAAACAACTGGCTGTTGTTAAGACCGGATGGGAGGAGCTAGTCTTGTATGGCCGATGTTTCGCCTCCTTGAAGGGGCAACCGGGGAGATGATAAGGGCGACGCTTTCCATTAGGGGAAGTGTCAAAACAGCACGCAAATGTCATAAGGCTATGTTTTCGCAAGAGAATTTAGGCTCGTCATATTTGTGCAATGATCCTGCAGAGGCAATAATACTAACGCGAGGGTAAGGCGAGATCAATGGGTCTTTACACGAAAGTGTACGGACGTCCTGCGATTTCGTCGCACGACGGCAATGTCATGGGGCTTTATGTTCGCAAGGATATATAGGCCTGTCATATTGTCGCAACTAAAACATCCTGCAGAGGCAAAAATACTTGGAAAATGATAAGGCAAGATCAATGGGTCTTTACATGCAAGTGTAAAGACGTCCTGCGATTTTGTCGCGATGAAAGGTGCAGGGGAAGACCTCTAATTAGGGAGGTCTAACTTGGAAGACCACACAAAAATGATAAGGCAAGGTCAATGGGCCATTGCATGAAAATGTAAAGGCGGCCTGCGACTTTGTCGCAGAGAGAAGAATTAAAATCAAATCCCTAATTGGGATGGGTTTACTTAATAAAAAATTCAATGAGCGAACATGCTCGCAAGGTTGTCTTAACTAAGAAAGGAAGAAAGAAATATGGGAATTACTCAATCAAAGAGTTAAATCATTCACACAAAAAGGAATCCTGGCAAATTACAAAGAGAGTTTAATTCTCTACATCAGCATTATCAAATATAGAGGATGGTTGAGACTTTTCTGCGCCTTTATCAGCTTCGCCTCCTTGATTGGTGGATTTTCATCGAAATGTGTTCATCACCTTCGTTCTCGCCGCCATTCGGATTTTCTTCGAGAGTCTTTTTATTTGGATCTTCATCGACAACTTCCTTATCGGGGAGATCTTCACGCTTTCATATTCATAATCACTATCTGGAGAATTAGGAACTTCATCATCACTTACTTCCAAAGGATTGACATGAATAGGATCAAGAGACTTCGACAGCAAAATATCATTCACAAGAACTTCCGCTTTAAGAGGGAATTGGCGAAGCAGTGCCTTTTGACGATTCTTACTATCAATATCCTTACAATAAGACATATAATCAAACCTACGCTCTGCACGATCGCGAGAACGAGCAAGAGACGAGGCGAGTAGTCCGTTTTCCTTGCGAATCTTAGAATAATCAGACCTGAGGGTGGAGATAGTGGAGCGAAGCTTTCTCTCAGAGTCTGCATAACAAATACACAAGATCAGAGAAAATTCTTATCGAACATTATTGGCATTTTTAGGGTAATAAAGCATTCATTATTTGGCATTTTTAGTCAAATAATTTGACTACCTTCCTTTTGAGAAGTAAGATGTTGAATTAAAGCTGCGAAGTTATTCCCCAAACAGTCCATGACATCATCAAATGAATCTCCAACTAAGCCTTTCAATCGAGATCGCAAATTCTTTTCATTGGAAACAAGTATGGAATTTTCAGTCGCAAGAGTAGAGTTGGATTTTTCTAATTTGGCACATTGTTCTTGGAATTGCTTCGCTTTTACACTCAAAGTTATTCTACCTTGAATAAGTTTATCTCTCTCGGCAGTAATTTCCTCAAGTTGGTTTTTCAAAGTATGTTTAGCTTGTTCTTGTTCTTCACATAACTTTTGACAAGCATTATACTGCTGCGAGTAGCTCGCCATCTTATTCAACAGAGAACGTTTCTCTTGAGAAAGAGTTCGATTCTCATCTGATAAAGTTTCCAACTCCAAATTAGTTTTAGTCAAAGAATAAGAGAGGCGAGATAAGTCATTACTTAATGAGACTTGCTTTTGCGATAAATCAAAATTCTCTTTAGACAAGTTATTTATTTGATGTTTGCATAGGTATGAAGATTATCTAAGAGATTATATTGCTCCATCCAAGCATCTCTTTCACCTCGAACCTCTTCAACGATAGACTCACTTTGATATATCTCCATTATTCGTTTCTGGTTTAATACTTGGAGGACGAGCAAGGGTTTGAGTTGTAAAAAAAAAAAAAAAAAAAAAAAAAATGGCGAGAACATACCTTTTAATTCTTCATTCTTCTTGCGAAGGTTATCACGATCTAGCGAGATGTTGTGAAATTTTTGATTTTCAAGGTGGAGATTATCGCACTTCATAGCCATAATTTGGAGATCATTCTTCAGCTTACCAATCTCTTGAACTAAAGATGCTTGCGAGACCTTATCAGGACCAAGGTGCTTACTTAAAATCTCGCAGACGTTGGATTTGACAGGATCAGCAGAAGTCTTTTTGGCATCATTCACGAGATCTGAAAGAACCTTAAAGGCCACATCTATACCCTCCAAATTTTCTCATAAGTTAGAGGAATTTGCTCAATCAAAAAGACGAGTCATCCTTTGTCAAAGGAGCATTAGGAGAAGAAGAGGTTTCAGGAAGGGAAGTGATTGGAGAAATAGTAGGAGCATTGATAACAGGAGGAGGTGTAAGATTGTTTGTAGCAGGGTTATTATGAGGAACTTGGTCTATGAGGAGTTGAGGTATAGAAATATTGTCGCTGGAAATGTTACCGAGGAAGATAGAGGCACAAAATTATCTTGCGAAGATTTCGCGGCAGGAGACGAAGGCGTGAATGAAGGAAATGGAACGTCGGGGTAACAGGTTTAGAGTAGCGAAGCCTTTTGGGAGTATGACTAAAGTAGTTTTATCATCCTGCGAATGACAAATTAAATAAGAAACAGAGGCAACAACGCATTGCTAATAAAAACAAATGTCTCTTAAATACCTTGTCACTCGCAGACTGTCTTTTTGTAACCGTAGATTTTGCTCGCGATGTGGGCTTTGGTTGTGTGAGGGATTCTTGTTGTGAAGTAGATTTCGATGGCGAGCCCAAAGAAAGAAGAGGGTCCTTCACGGTAAATTTAGTTCTGGGTTGGTTCTTGCTAAACAACAATGGCAGAAAAAGAACCACAAAATTAATCATACCAGTGTGATTTCAACAAGAAAAGCTAATCTCAAATTTAATCAACCGCAAAATCAACCAGATATGGCAAAATTAACAAACCTGGATGCCATGAGAGTAACAACTGGAAGGGAATAGCTAAAGTGATGAAGAAGAAGAACACTTGCAGAACGATGAAGAAGAAGAACACTTGCAGAACGATGAAGAAGAAGAACACTTGCAGACGATGAAGAAGATGAAAAGGAAAAGGAAAATTCTTCACAGGGGATACTCCTATAAATAGATGAGAAAAAATGTTATGACCGGATAACATTAAATGCACCGGAAAAAGAGGTAAATATAGACACGTGTAAACGGTCACCACTAAATCCAAGGAAACCTGACGATTTGAACTTTAGTAGAATCCAAATATACGGCATATTTCCTAATAGGCGAGAAGAGATTGCGAAATTGATTATTCTCTGTAACACATGAGGCAAGAAATGACACTTCGTATATAGAAGCTTCGGAACTTCGCAAAAGAATAGAGGCAAGTACGTACTTTTCAAGTACAAAGTATTCTTCTCGCTCGTTCCATCATCAACCAAAGACCAATGATTACTACAACAAGATTTTTCCTTAAAGATCGCTCTTCAAGCAATATTCAAGGAAAAAGAGGCAAGATGTAGGATCATAATATCGCAACGCATGTGTGGCTCGCGGGATTAATAAACGACGATGTCGCGAGGCAGTCGCAGATAGCTAAAATAAACGACGCAATGAATAACGACAAGTAAAACATAAAGAAGACATGAAACCTGGCGAGGGTTGAGGAGTGTCGCGAGAGTGAATGTTTGTGCATTTGCGACACTTCGCGGGACATTCCCGAAAATAAAGGATAGCATAGCTGTCATCCACTATGTATTACCCTATATAAAGGGCTAAATGAGTCTGTTGAAGGAGAGATCTTTTTGGAATTGTTAAGCAAGTCAATAGGAGAGAGAAAGTAGAAGAGTGTTTTAATTTCTAAGTGTAATTCTATTTTCATGTGTAAACATTTCATGGACTCAATCAATAAATGTTCTTGATCTTACATCTTTCAATGGATTAATTAAGCAAAATTGAGTAAGGGGTGTAGTGTGGGAAATCCTGCAACTACAATTCAAGTTCAAGCCTCACAGCTACAGGGGGCTGGAGGGTTAATCTCAGGGTAGGTGCTCAGGTCATTCACATAACTCATACACGTTATCACATAATTCAAAGACAACTTGGTAATCGGCTCGGGGGTTTGTAATCGGCTCGGGGACCGATAGTTAGAGCACAACTCACGGCAACCACGGCTCACTCACGGCCGGGGGCTGGAGTTAAGCGCAGTCTTGAAGAACCCAAGGAATCACAAAGCACAGATTGGCAAAAACAAGGCTTATGTGAATGGCACGGCCACAAGACAAGTATATGCGTGTTTAAAGTGATCAAAGATCGGGTTATGTGCACCGGTTTATGTGGCTTCGGTGTCGGTGCGACTGAGGCTCAACGCCTTCGTGGGCTGGAGCTCAGGGCAGATTGAAGTTACGCAAGGTAAGGCTTGTCAGCACAGAACCACATCAGGGGGGGATATCACAGATCATTCACAGCTCATTCACATGCTAGTTTCAGGTTTCATATGAGCACAGCAAAAAAAAATCACAGGGCAATACACGACTAACCTCAAATCCTGAGCTTTCCTTGTCTTTCTCCCTTTGGCTTGCACAAAGAAGACACGAGCACTCTTTTGTCTCAACAAAGAAACCTCAGTTCTCAATATTACTGATGCTCAAGACACAATAAGATGCGAAAAAGCCAAACTTGATTGATTTATACTAATGCGGGGTTAAGTTACAATAATTAAAGGCTAAAATGCAATGATATACTAACAGTTAAAGGCTAAAATGCAATGATATACTAAAATGCAGTGATATACTAAGTTACAATATTTCAAGGCTAATATGCTAACAGTTAAGAGAAAAAAACTAACATATAGGACTAACAGCTAATATGCTAAAACAATGAAGATGCAACAAAAGAGAGCAACTAAGTTATACTAAGACAGGGCTACAAGCAAAAATAAACAATGATTATGTACAGGGTGAACTGGATTTCAGTGAAGCAAGAACAAAAATCAACAGGGCACACGCCAAGTCCCCGGCAACGGCGCCAAAAACTTGGTAGGCCTCGGAATGTGTATAAATTTAAGCCTACGGTGATAACCGCAAGTGCACGGCGTCTATCGGAGACGCGGCAAGTACGGGTCGAACCACAGAGACTTGTGGTGCTCTTGTATGATCTAAGGCTTACTCTAGACTGAATTCAGGTGATAATGTAACACAAATGTTTTTGTTGCCGATACGGCTGGATAATGTTCAAGTGACTCTAACTAAGGAATGAAACAGTGACAGTGAGGGGCTAGAGTCTTCATTCCACCACTAAATTCCTAGTGTATTCTTAACTAAGTTGATGTTCTTGTTGTCCCTGTGATTGATAAGGGCGGTGGTGTCAATTCCACCACCTATCTCTCCCTCGTAATGCCTCAAATAATGAGCTAATGTGCTAACCCGTGAGCACTAGTTGTCTAATTAAGTACAACTAGTCAAGGGAATCAGCATTTGTATCTAAGGTTGAGCTGCAATACACTCAACACAGGTTGTGACTAACTTCAATGGATGCAAGGCATCCATTGTGAGAGAAAAGCATTGGGTATTGATAATCGAAGACATTTGATAAGATTAAGTACTCAAGAACAGTTCACAGAGTTAAAAACAAAACAAAGAATTAGGGTTTCATTGAGACCCTAACAACTAAATTAAAACATCAAAATAAAATAACAAAGAACAAAATTAAACCTAATTGAAGCACTGGCTAGCCCAGGCATGGGGTTTTTCGCACACCCTTCACTGCTATTTATACATGCACACCTCAAAACTACCAAACCCTAATTCTTCTTTAAAACAGAAATTAAATGCAAAATAATTCGAACCCATACTCGGTTGTCTCTCGAATCATGCTCTCCTCCGGTCCATGCGTCGACCGATATGATGTATGAGAAACCTAGTCCCAATTATCTTTAATTTAGCTTCTAGGGTTGATAGAAGCTAAAAGAAAGATAACTAGACCTAGAGAGGGTACGGAGGTGGTTGATGGTGCGGTTGTTGTGGTGAAAGAAGATGGGGATGGTGATGATAGAGACGGGGAGATGGAGAGGAAGATATGGGAGAGCAGAGCTCGCTCCGTCATCGGAAGAAGGAGAAGAGATGAAAGAGAAGAGAGAAGAGAAAATGGGTTTTCTCGATAGGGTATAGGGTATGGGGGCTTCGGTGTTGAGCAGGTGCATCGCTGTTTGATGGAGAAGCTGCAGCGAGCATAGGATGAGGAGTAGGTTATCTGAACGGCTGAGATAGAGTTGGGAAGATTTGGTGTTGCACGGGAGCAGCGAACTCTGATGCTCGTGGAGGCAGCGACCGTAGGATGTAGCCAGGTGTGATCTCAACGGCTTGGAGTGGACGGGCTCGGATCCGGGTCGTGGGTAGCTCTAGCCCATGTCTTCCTTGTTGGGTTGCAACTGATTCGCGCGCGGGCTTTGGCTATCTACTCCATAGAAGCTTGACTCCAATTCTTCTGCTCTTTGGCTCCTCAGTTTCTCCGGACTTTATTTACTACCTAAAAACACAAAATTAATTAATACAAATATTTATTCTTGAAAACAAAGAAAACACAGAATCTGGGATAATATCTGATTTCTAAGCGCAAAAGATGAGTAAAATGCCAATAAAAAGGTGTATAAATATGCACTATTTGGCACTCATCACTTGTGGTAGATTGGATTGATTAGTTGAGTAGATCAGCATCAATAAAATTCTTTGTGATTAAAAGTATTGATTGAAAAATCTTGAAAATTACTTTGGTAGTTGTTATTAGATAGATCTAAGGACCTGACAAAGGAGTTTATTGGGATAAACGGAAGAGCCTTTTGTCGAACTCATATCACTTGATTGAAAAGAGTTGTTACCAAGCAGATTTTTTATTCCTTTACTGTTTGGAATACGAACCGAAGGAATTGTTCCAAGTACGTGACTTATTACAAGTTGGAGGTGTGGGAATACAGACGGAACTAGGTGAACTATAGGTTTAGTTGCTTGGTCTCAACTATACGAAGTTGGTTTGATTTTGTATAGCGGCTTAACCCTGAGAGTATTCAATGGACAAGGTCACGGGTTTTTCGCATTTGCGGTTTCCTCGTTAACAAAATCTTGCTGTGTCATTTACTTTTATTTTCTGCAATTATAATTGTTGTTATTATAATTTAAAGTAAATTACACAAATGTTAATTCCTATTTACTTGATAGTAATCCTATTGTGTTTGGTTAAGTCCGAACCTTTTATCAAGTAAATATACTTCGTTGTTGTATTGTCTCGATCTTGTATCCATAGTCAATCACACAAGTTATCTTATTGTCGTATTGGCTCGATCTTGTATCCATAGACGATCACATGAAGTGTGAACCGATTAGTTGTATTGTCTCGACTCACTCCATAGACAATCACTTTCGGAGAAAGGACTTATAGGTGAAAAAGTTTTAGATTGAGGTATATTTGGGTACCCTCGTCTTTTCAGTTGGTATCAGAGCCGACAAACACGAAAAGATCTAACAATTTGTGTTTGGTGCTATCCAACCTATAAGAATGGAATCTAAAAATGGTTTTTATCGAACCTGAGAAAGATTCAGTTAACGTAAAGCAAGACATCAAGAGTTTTGAATTAACACTTGATGATGGCATCTACGATTCAATATCTGAAGAAAGCATCTCGAGAGAATCTACTGGACAAGTTAATCTTGTTAATGATGTAGAAACCGATCACAACTGGAAAATTTATCTAGAATAAAGGATGGATGAAATTTCCGATGATAATGACTCAGATTTTGAACGAGAAGTAGAAGAGGATATCTCAGAATACTCTAAACTACTGAATCCTTTGAAAAATGAAAAACTGAGATCTTCGGATTTCGTTGGTCTTGTGACTCCTCTTTGTCGTGAGAACAAAAAATTGAAGAAGGTTTTTCAAGGATGGTATATTGGTTACCACACCAATGATTCTCTTCTTAAAGATCGTACAGATGAGCTAAATTCTAAGAAATTAGAATGTGAAAATCTTCGAAGAGATCTCTTTTTGTCGGAAAAGAAACTTGTTGAATCTGAAGCAAAGGTTAATTCTCAACAAAAGAGTTTTGAAGAGAAACAAGGTGAATATTTCTCACGAGAAAAATGTCTTAAGGCTGATTTTACTGGTGCTCTTGATAAAATTAAGATGTTGGAAGAAGAAAATTTGAACCTGAAAAAGTTCAATGATAGCTCAAACAATTTAACCTCAATGTTAGAAGCAAGTAGAAATCATCGTGATACACGAGGATTGGGCTATAAGGGAATAGATGCTTCAAATATTAGCAAAGAGGTAAAATTTATTAAAGCTACAATTCTTCTCAACCAGAGGCTTCCACTGATGACAAAGATGCTCCTATTTCTTGTAAAGAAGAAAAGTATGTCAAGCCTAAGAATAGTGTTCAACCAGCAGTAATCAAAGAAGGCATTTCTGCTAATGTCAAGAAAGCACAAACGTTGAACAAAGATAAACGACAAAAATTCTAAATTTGGATGCGTTAAACTGGTATTGCCACTTCTTCTTTGTTCAACTTCGTACGTTTGTTCCTTTTGGATGATTAACCTTAAAAAATTATTTGAAAATCTAATAATACACCAGCCAATGAGTTAAAGAGAGTTGAAAGAAATCAAAGAGAGCTCAAAATATCCAAAAAGAGTCGTGGAAGGATATTTAGAGTTATAAGGAACTGAAGAGCTAGAGAGAGCCTAAAGGAGCCGAATGGAGCCAAGTAGAGATGAAATGAGCTGTAGAAGGATATTAAGAGCTATAAGGAACTGAGAAGTTGGAGAGAGACAAAAGGAGACAAAAGGAGCCGAATAGAGCCTAATTGAGTCTAAAGGAGCCGAATGGAGCCAAATAGAAACGAAATGAGCCATATAAAGATATTTAGAGTTATAAGGAACTGAAGAGCTAGAGAGAGCCAAAAGGAGACAAAATGAGCCGATTGGAGCCAAATTGAGCAGAATGAAACCAAATAGAGAAGAAATGAGCCGTAGAAGGATATTAAGAGCTATAAGTAATAGAAGAGCTAGAGAAAGCCAAAAGGAGACGAATAAAGCCAAATTGAGCCTAAAGGAGCCGAATAGAGACGAAATGAGCTGTAGAAGGATATTAAGAGCTATAAGGAACTGAAGAGCTAGAGAGAGCCAAAAGGAGCCGAATGGAGCCAAATAGAGCCGAAAGGAGCTATAAAATGATATTGAGAGATACAAAGAACTGAAGATCTAGAGAGAGCTAACATATGTTAGAATTAGCCAAAGAGAGATCAAAAAAGAGGAAACAATTGAAGTTTTATAATCAAGAGTCATATTTCTTCTGTTCCTGGGAATATCGTTTCTTATCTCGATTGTTTTGCTCATAACTTCCTCATATGACGTCTGAAAGACTTTGGTCTTTCTCCGTTAGACTCGTTTTTTAGCTCTCTACAAGATAAACGACAAAAATTCTAAATTTGATGCGTTAAATTGGTATTGCCACTTCTTCTTTGTTCAACTTCGTACGTTTGTTCCTTTTGGATGATTAACCTTAAAAAATTATTTGAAAATCTAATAATACACCAGCCAATGAGTTAAAGAGAGTCGAAAGGAATCAAAGAGAGCTCAAAATAGCCAAAAAGAGTCGTGGAAGGATATTTAGAGCTATAATGAACTGAAGAGCTAGAGAGATCCTAAAGGAGCCGAATGGAGCCAAATAGAGACAAAATGAGCTGTAGAAGGATATTAAGAGCTATAAGGAACTGAAAAGCTAGAGAGAGCCAAAAGGAGACAAAAGGAGTCGAATGGAGCCAAATTAAGCCGAATGGAGCCAAATTGAGACGAAATGAGTTGTAGAAGGATATTAAGAGCTATAAGGAACTGAAGAGCTAGAGAGAGCCAAAAGGAGACAAACAGAGCCAAATGGAGCCAAATTGAGCCCAAAGGAGCCGAATGGAGCTAAATAGAGATGAAATGAGCCGTAGAAGGATATTAAGAGCTATACAGAACTGAAGAGCTAGAGAGAGCCAAAAGGAGACAAAAGGAGCCGAATGGATCCAAATAAAGACGAAATGAGCTGTAGAAGGATATTAAGAGCTATAAGGAACTAAAGAGCTAGAGAGAGACAAAAGAAGGCGAATGGAGCCAAATTGAGCCTAAAGGAGCCGAATGGAGCCAAATAGAAACGAAATGAGATGTAGAAAGATACTAAGAGCAATAAGGAACTGAACAGCTAGAGAGAGCCTAAACGAGCCAAATTGAGCCGAATGGAGCCAAATAGAGACGAAATGAGTTATAGAAGGATATTAAGAGCTATAAAGAACTGAAGAGCTAGGGAGAGACAAAAGGAGCCGAATGGAGCCAAATTGAGCCTAAAGGAGCCGAATGGAGCCAAATAGAGATGAAACGAGCTGTAGAAGGATATTAAGAGCTATAAGGAACTGAAGAGCTAGAGAGAGCCAAAAGTATCCGAATGGAGCCAAATAGAGCTGAAAGGAGCTGTAAAATGATATTGAGAGATACAAAGAACTGAAGATCTAGAGAGAGCTAACATATGTTAGAATTAGCCAATGAGAGATCAAAAAAGAGGAAACAATTGAAGTTCTATAATCAAGAGTCATATTTCTTCCGTTCCTGGGAATATCGTTTCTTATCTCGATTGTTTTGCTCATAACTTCCTCATATGACATCTGAAAGACTTCGGTCTTTCTCCGTTAGACTCGTTTTTTAGCTCTCTACAAGATAAACGACAAAAATTCTAAATTTGGATGCGTTAAATTGGTATTGCCACTTCTTGTTTGTTCAACTTCGTACGTTTGTTCCTTTTGGATGATTAACCTTAAAAAATTATTTGAAAATCTAATAATACACCAGCCAATGAGTTAAAGAGAGTCGAAGGGAATCAAAGAGAGCTCAAAATAACCAAAAAGAGTCGTGGAAGGATATTTAGAGCTATAATGAACTGAAGAGCTAGAGAGATCCTAAAGGAGCCGAATGGAGCCAAATAGAAACGAAATAAGTTGTAGATGGATATTAAGAGCTATAAGTAACTAAAGGAGACAAAAGGAGTCGAATGGAGCCAAATTAAGCCGAATGGAGCCAAATTGATACGAAATGAGTTGTAGAAGGATATTAAGAGCTATAAGGAACTGAAGAGCTAGAGAGAGCCAAAAGGAGACAAACGGAGCCGAATGGAGCCAAATTGAGCCCAAAGGAGCCGAATGGAGCTAAATAGAGATGAAATGAGATGTAGTAGGATATTAAGAGTTATACGGAACTGAAGAGCTAGAGAGAGCCAAAAGGAGACAAAAGGAGCCGAATGGATCCAAATAGAAACGAAATGAGCTGTAGAAGGATATTAAGAGCTAAAGAGAGACAAAAGGAGGCGAATGGAGCCAAATTGAGCCTGAAGGAGCCGAATGGAGCCAAATAGAAACGAAATGAGATGTAGAAAGATATTAAGAGCAATAAGGAACTGAACAACTAGAGAGAGCCTAAACGATCCAAATTGAGCCGAATGGAGCCAAATAGAGATGAAATGAGCTATAGAAGGATATTAAGAGCTATAAAGAATTGAAGAGCTAGGGAGAGACAAAAGAAGACAAAAGGAGCCGAATGGAGCCAAATTGAGCCTAAAGGAGCCGAATGGAGCCAAATAGAGATGAAATAAGTCGTAGAATGATATTAAGAGCTATAAGGAACTGAAGAGCTAGATAGAGCCAAAAGGATCCGAATGGAGCCAAATAGAGCCGAAAGGAGCTGTAAAATGATATTGAGAGATACAAAGAACTGAAGATCTAGAGAGAGCTAACATATGTTAAAATTAGCCAAAGAGAGATCAAAAAAGAGGAAACAATTGAAGTTCTATAATCAAGAGTCATATTTCTTCCGTTCCTGGGAATATCGTTTCTTATCTCGATTGTTTTGCTCATAACTTCCTCATATGACGTCTGAAAGACTTCGGTCTTTCTCCGTTAGACTCGTTTTTTAACTCTCTACAAGATAAACGACAAAAATCCTAAATTTGGATGTGTTAAATTGTATTTGCCACTTCTTCTTTGTTCAACTTCGTACGTTTGTTCCTTTTGGATGATTAACCTTAAAAAATTATTTGAAAATCTAATAATACACCAGCCAATGAGTTAAAGAGAGTTGAAAGGAATCAAAGAGAGCTCAAAATAGCCAAAAAGAGTCGTGGAAGGATATTTAGAGCTATAATGAACTGAAGAGCTAGAGAGATCCTAAAGGAGCCGAATGGAGCCAAATAGAGACAAAATGAGCTGTAGAAGGATATTAAGAGCTACAAGGAACTGAAGAGCTAGAGAGAGCCAAAAGGAGACAAAAGGAGCCGAATGGAGCCAAATTGAGCCGAATGGAGCCAAATTGAGACGAAATGAGTTGTAAAAGGAAATTAAGAGCTATAAGGAACTGAAGAGCTAGAGAGAGCCAAAAGGAGACAAACGGAGCCGAATGGAGCCAAATTGAGCTCAAAGGAGCCGAATGGAGCTAAATAGAGATGAAATGAGCTGTAGAAGGATATTAAGAGCTATACAGAACTGAAGAGCTAGAGAGAGCCAAAAGGAGCCGAATGGAGACAAATTGAGTCTAAAGGAGCCGAATGGATCCAAATAGATACGAAATGAGCTGTGGAAGGATATTAAGAGCTATAAGGAACTAAAGAGCTAGAGAGAGACAAAAGGAGGCGAATGGAGCCAAATTGAGCCTGAAGGAGCCGAATGGAGCCAAATAGAGACGAAATGAGCTGTAGAAGTATATTAAGAGCTATAAGGAACTGAACAGCTGGAGAGAGCCTAAAGGAGCCAAATTGAGCCGAATGGAGCCAAATAGAGACGAAATGAGCTATAGAAGGATATTAAGAGCTATAAAGAATCGAAGAGCTAGAGAGAGACAAAAGGAGACAAAAGGAGCCGAATGGAGCCAAATTGAGACGAAATGAGCTGTAGAAGGATATTAAGAGCTATAAGGAATTGAACTGCTAGAGAAAGACAAAAGGAGCCGAATGGAGCCAAATTGAGCCTAAAAGAGCCTAATGGAGCCAAACAGGGACGAAACAGGAGCAAATAACAGCCAAAAAAATACTTGCATCACTAAACTGCTACACTTATCAACTCGAAAAGTGGCAATATCCTTTTTCGCACATTCTATCATCCGAGTAACAAGAAATTTTAGTATATCAGGTAATCCTTTCTGATGCTGTGTGCTATTTCCAGCATACTTCGTCTTACTTTGTTGCATGATAGTCTTGTGAAAAGTCCAATGGAACTCCTTTATACATACAAAGAAGACTTTTATGAACATGTGATCCATCACGGTCACACATCACATCAACAGGTTTTACCACAATTACATGGCAGATGAAAACAAACAAGTAAAGCCAAGGTCAAATTCATGCAGTTGCAGACAAGAAGTATTAGGTACAAGAAATACGACCATCCCAGAGGCAAATATAAATGTACGTAAGGGTAGTTCAAATACTGATGGCTACAAAGTTTTTGCAATCGCTTAGGCACAAGAAACACTCTTCACATATAAGTCATTATAAAGTTTTTTACATTTGAGTTTATCAGTGACAGACTCTGCCGAAGCAAGTAGACCTGTAGGATTCCGGCAGGATAAACTTACACTGACTTCAAACCTGCCTACCCATAATATCGTATAAAAGTCCACAAAAAATAATGGATAAAACCACACACCCTAGACACAAATTTACATGCAAGAAATAGTAGTTCAAATGTGTAACTAGTGAACATCTGTTTACTGATGGCTACTGATTACATGCCTAAGCAAAATGGTCAACCAAGACTCAAATATACATACAAGGTGGAAGTCCCATTAAACAGTTAAAGCAGAAAAATGAAACATTAAAATAGATGAGGTGCAATTGGTGAATCTCTCAAAAGGGAAATGCTATATACCTGACTAAAGTATTTTGCCGTCTCTGGATTCACTTGTTTCCTTAAAATAGATGATGATTGTTGGTTTGATGAGTACTCATCATTCTTTCTACAGGCTCCGCCACCATCAAAACCACAGCCACCACCCCCATGATGTTGTTCCTTACCAAGTCTTCTGCTTTTGTTGCCCTCAGAATTATTACTCCTTCAACCTCCACCTTGATTATAACTGAGATGATTCATCCAAAAATTTGAGGATACTCGATTGTTATTGTTATGAGTTTTGTGTCTTCCTGATCGAAGGGATTTTGAACCAACAGAAACCATAGACTTCTGCAATTACCAATTCAAACCTTAATTTAAAGAAATGAGATGTGAATTTGGTAGAAAATGATGAACCCTAAAACCCTAATTTCGTCTGCTGTTGCTTTCCTACTCGCACACTCTCTGAATGAAAAATGAAACAAATAAGAGGAGTTTAGACTTGTTAATTTCGGCTTGGGCTGACACTTGGGTCTCGGCGAGTGTGATGCACTGATGCCCATACTTCATTCACGTAGTATCGCTATTCACTACCACCGATGGTTACTATTGGAACTCTGTTTTAGGGCATACTGAAAATTTTAGGACATATCAAATAAGGACAAAAATGGGTCATTAGATAGTAATCCTCAAAGCCCCTTATCCATATAGTTTACTTAATGGTAATGATATTTTTGATTTTAATTTTAATTTTTTTCAAAGTTTTTAATTTTTTAATTCTAGCTCAGATACCCACCATCTTGAGCATTCCAGCTAAGTGTAGACTGCACTTTGCACGGACCTTCAAGGCTGTTTTGCTGAGAGTGGTTGCCATGCCTGGTGAACTAGCTTCATGGATCCAACTTCTTATATTTCATGTTTGTACCCTTCATGTCGCTGAATCTTGTCAGGAAGAGAAAGCTAGCACTTGGAAGAAACTACAGATTAAATCTGTTAATCGTGCTCTGCGTCTATGGACTGAGACCTATGGTTTGTGCTGTGTTAGTTCAGGAAGTTCTTAATATTAATGACGAGAGGAAGAAAGCGCTCGAAAAGATAAAGAAGGAGGCTAAAAAGGAGGACCAAGATGCTACCAACCTGCGATTGTGTAGAGATAAGCTTAGAAATGGTTTATATGCAGACGCAATCCGCACCCTTACCTCTAGTGGAGTCGCACCCAATAATGATGCCACTTTAGTTGAACTTTGATGCAAGCACCCCCCTGCTGGCTTGCCAATGATTCCATCTACTCCACATTCCCAAACTGCCATGTTAGCTTCGACGGAGTTGGTGTTAGGCAGATTGAAGAGTTTACCCAAAGGGTTCTCATGTGGAAGAGATGGATTTCGTGCGCAACACCTCCTTGATGCTCTCAGTGGAGCTGCTGCTGTTTTATCAGATGCATTAATCACATCTATTACGAATGTGGTTAACTTATTCAATAGTAGGCTTGCTATGATTTTTAATTGGCTTCTCTATCCTTTATTGATGAATTTCTCTTCACTAATAAAATCTTTCAAACACAACAACAATAACAACAGCAAGAAAACACAAAAATCAGAATAAAAAAAAATTAAACAATCTTCTATTAAAACCAAATACCCAAAACATATTAACAGAAAATTTAATCTAGAAAATGGAGAAATACTCACATTTGTTACCGTCAGGTGCTAGTTTTAGTTATATCTCCTTTTTCATGTCTTTAGTTTAGCTACTTTTACTGATAAACAATTTAAACAAGAAAACAACACAATCAGAACCAATTTCATTTCACTAATACTAATGTAAACATAAAATCAAATACCTAAAACAAATTAACAGCAAGAATTACTCACTTGTTATAATCCCCAGCACTATCCTTTGATTTAGCCCGTGAAATATGCAAAAACAGAACACACTAATCAAATCATTGATTTAGATCCTTGATAGAGATTATCTACGAATTCAAGTTTGTCAAGAACTTATCATGGGACAAGCATACCTTAATTAATGAATATTACAACTGTCTCCCGATAAGTATTTACGGCAGCATAGTTCATGAATGTTTCCAATAACATACATAGTTCTAGTCAGCAATAAAACAAAAGCTAAACAGAGATATTTTAGTTGAAACTATAAGCAAACATGAAAGCATTCAGCCTCATAAATTATCTCTACATAATTTTTCCTTGGGAGTACATAATTGAGAGTTGAGACCTGCAAAAACACACAAGATACTCCGACGCCCAAGTCAGAAATCGTTGCAAAATCTAGTAAAGATATCGTTGGAGTTGAAAATTCGTACCTTTTTATTTGATATGTATCTTGTTTTCATCTTTCATTCAGCACAAGTTTAGATCATGAATAAGAATATAATAAAACACAATGCCAGAGTACCAATAGTTCAGTGAGAAATAAAACAAAAGCTAAACATGTCTAATTTAGTTGAAACTATAAGCACGCGGCAGGCTGATGAAATGCCAAACAGGGAAGTATTCTGGCTCATCAACTCTTTACTGAATTTGTCCTTGGAATACGTAACTGAGACCTGCAAAAACCAAACAAGGTACTCCGACGCCCAAGTCAGAAATTTTCGCAAAATTTAGTAAAGATATAATTGGAGTTAAGAATCCATACCTCTTTGTTTGACACATATCTTGTTTTTTTCTTCCATTCACCACAAGTTTTGATCACGAGTGAGCATATAACTAAATATAATACCAGATTACCGATAGTCAAATGAGCAATAAAAAATAAGTTAAACAGGTCAAATTAGTTGAAACTTTACCCAAGCAGCAGGCTGATCAAACGGCAAACAGGAAAGCATTCTGGCGCATCAACTCTCTACTAATTCATCCTTAGAGTACCTACCAAAACCTGCAAAAATCAAACAAGGTACTCCAACGCCCAAGTCAGAAATCTTTGCAAAATTTAGTAAAGATGTAACTGGAGTTAAGAATTCGCACCTTCATTTCAACGTATTTTGTCTTCACATACAGCTCCTAGTATTTAAGCACACATCAAGTCGCATAAGAGGAACGGGCGCAATTTCCTGGTATTGCTCATTTCAGCGTCTTCTGTCTTCGTATAAAGCTCCTAGTATCTAAGCACACATCAATTCCCATAAGTAGAACGGACGCAATTTCCTGGTATTGCAATGTTCATTCCAGCGTCTTTTGTCTTCGTATACAACTCCTAGTATCTAAGCACACATCAATTCTCAAAAGTGGAACGAGCGCAATTTCCTGGTATTGCAGTCTTCATTTCAGCGTCTTCTGTCTTCGTATACAGCTCCTACTATCTAAGCACACATTAATTCCCATAAGTGGAACGGGCGCAATTTCCTGGTATTACAGTCTTCATTTCAGCGTCTTTTGTGTTTGTATACAGCTCTTAGTATCTAAGCGCACATCAATTCCCATAAGAGGAACGGGCGCAATTTCCTAGTATTGCAGTCTTCAGTTAAGCATCTTCTGTCTTTTTGTCTCCGTATACAGCTCCTAGTATCTAAGCACACATCAATTCCCATAAGTGGAACGGGCACAATTTCCTGGTATTACAGTCTTCATTTCAGCGTCTTATGTCTTCGTATACAGATCCTAGTATCTAAGCACACATCAATTCCCACAAGTGGAACGGGCCCAATTTCCTGGTATTGCAGTCTTCATTCCAGCGTCATCTGTCTTCGTATACAGCTCCTAGTATCTAAGCACACATCAATTCCCATAAGTGGAACGGGCGCAATTGTAGTCTTCATTTTAGCGTATTTTGTCTTTGTATACGACTCTTAGTCTCTAGGCACACCTTAATTCCCACGTATGTGAAACGGGCACAATTTCTTAGTCTTCATTCTAGCGATTTTGGTCTTCGTATAATGCTCTTAATATCTAAGTACACATCAATTCCCATAAGTGGAACGGGCACAATTTCCTGGTATTATAGTATTCATTTCAACGTCTTTTGTCTTCATATACAGCTCCTAGTATTTAAGCACACATCAAGTCCCATAAGAGGAACGGGCGCAATTTCCTGGTTGCTCATTTCAGCATCTTTTATCTTCGTATAAAGCTCCTAGTATCTAAGCACACATCAATTCCCATAAGTGGAACGGGTGCAATTTCCTGGTATTGCATTATTCATTCCAGTGTCTTTTTTCTTCGTATACAGCTCCTAGTATCTAAGCACACATCAATTCCCATAAGTGGAACGGGCGCAATTTCCTGGTATTCCAGTCTTCATTTCAGCGTCTTTTGTCTTCGTAAACAGCTCCTACTATCTAAGCACACATCAATTCCTATAAGTGGAACGAGCGCAATTTCCTGGTATTGCAGTCTTCATTTCAGCGTCTTTTATATTTGTATACAACTCTTAGTATCTAAGCGCCATCAATTCCCATAAGAGGAACGGGCGCAATTTCCTAGTATTGCAGTCTTCATTTCAGCGTCTTCCGTCTTTTTGTCTCCGTATACAGCTCCTAGTATCTAAGCACACATCAATTCCCATAAGTGGGTATTACAGTCTTCATTTCAGCGTCTTATGTCTTCGTATACAGATACTAGTATCTAAGCACACATCAATTCCCACAAGTGGAACGGGCCCAATTTCCTGGTATTGCTGTCTTCATTCCAGCATCTTCTGTCTTCGTATACAGCTCCTAGTATCTAAGCACACATCAATTCCCATAAGTGGAACGGGCGCAATTTCCTGGTGTTGCAATCTTCATTTCAGCGTCTTTTGTCTTCGTATGCAGCTTTCCGTCTCAAAGCGCACCTCAATTCCCAAGTGGAACGGGCATAACTTCTTTGTATTTCAGTCTTCATTACCATGTCATATCTTCATATACAACTCCAAGTCTCTAAATACACACAATTCCCAATTTAGTGGAATAGGCACAATTTTCTAGTATTATAGTCCATTCTAGTGTCTTCTTTGTTTACAACTCTTAGTCTCTAAACACGCATCATTTATTTAAGATGTTTTGTCTTTTCAACAAAAATATATATTTATTAAATTTTAGTAAGGTGATTTATTTGAGTTACTTTTTGATTGGTGATTTGTTTTAGTGTTTTTCATGTACAACATTGTAAATAAGTTTAACTATATCAAAACACAATTCAAAATGAGATCGAAAATTGAGAAAATAGTGAAGAACCGATAATTGAGAAAACATTGAAGAATAACAAAGAGAGTATAAAGAGGAGTAACACGTGCTAACGATGGATAATCAGAAATTCGAAATTTAGAAGTATAAGCACTGTACATGTAAACATTAAAACATAACATGCATAACTGTTTAAACTGAAAAGCAAGAACTCATTTTATCAAATTCCACTTATATGAGTTGTAATTAATATAGATGGTTGAAAAAGCAAAATAATAGAGAAGATATATTAAGTTTCATTGAAGAGGAACATGACGTACAAAAGCTAGGGAAAACGTAGGAATCAATAAACCAAATAACATTTGTAGAACCGAATTAAAATGAAAAGAGAATTACTTTTAAATATCAACTTTATGTTGGAAAACATGTTTTCGATGTTTATTTAAATTTTAGTTATTATCAGTTACAAAATGATAAGAACTTCTAGTGTGTGATTCATGGTGCATCCTTTTTTTATATATTTGGAAATTATTTTCCTTTATTAATTTGACAAATCAAACATCCTATTAAGATACAAACATACAAGTCTGAAGACTAACCCACTGGCAAGGATTCGTGAGTGATACAGATCTTACCTTCTCCTCCATTCTAAAACAAAACCGAGGAAATGTCAAATAGATACAGGTCACATGCGAAGACTTACATATTCAGCTGTTCTATAGTAGCCTTGACTTTATCAGTTGAACACAGTCACAAACCCTAACCTCTCTTTCCACTAATATCTATCATACATGCCTAAGCAACAAATTCTAAGGTTCATTATAGTGCAACAACCAAGAAATAGAAAACAATATTCACACTTAATAGTTAAAACACTTCCATTATACAGGAAGTTAAAGAGCCATGTTACTCAAAAATGCCTGAGCAGAAGATGCGAATAAAACACTTGTACTTATAAAGGTAGCCTGGAAGATAACCAGTAAAGCAGTGAAGAATATTACCTTACCCTCACCTTAGTTTAAACCACTGTGCTATAAGGCTTAAAGTATTCATTCTGCTTGAGAGCATTGAACTCCAGAGCTCTTAGCAATCTGGAAGGTGAGACAAGAAAAAAGATAAATACAAGGTTCTAAGGGTTTGTCAATGGAGAGAAAACAACGTACCTATAAAACATCAGGACATTAATTTCACCTCAGTGTTCATGCAGGAGTTAGACATTTATTAAATTTTACATGACTTTTATGCCTAAATTTTTATTTTTGGTAAGTAAAGTAATCTATAGAAGAGTAGCTTGAACCAAAATGGTGTCACTATAAAAACTTATATTGTAGGTCATGACTCATGAGTCTTTCGGCTTCTAAGAATTAATAGTTCATTTTGGATGTGATCACTCGAGAGTTAAGATGCTTGGTAAGAAGCTATGTCTTATAGCACATGTCAGATGTCACAAACCAATGCTATATCCTACATAAATACAACGTACTGGTCGAGAAAATTACTATTCAGGAGAAACATGTATGAGAAATAACTGAATTAACCTATGTGTAGTTCACTAGAGGGAGTATCAAAATACCACACATATTAATTAGCATATGACATCGGCAAATTGTATAATGTTAGAATGAGATGCATGTCTTAAAAAACAACTTGAGAGCTAAGACACCAACACAGTATGCAATGATAAAGCTTCGAAAAAAAATCTTAAAACTCTTCGTCAATAAGTTTAGTATTTTCAATAGCAAAAACATGACCAAATTAAGATAAATTAGATAACAACTAACAACTTACCAAATTTCAAGAATTGATGGCAAACGGTGGGGATTTTCGCATTGCTGCCCACGCCTAATCAGATTTAGCCTGCGATTCAGCCAGCCAGAAACAATTAGAATTAAAAAAAATATTGCTGAAGAAAGTGGACTACACAACAGACCATGGTGGAATGTTTAGAGACCTCAATAGTTAAAAGATGCATTAAATTTGTATTAGTTTTACATAACATGTACTCATGTAAGCAAACTGAGGTTAAATTCACATCAAACCAACACATGAGCTTTGGCTTGAGAATTACCAGCATTGGTCCACAAAAACCTTCATTATTGTCCAACTCCAACAAACTCAGGTAGCAAGTTCCAAATAACTAGCAGCTCATGGTTCAATCTAACACTCACAACAACACTTCCCAAGCATACATTATTATGAACCTGTAACGGTTAACCAAGAGAAATAACTAAATAAGAAGCAACTTCTAACACAACTTTTAAATTGTGAGATTTACCATATAATGTTGTATGACTCGAAATGCAAGCATGATAATACAGTATAAACCATCAGAGAACACATACTAATAACAACAGAGAATCAGCAAAAACATAATATTCAAGCCTCATTAGAAATGAAGATCTACTCTCTAGGTGACTTCAAATTAACGTTATATGTTGCTGCATTCAGCAATCATGTCAGTGGAATGTAGTTTTAGTGAATCCTAACCATCCTAAAAAATACTTATGTCATTGATGCATTTGAACAAACACTTTCAAGGGAATGGCTATTTTCAAGATTCAATACCAATACCAGTTCCAAAAGCGATCCTATGTCACAGAATCAACTACAACTAATTAGCAAAAAAAAAAAATGAACTAAATCTATTAATTCTTCAAAAAGAAAAGGGAATTTTCCCTTTACAAAACAGACCAATAAACACTATCTAGAACCTCGTAGCTACAAATGCATCGTCAGGATAAAAAAAAATTGAAAGAAAAAAATAAAGATTACTATACTGTGAATCGAAAATCAGAAGAGATTTGTTGAAGAATAAGAGTACCGATTCCGATTTGGAAACATAATGCCCTTGCTGCAGGTTTTGGAATAAAAGATTGATTGAGATTGGTAATTACTAGAGTATGATGATGATGGTGGTGAGATTTGAAGATAGAGTTTTGAGGAGGAGGAGAAATTCTTGAGATGATAAAGGTAAAGAAGATTTCTTATCTAATATTATATGGGAGAGAGAAACAAGTGATTGTGATGTAATGGCACCCTGCCCAAAACACTGTACTTCGAAAATTCAAAATTCAAAATTTTTAGAATTGGCGGGAGTTTAATGATGTCACTCAAAATAAACAAAAATGAAAGGGTCTACTAGTAAATATGCTGCTCAGATTGTTCATCGCTCGTGTAAAAGAAAAAGTTGTAAAAGTAAGAATAAATATTTTTACCATGGGAAGGTTTGACTTGACAAGGAACCTATAAGGTGTTGCCATATGACCGTGTTGGATACACCTTAACTCCTTTAAAAAAAAATTGAAGCACAACATAGATTGCCATAAGCTGCTCTTATTTATATGCGAATGTCTCCAAATGATGAAGCCTCAGCTTTTTTTTTTTTTTTTTTTTATGCTTTTGATAAGCGCAAAAATACTACTGCTGCATTATCCTGCTGGTGATGCAACGCTGTCGCACTTCTTTCTGATTCAGGCATTGTTGTGCGACTTTAACCTGCCTTTTTACAAAGAAACTATGTCCCATGAATGTGTTGAAACCAGCCCATTCAAATGTTTGATTTTGTATTTACATCTTTATCATTTCATGTTACAACATGATTCCACCCAAAGTAAAAGAACAAAACCGCATTTAAGTGATATACATATACCGCCATTGAGTCGGAAATAGAAGGAAATCCTCCAACCAGTTCAGCACAATAAACCAAAGAGTCTCTTATATACATATATGGAATGGATCCATTTACAAAATATATGGGTGATATAGGTAATAACACCAAAGGAGGAATACATAATCAAGTCAATACTAGTAATGCTACTTTCATTTCTTTTCACAAAATTACAAGACCACATTAACCAAAAAACAAGTGTTTACCTTGGTAGCCAGAATGAACTACATAATGCATCGCCCTTTTGTCCGCAGCAAGACAATTCACAAGATAATACCGTGTCTGTATTACTTTCATTTCTTTTCACAAAATTACAAGACAATGTGACCAAAAACTGACAACATCCAAAAAGATTGTGGGGGAAATTTGTTTACCTTCATAGCCTACTGCGTCGCCCTTTTGTCCTGACCCTACGAGTATCTGTATCTCCATTCATACGACCTTTTGTCCTGTATCTCCATTCATACGACCTTTTGTCCGCATCCTATGAGTATCTCCCCTCATACGCCTATCCTTCTCCCTTAGTTGTTCAGCAGTACGTTTAGGATGGAAGATGTGAGATCCCAACCTCAAAATCTCAGTCCATGGTTTGGTTTCTCCCGAGAGCAAATCAATTCCTATCTGTACAAATTAAAAATTATGTATGCTATCGTTAAAGAAGTGGATAAATGGAGATTAAAAAAAACTAAACTTTGGTGCAAATCAAATCCTACCTCTAGCAGATTTGTTTCACTTTCAGTCCATTTATTCGACTTTTTTTTCGTCGAGACCCTGCCTTGCTGTAGTTCTTCTTCTTCACTTTCTTCTCCATCTCCTTCATTCAAGTCCACCCCCTCATTGCCTCCCTCCTCTACCATCTGCTCTGCCTCACTGTTTTCCGCTTCTCCTTCCTCATCATTGTTTTTTGCTTCTCCTTCCTCCTCGCTGTCTCTCGCATCTCCTTCGCCTTCTAGGACATCCTCTGCCTCACTTTTTTCCACTTCTTCTTCCTCGTCCTCTACCATCTGCTCCTCCTCTCTGTCTTCCACTTCTCCCTCCTCCTCCACCAACTCTGCTAGTACTTTATCTTCCTCTTGTTGCAGTTGTGTGGTTGCACCAGTAGCACCTCTTTCTATTGCTTTCCGCCACTTTACTTGCCTTCTTCGTTTTTCATGCATACGTTGGTATTCCGATTTGATCTTCTTAAAGCTGTAAAAAATCAAGGTTTGTATTTGTTGCATCAGCTATTGTAAACTTCAAATGTTATGCGGCAGAGATTTGGGTTATGCTGACAAATAACATCAATAGTGAAATCCAATCATCAAACTCATCTGTAACCTAACAAAGAATGCCACTTTCATGTATCCATTTTTGTTATGAATCTGCAGTCCTCTGTATAACAATTTATAATCAAAGTACTGTCTTCTTTAAGTTTTTCATCAATAGTGACCAACCAGAGTAAAATACTCATATTTAAGTTTTTCATCAGATTGTGCTTTAATGGACATTTCAGATTGTGCCTGTCATTTTTTGATTTTGTGGCCTTCAATCACAACGAAAATACTAGTCATCGTCCACATATAAAGTAGCCAACTTAGATTTCGGCTGTTGATTTGAACTGTTCATGAAAATCATGTATTGTTTGTTGTTGCTGAAATATATCCAAATGCGGGCTACATACCTATACTCAAAATGCAACATCATGCCATCAACGCTGAGGCCATCATATCCGATTGCATCCATCATTGTGCGAGCCTTTACCTATATGTCACCAGAATAAGTTTCTAAACAGCAACTAAAACGTGCATAAAAAATTGATGGCTACACGAATGTACATACAACTGATGGGAAATCGATAAATGCAGTTCCACTGCAGGAGCTAGAATTGCGTTCTTTTATTACTCGAGCATCAAGAAAAGGCCCCCATTCCGCCTAATCAATGAGGCATTGAAATTAGAAGGTGCATAACAAAACCAAATTTGTCGTTTCGGAAGATACACAAAGATGTTTCCTATCGAGTATAGGCAAAGCAACAAAATACAAATAAGAGCTGGAACCAATTCAGAGTTAGAAAAAAACGTTACCAGGTTCCCGCAAAGATCTTTCGCAGTTGTCCTTTTTGACAACCCCAACACCTTAACCGTGGAAGATGGAACCTGCAAGTGCAAATGTTAGTTCCTTTGTTCAAATCGGCAGGTTAATAGGATAAATATTCAAAACATGACGCGGTTTCAGTCACATCATACCACTGAAGAATGTCCACGGTTTCGTTTATTGTTGTCATAGTTGTCCTCCCGGTAGCTTCGGCTGTGGCTGCGAACATGAGGAGACCTGGATCTGTGGCGATAGTCATGTCCACGAGACCAAGAACGTTCTCGTCTCCTACCTGGACATTCATCTCTATCCCAATTCAAACTTTGTGCATCACGAACATAGTGGTCAGGCCTCTTCCAACTATAATATCCGTTACCCCTTCTGAAGTCAGAATCATAGATGGATGGAACCTGCAAGTGCAAATGGTAAGTTCAATCAATCACATCAGCAGGTTTAAAATAAACATTCAAAACATGACGCGGTTTCAGTCACAACATACCACTGAAGAATGTTCATGGTTTCGTTTATCGTCATAGTTGTCCTCCCGGTGGCTGCGAATATGAGGAGACCTTGATCTCTGGCTATAGTCATGTCCACCAGGCCAAGAACATTCTTGTCTCCTACCTGGACATTCATCTCTCTCCCAACTCAAACCTTGTGCATCATAAACATGGTCACCCCTCTTCCGACTATCATATCCCTTACCCCTTCTGAAGCCATAACCATAGATGGATCGGCCAAAATTGGCATCTCTGTCATGGCTATGAACTTGCATCTGCAACATACACACAAGTATGGGAACATTAACACTAATTATAATTTTTAACTTAGCTCTCAAATACGCGAACATCTCTACAACTATGTATGTTCTAGTCAAATTTGATAAAATGTTGATGATCCTCACCTGACTTGTTGGGTTGATCTGCTCTGTAAGAGTGTTTTCAGTGGTGAAGATCTCTACTTGGACGAGAAGAGTCCCAATTTCTAACTCAAGGAGAACAGAAAGAAATCTTAGAATTAGAGGTGTTTTGTTATTTGAAATTAAAAAAGTGAAATAAAACAAAAGAATAAAATTATTTGCTTTAGGGTCCAAAAAAAAGTTAAAATCTGAGAAGATCCTCACCTCACTGACCTGCTCTCTGTGTATATCTCAGTGTAAAAAGAAAAGAATAGAAAATGAGGATGAAACTGAAAAGGAGTTTACAGAGAGAGATTGAAAAGTTGATATAACTTTTCTGATAGAAAAAAATCTAGTCAAAACAAAAGAAGATTTTTTGAAAACTGGGAAAAAGGTAGAGTGATGGAGTATTGTCATCATCACTCTGACTCCAATGGAAGGATATGATATCAAGTCTTGTCTTACCTTAGCCATCATGATGCCAAAAAGGTTAACACTGTATACTAGTAGTAGTACTTTGGATTTGAAACTGAACTGACCACTTATTTATTCATTTATCCTATCCATCCAAACTGAAGCACGTGCAAGCTAAACTGATCACTTAATTGTCTGTGGCAGGAAAGAAGCAACTTAGAATCGGAATTGATTTACCTCCAGCGGGTTGGTTCCCGCGGGCCATCCTGCAAATGGGAATGTGAGAGAGAGGGGGTGGGTCCCACCCAAAAACCCACCCCCTACAAAGGGACTCCGACTTTTTGTGTCTTGCGAGATGGACCGCGGTCAGTGTATCATCCCCGACTTAGAATACCCTATTGCCCAATTTGTTGCTCGGTTACAAACTAAAAACCCTGTAATCGTTTAGTTTTTTTTAGAATGTCTTATAATAATTGTAGTAAAATTCTTTTGGTATTTATTGGAAGACGTTTATTAAAAAAAACAAAAAAGTTGGTTTCATCCGTGCTGCCACGCTACGGTGCACGAGCAAAATTTGGTCGAGCGCAAATTATACCTCGCCTGGTTTAAACGTACATTGAACTTCGCTTGTTATCAACCGAACTTTATAACCCCGCCCCTCTTTACATTTGACTATGATCGAAACGGATGTATAACATCCGCCCCACCATCAAACGGACTTTTAAACTACGACCAGGTTGCGTGCTAGTTTATACATTCGTCCCACTCCAAACGAACTTTTAATATGCGCCGGCTATTGAGCGTACTTCAAACTTCCGTTCGAACAGACCAAATATAGTCTGATATTTGGTTTTACTCTAGTTTTTAATCTTTACTCTGTTCCGCTGTGGTAGGGACCAAATTTTTAGTTATGGTCGTCCACTGTGGACGTTCATAGGAAGTAATGAATGGTTTAACATCCACTTTTGTTATAGGGATGAGCTTTTGTGATCACGGGAGAGGAAAAATAGTGGCCAACTCACTGATTTAAGAGTGAGTTGCATATTTATATTTCCTGGACCAAATTATCCTTAAAAGTCTACTAACCTGATACTTATAACACTAACCCACTGAATCCGTAGCTTTCCAATGAACAAAATCCCTAAAACCCCAAATCACTCTATGAGAAATCCAAAGGACTTTGGATACTTAGCTACTGAAAGTATATCTCTGAAAAAATTACGAAGATGATGACAGGTGAATATAAAGATTATGAAGGTTGGGAAGATGATATTCAATCCTTAACACTTCCTTCTCCATTCAGTGAATCTCCTTCGTCAAACATACCTGAGTTTGCTGGAAACGAAGAATCCCAGGTACCCAAACGATCAAATATGATTTTCGCTATTTGGTCGAAACGATACTTGGGCAGAATGAAGAAATATGAACATTTGGCAGGGATTGAAGAACCAGCAACAGTTCATCTTGATTAGTTTACACGATGTTGTACACATCTTTTTTTTTTTTGTAAATCTATGAAGGGCACTTCTCAAATACTCGTGAAAGGCATATATTAATCTATATATAAAAAAAATTGTGTTACCTGAATCTTTCAATTCAATATATAAACTTTTTTGTTACCTGAGGCTTTGAATTTTTGATCAAAAAATGCACTGGTGAAATTCATGAACTATAAGCAACTGAATTTTCTAGTTTCTCGTTCTATCTGGAGAGCGAGAAAACCTTTTTTTCACATTATCCAGAGGCGACGTGAAATTCACAAAGTGAAAGCCACTGATTTTTTGGTTTCTCGTTTCATATGGAGAGCGAGAAATCCTTTTTTTTCACGTTATCCAGAGGCGACGTGAATTTCATAAACTGGAAGCAACTAAATGTTTTGGTTTCTCGTTTTACCTAGACAGCGAGAAATCCTTTTTTTCACGTTTTCCAGAGGCAACGTGAATTCCGAAAACATAAAAGCATTGGGTTTCTTTGTTTTTCGTTGTACCTGGAGAGCGAGAAATATTACTTTCTCGCTTACCAGGAAGAACGAGAATGCAAAATGAAAACCTAGATTTTGCTCAACTTACAAACAAAATGTCCTACTGCATGAGCTAATACAAAAATCATGTTTAACAAGAAATCCATAGCATTAAGTTAAACAAGTGTAACATTTCCAGCTCTTCTTGAGTTGGTGTGTAACTAGGAAAGAAAAGACCAGACTTGATATTCAAAAGATTGACAGACAACAAGAAATCATAGCATAAAGTCAGTTCTTGTGCTTCTTCTTCTTTTTCTGTTGGGATGCCAACAAAAATTCAGTACACACATCCTCGTCAGAATCAGGGAAAAGATCTGATCTTTCAGGGTTGTCATAATTTTCAAACATCTTCAGTAAATGAGCTTTTCTAGAAGGGCTTATTGGCTCATCTTCAGCTCCAGAGCAGAAAACAAACTTCCTAATCATTCCGACATTCCTTTTCTAAACCAAATAAGAGCCAATTTAGTGAGAGAGATCATCTATATAGTCAAGAATGAAAATAAGCAAAAAAAGATAAAAGAGAGTTTGTTAGAACTTACTATAGTTGCAACTTTGCCTTCTTGTTCATCGATAAAAAGGTTTAGCAAGAATCCTTGTATTAAGATTAGCTACCCGGGTATGAGAAACTTCAGAAAACCATTTCTTGTATTCATCCTCACAATCCCATGGATTTAAGACTTTACACTGTAAACTACGCTTGTGTATCAAACATGTATCCCATGCACTCCAACTATATCCATAATAAATATACATTTCAACATACCTCATTTTCCCATACTAATCGCGCAATGTGGTCTCTATAATATGATAGAAGACGTGGATTAATAGGTTGCCCTGAGATTTCACTTGCTTCAACCGCCTTTTTTCCCTTTTCACCACAAGAAGCTCTTCCAACATCAACCTCTCCGAAATTATCTTCATCTTCCTCGTGATTACTCTCTTCATCAAACTCATCACCATCCTTGTTATCATCTTCATAGCAATTCTCTTCATCAACACTCTTTTCTTCATCTTCTTCATCGTTCCTGCTATCCTCACTACTACTCCCACTAGCATTATCACTCTCTACATCTTCTTCATCGTTCCTGCTATCCTCACTACTACTCCCACTAGCATTATCACTCTCTACCAAAGTATCTTTGTCAACCTCTTCCACAATGTCTTTGTTACGCAGTCGATCACCCCTTCAAATTGATGCTGATGACCTTTTCGTCGGCCTTTCGGGCAACCTAAAATAACATGAGATGCAGTGAAGACATGGTATTAGTTACAACATAACCTTCATAAATATCTAAATTTTTGTTACCCACCTATACTAGCAATAAATCGCAACAAAAGCAAAACTTATGAGTTTCATTAGAAGTTGGTAAGCTGTCGGCAAAACCCAAACTCTAGAAATTGACTAATTGAAAGTAAGCAGTACCAATTTGAGTCTCATATTATAAAATCAAATTCTTTAAAACTATTTAGGTACCGGGTAATTTGGATTAATAAGAATTGGTAAAGCTGTCTTTTGGATTTGATACGTTAGATTAGACAGAGATTAGAACTCAACATAACACCAAAACATACACACTGGGAAGAACAACAACAGTGAAACACATTCTATTATTTACAGCAGAAACAATGTAAGAAAGGAGATAGAGGAATCAGAGAGATATGGGATTGATGGTATCCAAGTGCCGCGTGAAGAAGAAGAAGGTTAACCTAAAATAAAAAATCATCGGACTTCCTTTATTGATTTAAATTATTACTAATTCAATCTGAACTTTGCATAACTATTTCTAATTAGATAACCTAAAACTCACCTGACCCTAATCCTTGAATAAAATTTTGCATTCATCACAATCAATCAATCAAAGAATCACCCATAACGATTTTTTTTATGATTTTAGATATTGAAAAAAAAAAAGATAAATATTTCTTAGATTCAACTTACTTGGAGATATCTGGTGAAGATGATACCGTCCCATTATATTTGATCCCGTTATGATTTGGTTAAGATTTTTCAGAAGATGTGAAATTTTTTCTTTTCTATGGCATATTTTTGTTCTTCCCAGTTCAGAAAATTAAGAAGTAAAGAGGAAAGATTTTGTTTCGACTTTTGAGAGGGTTTTGGGTGAGGACAAATTTGTCCGACAGTGCTTACCCCGCAATAATGCTCATTTTTCTGGAGACAATACCTCATTACACACTTCAGAAAGGATCGATGGAGTTCACTCAGGATTTGATGAAATTCCAAAACCGTAAAAGTTATGCGTACAACTAAAGTTCATACTTGCAAAAAGAAAAAGAAGGAACAAGATGTACTTACCTTGCCACGCTCGTGATGGAGCTGCTAACAGTGACGAAGAGGAGTCGGCTGCTGCAGAAGAAAGCAAGGAATCGGACGAGCGACAAAAACGGAAGAGGGTCGATACCCCTTTTTTACGAACGGACAGAAGGAGGGTTTCCTTTTGGACCATGCACTGACAAAGACAACTGGGCCCGCGGCACCAACGTTCCACGACGGAACTAGTAGCGCGCTGGTATGAAGAATCACAAGCCACGCGGAAATCTCGGGATTGAAGAAAAGATTTCATAGCCGATTTCCATAATGGGTAGTTTGTCCCATTAAATCTTGGTGGTACGTTAACTGAATCACTCATTAGATTCATTCTTATATGTTGGATCGCACCAAACACAGATTGTTAGATCTTTTCGTGTTTGCCTGCTCTGATACCAATTGAAAAGACGAGGGTACCCAAATATACCTCAAACTAGAACTTTTCCACCTATAATTCCTTTCTCCGAAACTGATTGTCTATGGACTGAGTCGAGACAATATAACAAATCGGTTCACACTTCGTGTGATCGTCTATGGATACGAGATCGACAATACAACTGTGAAGTATGTTTACTTGATAAAAGGTTCGGACTTAACCAAACACAATAGGATTACTTATCAAGTAAACTCCTTTGTCAGGTCCATACTCGAATCGAAAGCGAGTATAACTTCATACGCGAATTGAAAGCGAGTATAACATCTTAAACGATCTGAGATTGAGTATGAAGTCATACTCATTCTTAACTCGAGTATAAAATGAATTTTGATTTTATTTGATGTTTAACAACGCATAATTCACAGATAAAAAAGAAAAAATTTACCCACAATCGGTTTATGTTCATGCCCATATAAACCGATTCTGGATAATCGGTTGATACCAATGAAAACATATACCGCTTCTGAGTTGGTGTTCTTCAAAAAAATTCAAAATTTCAAAAAATTTCATGTTCAGATGATTCATTAACACACGTTAATTTCACATCTAACACTATATTTTACCACTAATCACCGAATTAACACTAATTAATTAGGGGGTAAAATTGTCATTAAAAAATATTTGGTTAAGGGCTTTTCATTTTACTCCAAAATATCTTTATTTTGTCACGTAGTGATAGACCCAATTAATTCTTATAGGCCCCAATTTAGCCAGGTAAATTAAGTTAGTGGATGGTAACTCAAAAACCAATTTAGCTGGTCGATATTGTGCAATTTTATTTAAAAACACTCGATAAATAAAAAGTTTGTTTTCAAATACTTGAAAGCCTCATCTTCAAAGCCTTGTAAACTATTCAGAGTCAGACTCCAAGGTGTACTGCTGCTACTAAATATTTTTAAATACTCCTAGTTAGTGGTACATCGTACCGTATTAATATTTTTTTTGGCACGAGGGAAGTAAGTGAGACATCCTTTTGCCAGCGAGAGTAAGTAATGTCCTATAAAAATGAAACAGAGAAACGTCATGTCATGTCATCTGTTCTTTCTGAAACAGAGAAATGATGATAAACTCCATCACTTCGCTGTTGTAATAAATCTTGTCACGGTTTTCCAAAAATCTTTTTTTGGTTTTGACTAAATATTTGTCAATGGTTTTAAACGAACCGAGTGAAAGAAACAATGGCAAAACGGCGATTTATTTTCCCTTTGGGGCAGGGGTACATTAATTATATAACCCTAGTTTTCATGACCAACAAATATACCCCTACTACACAATAAATATACCCCTCAACTTATCCATTTAAAGATGGATTACATTAATACCCTTTATTGTATAATTTTTTCTTTCTTATCACACAAACATTTCTTTTCATTTTAAAAATATATATTTCTCTCATTTCACCACCAGCACTCCACCACCAGTCTACCACCGCCAACTCCAACTCCACCACCACCACCACCACCACCACCACCAATCCACCACCACCACCGTCGCCACCAATCCACCGCCACCAGTCCACATCGCCACCACCACTGCTGACGGCGCCGCCGCTAGTCCTCCACCACCGCCCGTGGTGTCAACAACCGAAGTTGATCCCAAAAAATCGAAAATAAATAAAAATAATATGGTGTCAACAACCGAAGTTGATCCCAAAACAAAAATCGAAAAATAAGAAGAAGAAAAAATGGCGTCAACAACAACCGAAGTTGATCCAAAAACAAAAATCAGAAAATAAGAAGAAAAAAAAAATGGTGTCAACAACAAAAGTTGGTCCCCATAAACAAAAAAAATCAAAAAATAAGAAAAAACATAATATGATGTCAACAATAAAAGTTTATCCCAAAATAAAAATAAAAAATATGGTGTAAACAACCGATGTTGATCCCAAAAATTAAAGAGTCGAAAAATATTCAAATTATATTTGGTGTCAACGACCAAAGTTGACCCCAAAATGTATCAACAACTAAAGTTGATCCCAAAATAAAAAATTCAGAAAATGCACAGATTATATACAGTATCAACAACCAAACTTGATCCAAAAATATCGTGTCAACAATCAAAATTGATCTCAAAATCTAGTATCAACAACCAAAGTTGATCCCAAAATATGGTGTCAACAATCAAAGGTGATCCCAAAATCTAGTATCAACAACCAAAGTTGATCTCAAAAATTGATGTGCTAAAACTAGTGAAACTGACGTGAATCGAACACGCATCTTCTGACATGGAGTCAGTTGTGCTACCATTGCACCATAGATTCTTATTATATATAGACAGATTCTTCTAACATAGCTGCCACCCTGATCTATGGTTCAATTGTAAAGAGACAAAGGTAATTATCATTTTATAAAAATAAGAATGAGCAACAACTGCAAGAAGTTTTACGGAGGTGTTGGACTTGGATGTTTGATTATATTCGTTCATTGTTTAGGTGCCTGGGATTGAGCACATTCCCTATGAGCTCTTTTCAGTCTATTTCTCTCGATCACGACCATGAAAATAAAAATGACGGAAAAAAAATTAAAAAGGAGATTCAGTTACCTACCTCAAAGTATAATAAGGGAATGTATAGCACACTATGTGGCATAGTAATTATAAGCACCTGCCCATGGTCCTGTAGCCAAAGCAGCCACATTTCCAACATTCACTGTCTTCCCATTACTATGGCTTGAACCATCCTCATTGGACCAACAAGAGAACACAAACCAAACATTGTATAAATATGTATCACTCGTATTCATTGATATTTTAACTACTCAAAATTAATATATCATGACAAAACTCAAAAGTAGGTTTCTTCTTCCCCATTTAAAGGAAAATGCTGCATAAACCATCTCTGACATGTTCTGTACTGCATCACAATTTCTTCAAGTACTAAAGTAGTTGATACATACTACATGTGAGAATGATTGAACAAAAGTTCCATACACCGTAGTGCCAAATGTTGCAATATTCTTTTGTACAACTCTAAAACACATAAGAAACCAAGGTTCAAACTGTTACACAAAAGACTAGCAAAAACCACTATCAAGACAAAGAAATTTAGGCTTCTAAATCTTTACAGTGGTATTACTAGTTCTCTAAGAGCATCCACAGTGGGAGACCAAAACTAAAATTTTGGTCGAAAATGCAGACACTACGGAGAGGACTAAAGACCAAATACCATACTAAAACCAAAAACCAAAAACCAAACTATATTTGGTCTTTGGTTTGGTCTTTGGTCGGGCGAAGGTTAAAGGTTGCGAGTGGGGCGTGAACTTAAGTTACGCCTAATTAAAAAAAAAAAAAAAGGACGCAACTTTGAGGTTGTGCTGAAAAAAAAAAAAAAAGTGGGGCGCAACTTTAAAGTTGCGCCCCACCAAATTTGGTTTTCGCACCGTAGCGTCGCACCACGGAGTAAACCCATTTTTTTCAAATTTTTTTGGTTTTTAGTCTTTGGTTTTAGTCTCCCCACTGCAATTGCTCTAAGATACTAAACCAATTTAATCCAATTAATCATTCGAGAAAAGTCTACGTAATCTCCTAGAAACAGAGAAATGGTGAAAGCATATGCCACGGCGGCATCCATTCATCATGTGCAGGGAAAGATTTACGAAACAAGTTAACGCATAATAGCATGTCTAAAAACCTAGATAAAGTTTTCTTTGTGTAGATCTCACAAATAAAAGATCGCCAACTTCATTTTTTAACTTACCTAGCGTTAATTTTTGATAGTTCTTTTCCCATCATATGATCAGCACCATGCCTACATCATTCTGCTGCAAACATATAATCTACCCAGCTTCGTCTAAAAAAATACCATCCTGCCAAATAGTCACATACTCACACAAATTACGACCTCTTTTAACTTAACAATCAGATTTGCAATTCCACTATTTCTTGTATCTGAATCACTCGACAGACTCACAATAGACAAAAAGTATCTAATATAACCCCAAATCTCAAAACCAAAGCAGAAAATAGATTCAAATACATACCTCTTCCACCACAACGCCATCAATCCACCGTCATTACTTCTTGAGTTTTAATAATTCGAATAAGTTCAACTCTAAAATTAACAAAAATCCATAATTTTCATCTACCATATTTGAATCCGTTGAAAAATACCTTCACTTCAAGATGCAAGCACCACACTTCCCTGACAGAAACATAATATCATCAATAGTATACAATAATACAAACTATCATACAGAAAAAACCTAAATCGCTAAACACTAAACTATCAACAGGATCCACTAATTCAACAGGACCCAAAAAAGCATATTAATGTTAGATTGAAAATAAAATCAGTTAAATCTCTTTGAAATTATCCGGAAACAAAACCTAAAAATCAAAATTACCCAAAAACGAAACCTAAAAAAAATCGAATCATTCAGATCTCATTGATTCGATTTTGAAAATCGAATCTAAAAATGAAAAAGAAGAAGTATAAGAAGAATATAAACTATAAGAAGAATATGAATAATGAATCGGATGATCAATTTATTCACGGCGGCGAAGGTAGTGGTAGTGGTAGTGGCAGAAGTGGCGGTGGTAATGCCGAGAGAAGGAAAGAGAAGGGAAATCTTTTTTATTTTGCATGTAAAAGGAAGGTCTATAACTTTATTAACATAAAGAGGGTAGTTATGGAATTTCGAATAAAATTAACTTCCTTTATAGAAGGTGGGGTAAAAATATAGCTGAGAAGAATATTTGTGAAGACTCTTGAATAGTAGGGGTATTTATATAATTTTCACTTGGGGCAGATCCCAGTGGGGCCCGCCCCTCGGGAGACGTGTAAGGAGGAGGGCCTGTGAGGCGGTTTTTTTGCCCTTGTTTTTTTCTCGGTTCATCGAGAATTTTCGGATATTTATCTATCTTAGCTTTCAGTTCAAAAAAGTTTAAATTGCTGTCACAACTCTAGCATCTTGGGCGGAGCCAGAATTTTTAGAGAGGGGTGCAAAAAAAGAAAAAGAAGTGCACCCCATGACGAAAAGACTAATAAAAAAATCACTGCATATCAACGTTTACGGCGTGTTCGCTTCATCATACAATCGTTTGAGTGAAGAAATCTTCATATCCACAACTGTGGTAGATAAACCAACTTGATTTTCAATTACCAGATTTTTAGGGCTAGTATGTGGCACGTTTATTCTTGAACACTAATTTGGGGCATACAAGAAAATTTGAGGGCATACAGACTTATGATGGCACCCAATGCAAAATTATAAGGGATGTCCTAATGCTGCCTAAGTTACTATAATACTCTTGTATAGTTTAAATTACATTACTACCCTTCCACTTAATTAAATTCTAATATTAAAACTCTCCCACTAAATAACTCATCCCCTAATTAACTAACCACCCACTAATTAACTCACTAACCGTTACTAATTAACCCTTCTCTCTCACTCTTCTTCTCATCTTCTTCTCCAAAAACACAAACAAAATTCCGAAAATTTCTTTGTTCGATTAAGTTCTCGATTAAACACATTAATCGCACCTCGTGTTAAGCGATGCCCTAGAAATATGGTGCTGAATCCTGGTATTGCTTCTGTAGCATCTCAATCTAGGGTTTTTGGAAAAGATGGTGATGAAGAGGATAGTGGATTGATTGGTGTTGGAGAGCGAGAAATAGAGCCTGATTCTTTAAAATTGCACATAAAAAGGTATTTCCCACAAACCCATTGCTTGGTTTTTCGTATTTCGTTGATTTCGACATGTAATCGATGATTCCTCCGGGGGTTTTGGAAGTTCCGAGTAGTGTTCGGCTGAAATTTAGCAGCCAGAACTTTTTTTTTTTTTTTTTACAGGACGAAGAATGAGTTCGGTTTATGTTTTGAAAATCGATTGTGCCGAACCTCTGTGTTCGGCTTATAATATTTTTGTATGATAATGCGCCGAACTGTTGGGCACATTGTTCGGCTCATTTTGATAAATATCGAATGTGCCGAACTTTACTCTGTGTATGGCCAATAGTTTCCTATAAACTTGTCCATTTATAGGTGACTTATCACATTGTTTAGTAGAGTCATATTTATTTAGTTTGGAAAATTAATTAAGGTGTATCATTTGTTTTAGCACCCATCCGGGAAAATTCAAAGAGAAGCTTAAAAGGAGAACAATGGAAGTGACTCCTTCTAATTCAAGAACTCCCAAACCTCAAGGTGGTGGCACCAAAAACTTGCATGCAGGGAAAAGGCGAAATGACACGGGTGGATGTTTGCCGGTAGAACAAGAGGATGATAATGATCAAAATAAGGGTGTAGTATGAGGTGATGATGAAGATGGTGGTGGAGGGGGAGGACGAGATGATGAATGTGGTGGTGATTGCGAACCTCTAACTTGATTTTTCTTCTCAAAATTGATGCATGTCGTTTGAGACATTTGGATGTATTTTTTATGATGTGGAAGATATTATGAATGATAAAATGTGGTGTAAAGAGATGATAAAGATTGAAAGATCTCTTCTTAAGGATTTTCTCATATAGAGCTCTCAAAGTTAGGCTTTAGAATCCTTCCGAAACCGTTTCTCCTTGAGATAAAAGTCAATTTTTGCCCCATCACAGTGTCAGGTTCGGCTAATACCTTGCCAACCTTTCCTGGCCGAACCTGACAAATGAAATTTACCCCAGGTGGTTGTCAGGTTCGGCTGACTCGATTAGATTACTTTTAAGCCAGACTTATCTCTGTAAACACTTCGAAAATCTTGCTTTGTAGGCTCCAGGTTCGGCTAACTCGTGATGATGAGTTATCAGCCGAACTTATCTCTGTACTCTCAAGTTTTTAGATTTTATTTTGGCCATAACTTCTTCGTCCGATGTCGGAATGGCCTCATTATTTTTGCGTTGTTTTCGTCTTTTCATTCTCTTGAAGATGACGATAATATATCATTGATTTGAATGAGTTTAATTTGGACGTTGATGTTCTCCATTAGTAGACTTCACTATCGTTTGGGGTTAGGTTCGCTCATTCGCAATACTATTTGAAAGCCGATCTTTGAAGTTCGGCTCATTAGCACATCCTCGTTAAGCCGAACCATGGAATTTATTTGGTGGGAAAATAATTCTATGACAATTCGGCTTATAAAGAATTCAATCGTACAAACCGAACTGTTCTTATTTATCAAGGTTCGGCATACAAATTATCTCAAACCTAACTGCATGTAATCAATTACATACAAAAATCAAAACTTTTGGTGAATTCAAGCTACAAAACGGACATTAAACAACGTCTACAACCATACCTATGTATTATTAGCATTGGGTTCCTCATCCATGTACTCATCTTCGGGATTTGGCTCCAAAAAGTCATCATCTTAAGATTGAGAAAAAAGTTGAGTTTGAGATTGAGTTTGGGTAAAATCATTTTCATAATCCACCAAATAAGCCATCTCCGGATCTCCATCGTAATTGATATGTTAGCTTTACATGATGAAGATCCACCTTTCTCACTCGAATTTGTATCACACATCTCTCAATAATCACAAAGATCACAAAGAAAAAAAAAGTTTTTTTCCTCCTCTCCTTCTTCTTTCCTCCTTCTTCTTAAAATAACTCACTAACTATCTTTAAAAAGAAAATTATTATCCTAAATTAACATTAAACTAACTACAATCATTAACAACTAATTAATCAGATTTACACTAATTTAACACTAATCTCACAAGAGTATTTTCGCATTTTTGAAAAGAGGGGGATAAGGGATACCCTAAAAATACTATTGGCCCCACTTTTTTGTCTTATTTCATATGCCCCCAAATTTTCTTGTATGCCCCAAATTAGGCTTCTTATTCTTCCATCGGGAAAAAGCAAGTTTAATTCACTTGGGCTTTCAGTATGGGTGCAAAAAAACTACTTGGACTTTTTTAATAGGGGTGCAAAAACTCACACGTCTTCTAATAGGAACCCTGTTTTAGGGCATACGTAAAACTTTCAGGACATACAAAACAATAATCCCATCTTGGGTGACCTTATAAGGGGTACCCTATGGTTCAATTACTAATCTACCCTTACCCTTAATACAAAAACCTAAAATCAGTTTTCTAAAAAATCAAAATTAGTTTCCTAACATCTCTTCTTCCTCCTCGAGCTGAACTCTTCCCCTCCCGCAAAAAAAAAAAAAAATCATCGCCATGACTAATCATCGATTCGTAAAAATTTGATCGTCGATGAAACTAAACTGCATAATGACTCGTACAAAGAAAAAGCAGGGACTAGGCAAACCAAATCGTCTTCTAATCCATCAATTGAAGAAGAAGAACCAATTGAAGATGAAGGTGTAGAAACTCAAAATCAACCACCAATCGAACCAGAAATTGAACCAACTGCATCTCCAACTCCGGAAATGAGGATAAGAAAATAAGTTTTACAAACCCTATCTCTTATTTGTTGTTTTTCATCGATTAAATGGGTTTAATCCCAAAAAAATAGGGTTTTTGACGGTTACAATGCTGGGTTCGGCTCGAAATTGAGTTGCGTTTTGAGCCGAACTGTTCTTCACAAAAGCTTCCTGTACGTGTATATGAACAGTTCGGCATGAAATTTCAAGAAATGTTGCTTCTAACCTAGTCACGGTTAAAGTGCATAGGGGTTCTGGCGTATTCGATAAAACTATTTTATGCCTAACATTCGTTGTTTCATTTTCATAAATCGTATAAGAGTTCTACTTTGAAAGTATTTTTGTAATATGTTTCGAACATGTCACTGTGTTTAAGAATCAACTGATAGTTGTTGAGTTCAGCTTATATTTTCTTTTTCGGGCTAGCCGAACCTATTGATTTACTACGGAAATTGTTCTTTGGTAGTGGTAGAATTGGTTAATGTTGACATATAATGACTTTGTTTAGTGTTGTGCATTTTTCTTCATCTTTGTCGGTTGATAAATTCCAAAATCGCACGACAAACATTAAGAAAATGCACTACACTAAACAAATATTATTACATTTTAAACGTTATCTCTTACATTTTGTGAATTATGTCTACGGGATCAGGTTGATTTTCCATCGGTACATGTCCATCAAGCACGATCTACAAAGAATAACACAAGGTAAGATAATACAATGAAAAATTAATGGAGAGGTTCGGGCTAGTACTATAATCTAAATACGTGCTGAACCTAGCACATTTACTTAGGTTCGGCTATTACGATATTCACAATAAGTGTCGAACCATGTATTGTCAAAAGGTTCGGCTCTTACGATTTTTACAATATGAGTTGAACCTTTAACGAACTTTCTTCCAGAAGTTCCAATGTATGGTTCGGATCCTTATAAAAAAAAATTAAACTAGCCGAACTATGGTCTTCAAAGTAGGTTCGGCTCATAATTATAACACTTTCAGCTAGCCGAACTATTCATCCAGACTCGTCGAACCTTAGTGAAAAACACAAACTTTTGATGATTTTAAGCTAGAAAAGCGAGATTGTTTAAGATAGAAGTGTACCTGTGTATTAGAAGCATTGGGTTTCTCATATATGTATTCATCATCTGGATTTGGCTCATAAAAATTATCACCTTGAGTTTGTGCTTGAGTTTGAGTTTGAGTTTGGTGAAGATTGACCCTCCTTATCCATTGAATCAAAATACAAGCTTTTTTCTCACTTTCCCCTTCTCCCTCAAAAAAAAAAAAACCTAACTTTTTTTTTTCTTCCTCAAAATTTTTCATCTACTCAAACATATATAACTAAATTATCTTAATCACTAATCATTAATCACTAATCAGGATTATTATAACTAATCATTAATTAACACTAATCCTAAAAGGGTAGATTTGCCATTAATAAAAATATTTGGCAAAGGGGTTATTGATTTTGATATTTACATCCCTATTTTGTCTTTATTCAGAATGCCCTGAAAGTTTGACGTATGCCTTAAAACAGGGTTCTCTAATAGGGGGTGCAAGATTCTGATTTTTCTTTTCTTTGGCTTACAAATCTATAACATTGTGGGGAATGGGGATATTGGGCGAGCACGTCTCAATTGCACACTCTTGCTCTACATTGGCTCCGCCAGTGCTACCATCTTTCTCCAATTATAACCTATAGAGTGGAATATTTTCGAAGAAATACGACGTACAATTAACGAAAATCAAAAAATCAAAATTTTATGAAAACTTTTTTTTGGGTTATTTTGTTTTTGGTACTCAGGTTTTGTCCAACTTTTGAGTTTGGTCTAACATTTGTCCAGCTTTGCGTTTGGTACTTGGAAAAGACGTTGACCCGTGTTGACTCGGTTAAATATTGACTTTAGTTTATTAATTATTAGAACTAAAAATTAAAAAATTAAAGTAAACCATAAAAATGTAACTATTATACCTAATTACTAGAACAACCTTCACTTTCCTTACATTAACCTAACCCATCTTCTTCAAACCCATCCCCACCCCCACCAATTTCTCCCATTCACAACTCCGATCCAATCCATCCGTTGTAAATCATTTTCTTCTCCGAAGAACTTCGCTTCTATGATGACTATTAACAACCAAAGGTGTTGGATGCATTCGTATTTTTTCTAAGTGTTCTGGTGTTGTTTGTATTACATATTGATGGTTCTCTCGTCATTCTTCTACTACTTTCTCTTCGTTGTTCGGTGCAAAATCGATGAAGAACTTCGATTCATTCCATGTCCATTATTTCCATTACCTTCTTCTCTTCGATTTGAAATGATTAATTATGATTCTATGATATCATTTGAAGGTAAATTTAATGTTTTTTCTATCTCCCTTTCTTTTAATCTTTGATAGAGATGAAATGAATCTATAATTTGTAACACCCCTAATTTCGATTTCTTAGAAATTGGTAGAATAATTAACCCAATCGGACACCCTACATTGAGAAATGAAAATTTTGGGAATTTTATTAAAGCCCTAATTGTGATGTTGATCGGCAAAAATTGATTTTGTTCTTCTGAGTTTTTTTGGTTTATTTGATGATCCAATTGTTAAGCTTGAGAAACAAAAAAATCTAATCTCATCTTATTCATAGAAGTGGCAAGATGGAACTACAATAGTATTTGATTATATAGTGGTATCAATTGGTAAGGGCAAGATGGAACATCATTAAACACCCCCTCCGGGTATTCTCCGGCTTCTCGAAATCATTAATCATTTTTTGCATAGAACCCAACAATAGATATGATTTTTGTTCTTCGCTGGCGGTAGCAGACCTGCCGTGTTCTTCGTAATCGGGGACGGAGGAGGAGTAGGGAACTAATGGATGTTTTTATATGAACCGTAGTATTAATAGTGTTAGTAAATCCGTTGGATTCAAAGACAACTTCATGGGTACAATGGTAAACTCAGTATTTTTATTTAACCAAATTAATCAAAATTTGGTCATAAGCAGTCAACGTGGGTCAACGTTATTTCCAAGTACCAAACAAAGCTGGACAAATGTTAGACCAAACTCAAAAGTTGGACAAAACCTGAGTACCAAAAACAAAATAACCCTTTTTTTTTTTTTTTTTTCTTTTTTTGAACTTTCAATCCAGAAATTATTTGATCATAGATGTTCTTTTTTCGAAATTTCTTTTGATTACTGTAGATAATAGGATTAAAATCTACCTACTGTAAAAAATTTGATGGAAAACGATGTATGATCGACCAATTTTGAAAAATCAAAAAAAGAAATTGGAACTCAATTTGAGGACCATAAGAGTGTGATAGACAAAATCCATATGAGTTACCATATATAAGGGGTCTCCCTTTGGTCGACCAGTGACATTACATTCCGTTTTTGGTGTCTAAAACCGAGAAGATATTTTGCTGTGGTGGTTTGCATAATGGCTATGCATTCAATGTTCGAAAATTGTACATAAAGTGAAAGTATCACTTTTATTGAAACGGAGGGAGTACATCGTTTTATTAGTTACAACGGAAAATTAGTTGATGCATAAACCAAAATTTGGTTACATGAAGTATTATGTACCCTTTGGAGTGGTTTACGTAATGAATATATATTTAATTTTCTAAAATTGTGCCTAAAATGATAAATACCTCCGAATTTTTCGTAAATTCGGTGGTATTATAAATGATAAATAAATTATAAAATTGTGCCTAAAATGATAAGTAACTCTAAATTTGATATAGTTGTTTGTACTCATTGCGTAGATTTTTTTTATATCCTTTCCAAGGCACGGATTTTTAGATATGTTACATTAATGTTTGTTTTCCAATTATACCCCTAAAAATAGGATACATTATATTAATTGGACCAGAAGAGAGGGATAATTGTGTCAAGTGAAAAAAAACTAATTTAGAGAGTGATAATTTTGTCTAGAAGGGAGGGATAATTTTGTTTTTTTCACTTGACACAATTATCCCTCCCTTCTAGTCCAATTAATATAATGTATCTTATTAATCTTTTTACATTCACCATCAAATCCAATCTTTTTATGTTAACTGATCACTTACATTTTACAAAAAAAGTGACCATATAAAGGTCCTCTCTCGCTTCGCTCGGTCAGCCCAATTATGATAATTTAGAGAGTGAGCTACAAAAATCATTTCATCAATGTTCACTTTAGTCTCAGACAGAAAAGGGAAATCAGGGTTTTGAATCTTGACAAAGTTGTGCAATTGATGGTTTTTAAATTATTTTCTTAAACCTTGGACATTCCAAGCAAGAATCTTCATTTTGAAGCAGAAAGTTAAAATACCAAATTTTGGAATTGTAAACCAAATATGAATCAGAACTCAAAAGGATTAATTTAAAATAAAGTTGAAATCGATCGGGAGATGAGTTATGGATTACCTTATGCTTCCCAGCTTTGTTTGCAAATGTTTAATCTTTTTGAAAACTTGGTTGTCTCCAGCAGTCAGTTCCATTGGTGAGGATTCATTAGATTAATGATATAATAACAAAATCATATTGATTTATCTCAATCTCAGGGAGGATGGAACGTTGTCTTTTTCCGAGTCTCTATTCAGATTAAAGTTCGGATTTAGCTAAGGATTCAACACTTTCTACAACTTTAGGTACAAATTCAAGGTTGATAAACCCATCAGCTGGAGGTATGAAAGGTGTGCTTGATAACTTTTCTTGTATTATGTCGCATAAGAGGTGTGGACTTTTTCTTTTGAGAAACATTAGTCTTCTTAAACTTCATAATAGATTCCAGAGGGACAAGAGTCTTATGAATTTCCTCTATTTTCTTTGCAGCACCAGAACAATTTCCTTTCAAAGTGCTTGAGTATGTAGCAATTAGGACGAAGTTTATGAGGTTGTTTCTCATAAAAAAATCTCACTCATCTTGTTGATCCTGCAGAAGTAATAACCAATATGAAATATATTATGAATAGGAAGCAGAGGAATAGGAGGCGAGGGTTTTCCACTTGTCAACATTATCATTACTCCCTCCGTCACTAATTAGATGAGCTATTTGGTTTTTAGTTTTGTCCACAAATAGATGAGCTATTTCACTAACCAAGGGGATATTTCTAAAACTACCCTTTTAATTGATTATTTTTTCTATAAGAAATATGTATAATTTGATAGTCATGTTTATATTAGTTGCGTAGGTGTTTTAAAATGCTTTTCAACGGTATAAAGTTTATAAAAAACCGTGGTATATTTTAAGAGATAAATCGTTTCTAAATTTTACTAATTATTGCCCATAAGGGTATAATTGTAAAAAATACTTAAATACACTCCACTTTCCTCATTGCCTTAAAATTTGTGCAAACTACAAGTAGCTCATCTAATTAGGGACGGAGGGAGTATTATGCAAAAACAGTTTTGAATAGGAAGATATATCATCTCTTTTGGACCACCTTTACTTATCCATTTTCTGGTGTTACATAGTTTTACTACTACAATATTTGTTGTTTTGATCAAATCGAATTGAAACCTCTTAGATTATTATTATTAAATCCATATTGAGACCTAGGTTGTTGTTAGAATTCACTCTCTAATCTCAAAAAACAATTCCTGACCTTGTTGATTCAAGTATCGATGAGTTACAGTAAAAAATTATACCGGAAACTGTTGTTAGTCTTAGGTTTCTTTTATGTTTCTGGTTTGTGTGGATCTAGATTCCAGTTGTTAGTCTCTATTCTCGCTAGAGAGATGAAAAATGTTTGTGCGTAAACTACTGTCTAATCAGCTTAAAGAAATTATAATTGGTTTCAATTTTAACAACTCTTTTTTTTATTTGTTTTCTGGTTTTAAAATACAACTAATTAACATTCTTTGTTCATTCTGTTGGTTGTAGCTATGAAGAATATCAAAAAGTACCAAACGGAAAATAAAAAGAAGTACAACATCCTTAAAATTTAAGAACAAGATGAAAGAAAGAAAGAAAGAAAGAAAGACAGCAAAAAGGGCTGCTTAGCAGGAATCAGCAGTTCCAACAGTCAATTTTGAGCAGAACGGAAGTGCAGTAATTCATTGTGTTTCTCCTACTAGGCCATGGTATGTTGAATATGATTGATTTCAGATTGTGTTTCTTATATAATTCATTGCATATATTTATGTGTTTCTTACATAATCCTATAATATCTTTTTACTGCAGCACAAGCTGTGGAGATGATAGGAGACTAACAATATATTGGATAATTGAAGAGGAATGAATGCTTAACGTTAGTTTGATGTTATTTTAGTAGAAAAGAATTGTAAGAGCATTACTCGGTTGAACCACCAAGCGTTGGTATGCCAATTTTGGTTGTCATATTTTAGTGAGCCAAAACTCATTTTAAGAGTCGCTTGATTATGTACTAGAGTCAACTTCGTATAGGTTAGCTTGAAAGTATTAGGATGTGAGACATTACAAGTATTGCGAAGACTTGAAGAAGTGAAGAAGTAAGGAGCCACAACGACAACATCATCCTTCCACTTGAGGTTAGTGATATTTGACTTGAACTGTTTCATTCCCTAACGTATCTTTCAAGTCGTGGATATTGAAAACAAAACTGCGAAGCATGAATGATATACTCTAGTTAGACATAGTATTAAGGAGTACAATACGAGGTTTATTGCTTAACTATTAAACTTTGTAGATAAGACATCGACATAATTGTTTGAATGCTATTGTGATTATGTATGGGTATAAGGTGAAGATTTCATCCTAGGAAACAATGTTTTACATTTGTTTTAAGGAAGTAAATTCATGAACTTGTTTTGTGAATCGAAAAGGAAATCGCCAGGCATTATTGGTAGTGTTATTCATTGCATTTCTTTTGAACTACCAATATGTGTGATTAGTATAACCGCTCATGACTTGTTTATGTTCTTGGTAAAACTATTCACAAAGGCCTGACTTTTGTATTGGTATGACTTTTATTAGTGAAATCGATCTTAAGTAATCACCTGAGATGGTATGATCGATTTTGTATTATTGGTATAACCGACTCTGGGTAAAGGGGAACCAATCCTAGTAAGAGGTGCAACATATCACAAAGGGGAATCGATCCTTGTATGAGGTGCAGCAAGTTTTTAGAAGAAAGGGGAACCGATCCTATGGACATGTGCAACACGTTTTTAGGCAAAGGGGAACCGATCCTATGGACATGTGCATCAAGTACAAGTTAGATACCATACATATGTGGGGAACCGATCCTAGTACCTAGTCAATCGAATTTTATAAAATCTAGTGTGACTATGCACAATACTCACATGGAGGTATAACCGAAACTTGTTTTGGTAGAACCGTGAAACCCATGATTTGTGATTGAGTGTTCTTGATCAATCACATAGTTCTTGAAAGCCAGATGAACCAATTTTAAACTTGTTTGGAAGTGTGGCAAATAGGTTTCAAGGTTTTAAGTATGAAAGATGACTTACAAAGTAAGGATGTCGACATACTTTGAACATGTGCAGTATACGCTAATCTTTAATTGTTCAAAGTTATTCCTTAATAGATAAATGAAGAAAATCCCGGATCGAATAAAATAAATTGAGAATCTTTTATTTAAGGTTTTTAATTTTATTTTAGGAAAATGAAAATTAGTAATGTGCATTTACTAGTTGGAGATTTTCCAAGAGATTTTCGATCATTATTTGGACAAAGCATTTCCAGGAATTATGGAAACCGAATCTGAAATATATTGCATATCTTGAGAATATTTTCGGTTTTGGAAATTCCTTGGTGTCCAAACTTCCTTGGTCTATAAATATTAAATTACAGATATACCGATTGGCTAAATTGGTTTTTGACTTACTTACCATCCACCAAGTTAAGTGGTCGACTCTCATCTAGGGATCATTTTTTTTTTTTTGTTACTGCATGTGTAAGTTGAAAGCAGTGATTGGATCATTATACACCTAGTAGTTATATCAAAAAACAAGCAGTTATTAGAGTGTCTATACTCTATAATATACTATATGGCTGGCAAGCAGTTATATTAAATTATATAACTAATTTAATTTTTTAAATAGAGTAAGTCTAGACGCACCGAAACATCTGTACCGAGATGTACACCGAGCTGATGTGGTGAAACAGCTGGCGTGCCACTGTTAAATAGGCACTGTTTGTGTCAGTATTTTAATTTATAATAATAGTTGTAACTTGCCAATCGGATTGGGGGCGTCACTTCGTCTGCTCTTTGGTGATGACTCATTTTGGACCAAATCCCCTCATGATCAAGGTATACATAACGAATATTTGAAATTTTAGTTCGTTTAGAGTTCAATTGGTAACTATTCAACAACTAAACTTTTTCCCAAGTTCTTACAAGTTTGTAACATTCTGCGGCAAAATGCTAGATCAACTTTCTCCAAGTTAGTGCGTTCTTGTATGTAATTATTTCAAATGTGCTACCTCAAGCTTTGAATTTGTAAGAAATCTATGTACAATTATTTGATAAGTCCTACAAAGAAGTTCTTTTATCGTTTATTTGTCTTCTTATCATTGTAGTTATGTGTCCAAAAGGATTTTTGCATCATATATTATCCAACTATTTGCGCGATGCATCCTTTATTAATCAACTATTTGTAAAAAAAAAAAAAAAAACGCCCTTGCTACCGATAATGTTATTGCTGCATTCTAATCAACTATTTGTACGATGTCTTCTTTGTTAATTATGGTCTTTTCTGAATTATTGAGAGAATCTACTTTGCATTGTTTCTTCTGTAGGCTTAAGATTTCTTTCGTCGTCGTTGTTTGGTAATTACTGGAGGTACAACTTGGAGTAGTATCAGTTCAATAGATAAGTTACCCTCCGGTTTATTTTTTTTCAATGTTTACTGTAACTTCTGAAATCTGACTGCTCCTTTGTCTTCAGCTGTTATCCAACTCAGACTGGAATCTATCATAATAGTGAATAGTTTCAGGTACTTGCAACTCAAACCCTACCAACCTCCTAATTTATACACTATAGGAAGTGGTGGTCATATTCCTGGACGTGGATTTTGTCTTTTGTAAAAAAAAAGATACGGTCTTGCTACCGATAATGTTATTGCTGCAATTCTAATCAATCTTGACGGATGCAACAATGAATCCCGTGATCTGAACGAAAATAGAGGAAAGCTGGCAAGAAATGTTAGTACACAGGTAAGTCCAATAATTAATTCTCAAGAATATTGTTTTTTGAACTTAGGTGTACCTGAGATAGCTAAACAAACACATGGAAAACAAAAGAGACAATTTCAATGTTAGTTCTTATATCACTTCAATTTTCTCTTTTCTTGCCATATCTTTTCATTACCGTTCATGAAATCCAAACCTCACAATTTCGACAAATGACAGGTAAAGATGAACCCAAACTTATTGATTAATTATGACACTTGATTAAGGTAAATCAAATTTGTTGTTTAATTTTTGGATTAGATTGAATGAATTTTTGATGTTATGCAAATTTCCCTTTGTTGATTAGTTTACAACATGCGATAGTCATGGCTAAGCACTTTTTTGGGATTTACCTCTGGAGCATTAAGTCTGAAATTGCGCAGTGAAGAGACTTTGGTGCAACTAATGGAGTTTGCTTTGATATGAATGGCCAGTGAAGAGACTTTGGTGTTGTTGTTACAGAATGAACCTAGATGTATGTTTAGGACATGATTTGAAAGCAGGTTATGGGACTGAAGTTTGATTTGTTTATGGTGTAGTTTAGTAGTTGTAAGTGATGCTTTTGGTGTTGTGTTGGTGTTGCAGCTGTATCAACAACTAATGCAACTCGGGAAATGTTCAGCCATCCCTGTGGACAAATGCATGTGAGTTTTAACTGAATGTACATCCATCTTGGCTTGGTCATTTAGAAAGCCATGAAAACGGCCATGAATAGTAAACTGGGAGTTGATGAAAGATTTTGGTCCCCCAAATTGAGTTCTAAAAATGTCAAATTAACATATATAGGGAGGTAGTTGGTTGAAGGTGCATATGCGGACTATGTACCAAGTAAGCTTCATAACTTGGCCGAACAAGATGAATGATGCTCATGCCTCATTCTTAGTCGTGAAGCCTTACGAATTGAGCATATGATACTGAGGCATCACTATGCCATTCCACGGACTCGATGATGCATCACTTGGATGTATTTGACGAAACTGCCTATACGGACTAGGACATTACTCTTGTTGCTTGGCCACGGCCTAACAAACGAGTTGGATTAAGTTGCTTGTCCCTTCGTGGATGAACTACAGTCTGTGCTTGATCCCTTTAGAGTAGTGAAGGATAAGTAGGCAGCCACAATGAGTTTCAGCATTGCCGGTCCAGCACGTTGGCCCCTCACATCATCTAAGCTCGGTAGCTCGACGCAATTGTGGCCAGACTTGATGAGGCTTAGTTGCATGCCAGTAAGTGGATGCTCATACTTCCTATAAAGTTATAAAGAGTTGGTAAGCGAGATAACGTAGGAAATGGCAAGGGCTTGGTGCGGTTTACGCCAAAGTCCAAGGCTTATGCTGGACTAGACACGACAATATGACGGTTGCTTTCCTAGCTAGGAAACTCAAGTGATGAATTCCCTATGTAAAGGCAAAGCCGTAGATGCATGAAAAATGCATTGGCATTGGCCTTATGGCCTTAAACCCTTTTGCGGGACAAGGGTAAGTTGGAACGGTGTGGAAGCTAAGTTAGATGCGTCATGCTCCACGAGCATGCTTAGAAGGGAAAATGGACGTGCATTTGCCTAGCCTTGAGGCCCGGATCGTAGATTCATCATGGCGCACCAGGGAATTTACGGCCTGCGGGGCAACGTGCCAAAGGCGTAATTTTCCGGTCCGTCACAGTTGGTATCAGAGCAAGTTCCGAGATAACTCTTGGACTGTGCGGAGTGGACTTGTCCACAAGTATTTTCCTTAACGGAAAACTTAAAGTTGGAGACTAGGCCAACTTGCGCGGAAAGAGTTTGTAACTGCTGGGCCAGTTACTTTGCAAATCAAGTTGAGCTTGTATAAGTACTGTGAGTTTGCCAGGCCTCTGTAGCACCCCTCTTACGAGCATCCGGAAGACCGTCTGGGACGGTGGGTAGACAATGGGACTAATCATCTACACACGTTGGCACTAGCCAAGGGTGTGCGTTGTCGCCCGCTTAGCATCCCACTTACGAGTGTCAACTCCCAGAATGTTAGGGGACGGTGGCTTGCATCCAACCGCACGGGCATTAGAGATAGATCCTCACGTGTTGCGTTGAGTTTTGCCTTGTCATTTCGATGACATCTTTCAACTTGTGAACCTTAGGGATTCCTGGATGGTAGTATGGGATGCTATCTAGGATACCTTGTCGAGATATCTTCTTGGCACTGGCCAATTGCGATTCTTGGTTTTGTTGTAGGCACTTTTTGGATTCCTGGGCCGGTGGTATGGGACATGTGCTCATAAGGTCTAAATTGTTGTTCATGACAACTTGAAGAAACCCGTGATTTCTGAGCATCTGGTATGGGAATTTTGCTCAGTAAATCCAACTCGAAGAGATTGTCCACAATAGTTTTGGTTTTGAATTTCGGGGACGAAATTCTTTGAACGGTGTGATAATGTAGCACCCCATGTTTTTAGCATGGCGCATGCTTAAAGATGCGCCATTTGCTTGTGATAAAGCTTCATCCAAAGCTTCCTTTGCATGGTGAGATGCATTTGGCCTTGGGCCATATCTGGTGCCAAGTAAGGCATATCGTATATGCATATTGGCTAAGGCCAATATGGCATTGGTTGGAAGCTACATTGGCCAAGAGCCAATCTTGCATCAAATGATGCATTAGTCAGTTGGGTAGATGACCTTGAAAATGTACAACCAACATGGATGGACATCGAGTTTGATATGTACAGCCAACATGGCTGGAGATCGGGTTAGTAATGTACAACCATTATGGCTGGACATTGGTGTGGCCTATGGGCCAAAGTCGGAAATACAGCCATCACGGCCCTTCATCGGGTTTGGCTGGGAAATGTTCGGCCATCTCTGGCCGAACAGTGGAACTGGCATGTGAGCCAGAACTGAATGTACATCCATCTTGGCCGGTCATTTAGAAAGCCATGAAAACGGCCATGAATAGTAAACCGGGAGTTGATGAAAGATTTTTGGTCCCCCAAATTGAGTTCTAAAAATGTCAAATTAACATATATAGGGAGGGTAGTTGGTTGAAGGTGCATATGCGGACTATGTACCAAGTAAGCTTCATAACTTGGTCGAACGGTATGAATGATGCTCAGGCCTCATTCTTAGTCGTGACCTTACGAATTGAGCATATGATGCCGAGGCATCACTATGCCATTCCACGGACTCGATGATGCATCACTTGGATGTATTTGACGAAACGGCCTATACGGACTAGGCCATTGCTCTCGCATTGCTTGGCCATGGCCTAACAAACGAGTTGGATTAAGTTGCTTGTCCCTTCGTGGATGAACTACGGTATGTGCTTGATCCCTTTAGAGTAGTGAAGGATACGTAGGCAGCCGCAATGAGTTTCAGCATTGCCGGTCCAACACGTTGGCCCCTCACATCATCTAAGCTCGGTAGCTCGACGCAAGAGATGATTGTGGCCAGACTTGATGAGGCTTAGTTGCATGCCAGTAAGTGGATGCTCATACTTCCTATCAAGTTATAAAGAGTTGGTAAGCGAGGTAACGTAGGAAATGGCAAGGGCTTGGTGCGGCCTACGCCAAAGTCGAAGGCTTATGCCTGGACAAGACACGATAATATGACGGTTGCTCATCTAGCTATGAAACTCAGTGATGAATTCCCTACGTAAAGGCAAAGCCAGAGATGCATGAAAAATGCATTGGCATTGGCCTTAAACCCTTTTGCGGGACAAGGGTAAGTTGGAACAGTGTGGAAGCTAAAGTTAGCTGCGTCATGCTCCACGAGCATGCTTGCAAGGGCAATGAACGTGCATTTGCCTAGCCTTCAGTCCCGGATCGTAGTTTCATCATGGCGCACCGGGGGAAGTTACGGCCTGCGGGGCGACGCGCCAAAGGCGTAATTTTCCGGTCCGTCACAATTTAGGTCCTAAATTTTAAAGAAATAGGTTGTATCTGGGTTTGTACATTGTTTGGAGTTTCAAACGGGTAACCTTGTGTCTTATTTAATATTCAATCATAGAAATCCTTAGATTAGTTCCTATGGCAATGACCAAAAATAAAAATTTGTTGAGCCACGTGGATGAACAAACTGCATTCTCCACTATGGAAACAAGGCAAAATGAACAAATCTGATAATTTAGGGTCCCACTATTGATTTTATTTATGTAAACTAATAAGAGTTTGGTCCCACAAATTATTTAACTAATAAAATAAATAATAAAAAATAAACCATAATTATAATAATCAGGTTTCGGAGACAGAATATGTGAGGGGCGACATTCCTTCTGACTCCAGCGTCATTCCCTCCAATTCCAGCGATATCCCCTCCAACTCGGGCGACATTCCTTCTGACTCCGCGTCTATGGCACGAGCGCCCGTCATTAACACATACGTGTGCTGCATGTTACGACTCAATGTTCAAATGAACAGATCTGCTCATTTGAACATCCATTTTCTATGTTTGTTCATTCCATAGTGGGAGCAAAATGAATAAACTCTGAGTTTGTTCATCCCATAGGAATTGCTCTTAAGTTGTTAATCTTCACATCTCTATTTGATATAGTTTTGATCTCGAAATCCTTATGTGAGCAGTGAGCTATATACGATATATATCTTTGATTGCTTATCAATATTGGTGGGTTCTTAATACAGGCTAAATTCTTTCATATCTTCTCAGTGCTGTGGAAAAAACAAAGATTAATACATCGTGATGAGGCTTATTAATTTTTATTATCTTCGTGATTAATCTAGAAACATGGTATCTCACAAATTACTGGAGAGAAATTCAAGCTAGTTAGACTGTTAGAGAGAAATTCAGATAAATCTGATGTAATTTATTTTTTCTAGCCATTGCTCACAAATTGGAAGTCTCGAAGGCATTCCCTGTACCCTATTATTGAGTTCATTGGACGTGGTAATGGACTAATTAACAATGTAGATGATATTTGAATTAAGTTTTTGTCGATGGTGGTTTTTAGACAAGGGGTAAAATCGTAAAACCCCATGACCTAGTGTTACCCGCAACACATTAAATAAGAGCATTTAACTCAGGTGTAAATAATTAATAGGGGTATTTTTTTCAAAATACCGCATTAGGGTTTTCAAACCTGAACCCTAATTCCAAAACCAAGCCGCATATCGCGCACCATGGCAACAATGCCAAACCAAGCCGCATATTGCGCGACCATGGCAACAATGCTAAACCAATTCGCAGAGATTGCGCACACCATGGCAACAATGCCAAACCAAGCCGCATCTCGCGCACCATGGCAACAATGCCAAACCAAGCCGCATACTTACGACCATGGCAACCATGCCAAATAAGCCGCACTCTGCGCACCATGGCAACCATGCCAAACCAAGCCGCTCTGCGCACCATGGCAACCATGCCAAAACAAGTCGATATCATGCGACCATGGAAACCATGCTAAACCAAGCCGCATCTGCCGCGACCATGGCAACTGCGGCTAAGCCAAGCCGCATCCGCGCCCCATGGCAACTGCAAACCAAGCCGCACTCGCGCACCATGGCAACCATGCCAAAACAAGCCGCATCATCGCGCACCATGGAAACCATGCCAAACCAAGCCGCATCTGCGACCATGGCAACCGTGCTCAGCCCAAGCCGCACTCTGCGCACCATGGCAACCATGCCAAACCAAGCCGCACCCTGCGCACCATGGCAACAACGCCAAATTCCAAGCCGCTATGCCTTTGGCCCACGCCAAACATAGCGCCCTAGGCTTGCAAGACTTGCAACTAGGTCAACTCGCCGCACGTGCCATTGGCACATGCCAACACGTGCCGCAAGCCATATTTCTAAGCCGCTATGCCTTTGGCCCACGCCAAACATAGCGCCCTAGGCTTGCAAGACTTGCAACTAGGTCAACCTCGCCGCACGTGCCATTGGCACATGCCAACACGTGCCGCAAGCCATATTTCTAAGCCGCTATGCCTTTGGCCCACGCCAAACATAGCGCCCTAGGCTTGCAAGACTTGCAACTAGGTCAACATGGCCGCACGTGCCATTGGCACATGCCAACACGTGTCGCAAGCCATACTTCCAAGCCGCTATGCCTTTGGCCCACGCCAAACATAGCACCCTAGGCTTGCAAAAGCATGCAACTAGGTCAACATGGCCGACGCGCCAATGGCACATGCCAACATGCTCGCTAGCTAGTTTCCCTAAGCGAAATCACGACCCTAACGGCCACGCATGCCATTGGCACATGCCAACATGCTCGCTAGCTAGTTTCCCTATCAAGGTCACGGCCATGCAGGCCATTGGCACATGCCAACATGCTCGCTAGCTAGTTTCCCTAGCAAAATCACGGCCCCGACGTGCCACGCATGCCATTGGCACATGCCAACATGCTCGCTAGCTAGTTTCCCTATCAAGGTCACGGCCCTAACGGCCATGCATGCCATTGGCACATGCCAACATGCTCGCTAGCTAGTTTCCTAGCGAAATCACGGCCCTAACGGCCATGCATGCCATTGGCACATGCCAACATGCTCGCTAGCTAGTTTCCCTAGCAAAATCACGGCCCTAACTGGCCCACGCATGCCATTGGCACATGCCAACATGCTCGCTAGCTAGTTTCCCTATCAAGGTCACGGCCCCAATGGCCACGCATGCCATTGGCACATGCCAAGCACACACGCCTCGGTAGCCTAACTTGCAAACCGTGCAACCTACCACCAAGGCATTCGCACATGCCATTGGCACATGCCAAACACACACGCTGGTAGCCTAACTTGCAACCGTGCAACCTACCACCAAGGCATTCACATGCCATCGCACATGCCAAGCACACACGCTGGTAGCCCAACTTGCAAACCGTGCACCAAGGCATTCCGCACATGCCACACGCGCCACTAGCAGCGCCACTTGCACTCAAGATGCAACCAACACTCGAGACATCAACACAAGCCGGGGGATGCTTCTTTAGGGTTTTGGTTTGGCGGTCACAACATGCAGCGTACACTACGCTCACATTAAGAAAGCGTGAAAAGGAATAAAGCGGACAAATAAAATAGGAAATAATAGTGAAAAACGTTTTCGCCCATTAAACCATGCGGTTACTACCTCCTCCCATTATTTCACCCTTTACTCTCTTCCTTCATGAGGCCGGCACGTTTCAATCTCGACTTGTATAAATAGGTCTTACCTTTTTCCACCGGACAACAAGTCTCGGTCAGGAGAAATATACTACACTTACACTCGAAAAGGCAACTTTGCAAGCTCTCTCAAAAGCTTCCATCTCTTGCAAGCTTCTTAAGCTTTCACTTTACGATACAAGTCGAGATACTACTCTCCTCAACACCTTTCTTTGCTTCCTCCCCAAATCAACCCTTCTCCTCCACTTTGTGACCGAAGCAAGTCCGGAACGGCCATTTCTTGGTTTAGGTAGGACTTGTCTGAATCGATCTCTCGAACCTATAAAGTGCTCACGTGCAGCACATTTGTTTAGGGTTTGAATCGGTTTCTCACTCACCCACCGAAATTACCGAAATCAGCAGAAACGATTTTCACCCATAAACAATTGGCGACCACAGCGGGAGGATTGATCTATCGGCTACAATGCCAGAATGTCGATCTCGTTCTTCGACCCAGATGTCAAGATGGTGGGGGAAGGCAACTCAATCCGACGCAACTACTACCAGACAACCCGGTTACTAGTTGTAAAACTACACGAGAAAACTGGGGACTTGCCGAAGATGCTACCACTCGATCCGACTCAACCGCCGACGCCTGAGGTACGGTTGTAAAACTACACCCTGGCGGGGACTCGTTGAAGATGCTACCAGCGATTGGGGACTTGCGACTCAGTCCGACTCAACTACCACACAACCCGGTTATCAGTTGTTAAAACTACACCAGAAAACTGGAGACTCGATGAAGACGCTACCAGCAACTGGGGACTAACTAGCGATGCTACCAGCAAAGCCGCCTTTTACACGGAGAGGGGCGTGTTCACAAAACCTATGAAGTGAGTAAATTTAGGCTTGCGTAAGATATACGATCTATTTTTAGGTTCCTAGTAAAACCATCATCTTCTTGAGTCTTGTGCCTATTGCTAGCACACACTCTCATAGAAGCAATATTCCTTTCCAAAAACATAATCAGAGTCATATTATCAAAACCATTCATCCCAGAAATAATCCAATACCCTAAAAAGCTACCAGCTCTCTATCAAAGGTCAAACTTTGAACCAGACATCCAATATGTCTTTCAAAAAATAAAATAAAAGAAGAACCTAAATGAAAGATTAACAGAGAAATGTTCAAGGAAAATCATCCAACAAAAGTCTGCTTTTCTTGGAGAAAGTCAACTTTGCATCTTCAAGAGCCGCTCTCTTCATAGTCAACATCTTGGAAAGCTTTTCGAGTTCCACCTCCTATCGTGCAATCTCCTCGTGGAAAGGCTTTCGATTGTCGCATCTTTCAACTTTTGGATCTCAGCAAGGCCTTCGACAAACCACGAAGTGTTGAACTCCTTTTCTACACACACGTCGCGATGGTGCTCCCGATCGGCAATAACGTCTTGAAACGGTGTGACCGGTCACCTCACGCATATCCTCGATGGAAGATAAAGCCTCTTCCACACGCTTTAACCAGCGCCAAATCGACTAGTGATTTTCTTGGTTGTGGCCATATGTTCGTACTTCTCCCAGGATTACGGTGTGTACAACGCCTCATGCTTAGCAGGAACGTTGAAGCGTAACCAACACATGACCTGGATAAGAAACCAAGTACGGGGGATCAAAAATGGCGCCTGCTTTGGCCTCACGACTCGCAGAGGGTCTTCTTCCATGTCTGGCGAGCAACCATCGGAGAATCATCCACCGTTTGAACCACATCTCGTGCCCGGCAATTGGATAACGCCCATCTCCAAGTTACAGCCGGTGGTCACAAAAGGCAAGTTTTCGTGTGGCTCTACCCCGAATCATCCTCCGAACCGGATTCCTCTGCGAACTTGAGTTAGACATTTTTCAAAAGAGGAAGCGAAGAAGAAAAAAGAAGCGCTTGCGGTTTTCGCTTGCCGACGCGCTTGCAGGCGCTTACGGGGACGCGCTTGCCGGACGCGCTTACGAGACGTGCTTACGGACACGCTTACCGACGACGCACATGCCGGGCACACATGCCGCACGTGCATGCCAACCGCATTACCACACTCTGTGCTAACGGTTTGCATCCTTCAGGCGCTAACATCTTGCGCCCTTCCCGCACCATCCTTGCCCTTGAAAGCAGTAGCGCCATGGATCCAAAGACGCCGTGATCAAAACCGTGTCATCTCTCGCACGATACACTTACGATCACCGTAACAGGAGCCGCTTTCGCCACCCCAACGGTTCTTGATCATGGCAGCTTCAACCGTCACCGGAGACGCTACTCCACCATCGGGCAAGATCTTTGGAAGATCCGAAAGACGTCGACCTTGTTTTAAGCTTGTTGATTTGATAAAAGACAAAAGATACTTCAGCGGGACGTGCGTTTATAGATGAAGAGGCTCGCGTTGCTCTTAGGCGCCCGATAGAAGGGGATAAGCAATCCAATTTCGTCGGATCGGGAAAGACTTCTCCAAAATCGAAAGCAAGGGAAATCAACAACTCTCCCGAGTTCACGGAGACCCTTCTCCCGTCATGGAGCCCAAGCACAATGGGAACTTCGCCCACAAAGTCGTACTGAGTCTATGATGAAACATTTATGTGAGATTCTATGTTTCTCAAGGCGTAGCGTCAAGACATATTTGCACCCTCAACCACTTGTTTGCATCGGGAAACGGCGCTTCGGCCCGGGGAAGCGTTCCAAACCCCAACCTCTCCTAGAAATCACGATCGATAGATGAAGCCGGGGACTCTAACCTCTATTCTCTTGAGGGATGTCGAGTTTGACAGAACGTGATGCGGCCTCCGACTTCAAAATGGTAACCGTCAAGGCTCTAAAAGTTGCAAGACGTCGTTCCAACATTCTCTGAGAAGTAGCTCGCATCAACGTTCTCTCCAGGAAGTAGCTACGCATCGGTGTTCTCAGAACGGCTTCGCTTCAACGTTCGCTTCAACGCCACTCCTTCTGCAAAGTTTGCTCGCTATATCATCCAACCTACCTTGTTACCACGATAATGTAGTCTCTCCCGATTACATCTCCAATCGAGAACTGTTGCTTCTCACCCGTTGATACCAACGAGCCTCACCACAAGCATCAATAATCTGCGCTCGAGTCGGGTTGGTGTTTATGTGCTCCTTACTCACCATGAACTCAACCCATCTATCAAAAGAACGCAATGGGCTTTGACACATCTTGAAATCAATGTTGGAAGAGGAATATACCCCTTTATGAAGACGAGAACCGTATGGTGTTCTGCAGGCGAACCGAACATGTCTTCTTTTCATCTTCACCAGGTTAACAAAATTGGCACGAAACCTGGGTGATTTTTCCGAGAAGAGACAAGTTTTTGGGCGAAGAATTCATCATCCGTGTTTGGTTTGGAACTATGAACATCCTTCGATGAGGCGAAATTTTGTTCAGGTAACATCTTGTCGGATTTCTTCATAACAGTTTAGTAACGAGATATCAGCATACGAAGAAAGACGAAATTGTCTCCCTGACACATAATCGCACCCAACAACAAAAAAAAGGGCGTATTCTTTACTGGCTCAAAGCGCACACGTGATATTTTCTTCGAGGTCAAAATCATATATGCATATTTTATACGGGCTCAAGTGCGTCACAAAGGTATAATTCTTCGGGTTCAAAATTATATATGGAGCATTTTTCTACGGGTTCAAAAATATACACGCAGTATCATTCTTCGGGTTCAAATTATATATGGAGCATTTTCTACGGGTTCAAAACTGCACGCGCAGTATTTCTTTCAGGACCGAAATTCATATATGCAATATTTCCTACGGGTTCGAAGTCATATGAAGCACATATACGGTATTCTTCTTGAATTCATATACAGTATTCTCTACGGGTTCAAAACTGCACTGTGAGTATTTTCTTCAGGGTTCAAAATTATATACGTAGTATTTTATACGAGCTCAAGTGCGTCTACAGTATCCTTCTTCGGGTTCAAAATTATTTATGGAGCACTTTCCTGCGGGTTCAAATCATATATGCAGTATTTCCCTTGGGTGCATATATACAATATTTTCTACAAGAAGCACGCCAAGAAATCACACGCCATATAATTGCAAGCGCACGCTTTTAGGAGTTTACACTACTGGCGAAAGGGAAACAACAAAAATCTTGTGAGACATACTTGGAAATAGGTTCCTCTTTGTGACTCTGCATTTGGTATGAAAAGATGAAAGTGCAAGATGGGAGAAAGAGACTTTATATATATAGGCGTGAAGATTCTGAAATAGGGAAGGTTTTCCCTTTACCAAAATCGTGCGTGTAAGAAACAGGCCCACAAGGGCGCCCAACTTCCCAATGTTGCCCAAGTTGTACCGGCCCCACCAATTGCACCGACTTCCCAATGACCGCCCAAGTCACGCCTGCAAGCACGCCTGACTTCCACACCTTGTGCAGGTGCCACGAGCTAGCACGCTCGATTTCCCAAGTCACGCCCCGCAAGCACTCACGGCTTCCACACCTTGTAGGTCCCACCCCTAGCACGTTCGGTTGCCCAAGTCACTTTTGCAAGCATGCATGCTTTTACACCTTGCGTAGGTCCCACCAGCTAGCACACACTCAGTTCCCCAACTCACGCCGAGCTTCCCAATGTCGCCTTCTGACTGCTGCAGGGCCCACCAATTGTGCCGGCCTCCCGATTTGTGCAAAACTACCGAGAGGCAAGGATTCCAAATCCTATTTATAAAAGGTCGAGACAAGGCTCTTTCAATTTTCTTTACGGGTTGTTGTTAACGGTTTGTCACCATCTTATGCTTACCTCGCAACAAAGCCCTGTTCGAGCTAAGCGGGGACTTAATGTCGATGGTGGTTTTTAGACAAGGGTAAAATCGTAAAACCCCATGACCTAGTGTTACCCGCAACACATTAAATAAGAGCATTTAACTGGTGTAAATAATTAATAGGGGTATTTTTTTCAAAATACCAGATTAGGTTTTCAACAGAACCTAATTCCAAAACCAAGCCGCATCTTGCGCACCATGGCAACAATGCCAAACCAAGCCGCATATCGCGCACCATGGCAACAATGCCAAACCAAGTCGCATATCTGCGCACCATGGCAACAATGCCAAACCAAGCCGCATACTGCGCACCATGGCAACAATGCCAAACCAAGCCGCATACTGCGCACCATGGCAACCATGCCAAACAAGCCGCACTCTGCGCACCATGGCAACCATGCCAAACCAAGCCGCACTCTGCGCACCATGGCAACCATGCCAAAACAAGCCGCATCTTGCGCGCCATGGCAACCATGCCAAACCAAAGCCCGCATCTTTAGCACCATGGCAACCGTGCCAAGCCAAGCCGCACTGCTGCGCACCATGGCAACCATGCCAAACCAAGCGCACTCTGCGCACCATGGCAACCATGCCAAAACAAGCCGCATCTTTGCGCACCAAGGCAACCATGCCAAACCAAGCCGCATCTCTTTGCGCACCATGGCAACCGTGCCAAGCCAAGCCGCAGCTCTGCAGCACCATGGCAACCATGCCAAACCAAGCCGCACGCCTCGCGCACCATGGCAACAACGCCAAATTCAAGCCGCTATGCCTTTGGCCTACGCCAAACATAGCGCCCTAGGCTTGCAAGACTTGCAACTAGGTCAACACAGCCGCACGTGCCATTGACACATGCCAACACGTGTCGCAAGCCATATTTCTAAGCCGCTATGCCTTTGGCCCACGCCAAACATAGCGCCCTAGGCTTGCAAGACTTGCAACTAGGTCAACCTGGCGCCGCACGTGCCATTGGCACATGCCAACACGTCGCAAGCCATATTTCTAAGCCGCTATGCCTTTGGCCCACGCCAAACATAGCGCCCTAGGCTTGCAAGACTTGCAACTAGGTCAACATGGCCGCACGTGCCATTGGCACATGCCAACACGTGTCGCAAGCCATACTTCCAAGCCGCTATGCCTTTGGCCCACGCCAAACATAGCTCCCTAGGCTTGCAAAAGCATGCAACTAGGTCAACATGGCCGTACGCGCTAATGGCACATGCCAACATGCTCTCTAGCTAGTTTCCCTAGCGAAATCACGGCCCTAACGGCCACGCATGCCATTGACACATGCCAACATGCTCGCTAGCTAGTTTCCCTATCAAGGTCACGGCCCTAACGGCCATGCGAGGCCATTGGCACATGCCAACATGCTCGCTAGCTAGTTTCCCTAGCAAAATCACGGCCCTAACGGCCACGCATGCCATTGGCACATGCCAACATGCTCGCTAGCTAGTTTCCCTATCAAGGTCACGGCCCTAACGGCCATGCATGCCATTGGCACATGCCAACATGCTCGCTAGCTAGTTTCCTAGCGAAATCACGGCCCTAACGGCCATGCATGCCATTGGCACATGCCAACATGCTCGCTAGCTAGTTTCCCTAGCAAAATCACGGTCCTAACGGCCACGCATGCCATTGGCACATGCCAACATGCTCGCTAGCTAGTTTCCCTATCAAGGTCACGGCCCCAATGGCCACGCATGCCATTGGCACATGCCAAGCACACACGCTGGTAGCCTAACTTGCAAACCGTGCAACCTACCACCAAGGCATTCGCATATGCCATTGGCACATGCCAAACACACACGCCGGTAGCCTAACTTGCAAAACCGTGCAACCTACCACCAAGGCATTCCGCACATGCCATCGGCACATGCCAAGCACACACGCTGGTAGCCCAACTTGCAAACCAGGTGCACTAAGGCATTCCGCACATGCCATTGGCACATGCCACACGCGCCACTAGCGGCGCCACTTGCACTCAAGATGCAACCAACACTCGAGACATCAACACAAATCGGGGATGCTTCTTTAGGGTTTTGGTTTGGCGGTCCTGACATGCGGCGTACACTACGCTCACATTAAGAAAGCGTGAAAAGGAATAAAGCGGTCAAATAAAAGAGGAAATAATGGTGAAAAACGTTTTCGCCCATTAAACCATGCGGTTACTACCTCCTCCCGTTATTTCACCCTTTACTCTCTTCCTTCATGAGGCCAGAGTACGTTTCAATCTCGACTTGTATAAATAGGTCTTACCTATTTCCCGGACAACAAGTCTCGGTCGGGAGAAATATACTACACTTACACTCTCGTAAAGGCAACTTTGCAAGCTCTCTCAAAAGCTTCCATCTCTTGCAAGCTTCCTAAGCTTTCACTTTACGATACAAGTCGAGATACTACTCTCCTCAACACCTTTCTTTGCTTCCCTCCCCAAATCAACCCTTCTCCTCCACTTTGTGACCGAAGCAAGTCTGGAACGGCCATTTCTTGGTTTAGGCCGGACTTGTACAGATCGATCTCTCGAACCTATAAAGTGCTCACGTGCAGCACATTTGTTTAGGGTTTGAATCAGTTTCTTACTCACCCACCGAAATTACCGAAATCAGCAGAAACGATTTTCACCCATAAACAGTTTTTAAATGTATCTCAATTTCAAAGCACATATATGTTTTAGGGAATCAATATTTTTTATCGACAATATAATTTTATAGAATGTCGGCACTTTTGGTTGTGGGCAAAGCTAAAAGACTACATATAGTCCAAACCAACCATTGACACATCAGGAGGAAACGGTAAATACCTTTTCGATGTCCGGCCATTATGAAACATGATATTACATCATCTATGATATTGATTGTTTAATTAAAAGTCAGTTTAGTGTTCTGTAATTTATATGAAAGTTAGAATTTTGCTATCGGCATTATCGATTATCAGGTTCATCAAATAGATCGGGACAGGGCGACGCGAGGCGAAGCTGAAGCCAAGCTTTACCAAATCGGGATGGGGCGAGGTGAAGCCGAGCTTTACCAAATCAAATAGGGACGGGGCGATGTGAAGCCGAGCTTTACCAAATCACACAGGGATGGGGCGAGGCGAAGCCACTCCTAGTAAAAAGGGATCGCGATGGAGAGGCGATACCGCGCAACACCGAATCAAAAATACATCGGGACGGGGCGAAACCCCACCTAATCAAAAATATATTGTGATAGGGTGGGGGAAAAACCCCACGACACCTGATAAAAAATATGGCTAAAAGAACAAAAATGCCCGAACGTAGCACGGGCACAAAATCTAGTGGGAACTGTATTGGCCTAGCTAGTTGGCAATAGAGATGCTTCCATCCATACATGACATGAGACCGTCTTAGGACATTTCTCCCCAAATGACATTACAATTACAAACCGGCATGTTACCTTTTGGAGCTAAATTTTCCCTTTAATTTGGGTAGTTTACATTTTCCTAAAGTCAATGATATTATATATTATTATCTCCCTAAATTATAGCCTTAATTATTTATTCCCATGCAAGATCAATTCGTTCCTCTTAATTACCAAAGATTTCGACAGGCTATATATTATATGGCCCTATACAAATGTTTGTGGAAACCCTAAACCTAATTTCCATCGTTTTCACAAACTCATCTCTGCGTTTTACACAGTAAGTTGAATCTCTGAGCTTCAATTAGCTTCCATCTCCAAGAAGATGCAGGGTGCTTCAATACGTGGGATTCCCTCTAGGCCTATCTCGATTTCTGCGGAAGAAGTTGATGCAGCGGCTGACTTTTTTTTTTTTTGTATTCCCGGAGGAAGTACAAGAATATAGAAGAAGAAATTCAAACCATTGGCACAAAAGTGTTGGTAAATTTTAGCAAAGAAGCAGATGCTGTTATTTAATGGTCCTCCAAATATAAAAATTCCGTCTGACACATCATTTTTTTTGTGTGGAATTCAAAATTAAGCATTTAGAACATCTGGATCCATCATAGAAAAAGATGTGCATGGACATAGGTAAAGATCTGCCCAAGTTGCACTCTAGAATCGGTGAAAGCAAAAATCGAAGCGATCATGCATCTGAAATTGTTTAGAATGACAACGGAGGAATGGAACCAGCATTTCCTGCTGCATCAAGTGGCGCGGAGCAATGTTTCTCTTGGGCCTGATGATGGGCTTGAGATAAATGTAGACCCAAGAACAAATAAAAAAAGACATTCCCCGCTTTCTTTCTCCACACCGATACACCGAACCAGACTCCATTTCTACTCTTCCCGCAGCGAAGAAATACACCAAATTCCCAGTCTCAAATCCCTCCCTATCTCTGTTAGATCAAACAATACTGGTTCTGCTCTCACCGAATCATCTATTATTTTCCTTTCTTCTCTCTGATTCTGCTCTCACCTAAGTTGAAAGAAAATTTAGGGGTTCGTCTCAATTCAAGTTTGATTCCAGTTTTTGTTGATTGTTTAGCGAAGACTTAAGGTAATCTATGCGTGTTTTTTTCTCTTTTTTTGCAATTTCGATTTCATCCACAAATAATAATAATAATAATTATTTTTTTTTTTTTTTTTTTTTTTTTTTTTAAATTTAGGGTTTATATACGAAAATTAGATTTCTTGTTGAGGAAAAGAGATCTGATATTGTATCATATTGCTGTTGTTTTTTTACAGATGGCTCCTAGAGGAATGGCAAGTAAGCAGCGATTTTCAGCTGATAAGGTAGGTTGCTTGATTTTAGAGTGCGTCTTTTTTCCTTTATTTTTTTGTGAATTCTATAAATTGAAATGTATATCTTCTTCATTGTAGTCTTCATCAACCACTGGAGGAGTCCATAAACCTCGCAAACATTCTCCTCCTTCTCGGTATGTTTTTTTTATTCAACTGTATTTTGTTTATTGTCATAGAGTAGAATCATTTGAGCTAAGTTACATTTCTACTGCAGTATGCGCAAAACCCCTTCCGAGATAAATTGTGGTTCAATTATCAGATCTATTGAAGAAATCACAAGTCAGTTTAAGGGTAAATATCTAAAGATGTTTCAAGATATTTGCTTTGGGCATCTTATTCACTTGCCAGAATTCAGGCTCCTCGGGCATATTGTCAACAATATGTTGCTGAGAAGAAAATCTCCTCTTAAGAAGCACGAGGAGGAAGAGGGAATGCACTTTGTCATTGGAAATCAGGAGATATGTTTTGGCAGACGAGAGTTTGCAATGATATCGGGGTTAAGATTTCAGGGAGGTGAAGGTATGGACCACAAGCATCGCAAGATACCACTCATGGAAGCACATTTCCCGGGCCAGAACAGTGTCAAGCTGAGAGAGTTGATAGATAAATTCAATGAGCTAGAGGAGAGCGAGGACAAGTTGAAGATTGGATTGCTTTCAATTGCCGAAGGTGTGGTTATGGGCCATCCAGCAAGCAGGGTTGTCAACAGACGTCATTTCCTCCTAGTTGACAGCCTGGAGGACTTCAACAATTATCCATGGGGCAAGATCTCTTACGAAGAGACAATAACGTCTCTCATCAGAGCGTCGGAAAAACAAGATGTTAGCAAACGAACTCTCATTGGATTTCCTCATATTTTCCAGGTATGATTTATAATTCTTCCAGTTAGAGAGTGTAAAATTACCAATCTGTAAGGGGGACAAATGTTTAATTTTGTTATTCAATTTGTTCAATTTCTGAATCTCGACAGGCTTGGATTTTCCAAAGCGTACCAAGTCTTAAGGAGAAATACACTTCCAACAACGAAGATTGCCCTCGGCACCTTCGCCCTCGTATTCTGAAGTTAAAAATGGCCGAAGTTCGAGTATCATTCCATGAAGAAATCTGGGAAGAATTGAGCCGTGTAGATGTGAGAGGAAATCTCTTTTTCTCCCTTATGCTAAAGTGCTGATCACATAACCTGTTTTCTCTGAAGTCGTGTAGCTTACCGAATTCAAGTTATCTGTGACCTGACCTCTTTACTCTCTTTTGTTTTGTTGCAGATTAAGGTTTTGTCACCTTTACAACCTACACCAGAAGAAGTAAAAGAGTGCTATATGGCAGGACTTGTAAGTGAGGGTGAGGTTTCAGAAGACGAAGGAGACGAAAATGATTCAGTAAATAGCAAAGGTCATACTACTAAACAGAAGGAAGACGAAGAACCATTGATGCAAGCAATGGGTTCTAATAAACTGTAAGTACATCAAATTTAGAGATTTGTCTTCTTCTTTTTTCCCATATGACATGGTTAATTGTGTTAATTTGATTAGTTTTGTTTCAATATTCAGAGTGTCAGATGAGGTTGATTGTTTTGATTATATACAAGACTATGGATCTTCAGAAGAAGATTGTGGTGAACGCAATGCAGAATGGGGAGAATTCAGTAATGACACAAATTTGCATCCCCCTTGTTCTGAAGAAATGGTTGTTTTAGATGGGATTCATGTCGAAGATTATACTACAGAAGAGTGGGAAGCAAATCGAGTTTGCAGCCCCACAAATTCCTTGGTAAGATCACATCCCAAGAAAGCTCTTTGTCAGTACATATCTCTTAATGTAAAAGTTATCAGAGTGGTGAACCAAAACTCATGGTTGAAATCCTAACTCGAATTTCAACTTAACCATAAACTCATTGTTTGACTGTATGATTAAGCTAGTAGGAATGCGTGTTCTGTTTTGCTGTCTGAAACACATAGATACGAAAAAACTAAAATCACAAAGATATAGCTAATGCTGCACCATGCTCTCTATATGTGTTTTATAAGTTGTCATGTGTAAATACTAGGATTCCATCAGTAAGTTCATACTGCTTTATGCCTTCTACCCAAGTACTTTGTCCCAATAGTTTAAGTTCTATGTTATCAGCATGGCCAGAATTGCCTGTGTACTCTTATGTTCCTCGCTGTTCTCATAATTTTTGATATTTCTTCTAGGAATCAGTAAGGACATAGAATTATGTTTTCACCTGTTTAAACTTTGATGCGTACAAATATATGGACTGACTCTGATTCATATTGTCCAGGTGCATATTGCTGGTGTTGGTGATTTCCCTCTAGAAGGTGTTACAAGCTTAGCTGATCCTTCCCTTTTAGCATCTACTGCCAAGAAAAAGGGGTTGCGGGATAAGGAAAGAGTCTCTTATGCTGCGCCTATATCTGGTCCTGGGGATCTTCTCTCTGACAATGATGCAGATTGTGGATACTCTGTTCAATTCTCTAATGTTGATGATTCAAATGGGAAAGCTGGCGATGAAGATGCAGATTCTCAAGAGAATTTGAAGTTCCAACTGGAGAGTGACATTGAGATTCTTAAAGAGGAAGCATTGGAACTGGGAAGAGACGTAACATCACTAAGGAAGGAGAAAACCAACCTGGAAAATGAGACCGGATTGCTCAGGGAGGCAAAGATGAAATTGCAAAGCGATTTTGAACTTATGAACAATGAAAAGTCTGCAGTTCAAGCTGATATTCTTTTGCTCAAGGAAAAGAAGACTCAGTTGGCAACTGAAACAGAGTTTCATAGCAGCTGGAAGAGAGAAGTAGATGCCAACATATCAAGGGCTGAATATTGTCTGACAATTATCGAAAACCTTGAGGCTGAAATGGCAAAGCTGAAAACTGTACCTCTGGATACCGAATCTGATGAAGAAGATACCGAATCTGATGAAGAAGCAGTGATGGAAAGTGGTTCTGCAGCCCCCATCTCTGAAGATTAGTGCTTATGAAGATTACATTACTTGTCTCAGCAGTACCTATCAATTCACTTTGTTGTAAAACATGGCATTTCAGAGATACGCACTAATCCAAGCAGCAACAACGGAACCCGGGTATGCATCCTTGGTTCATCTTCATTATGCTGCTTTCTTCTTCTTTTTTTAGTGCACAACACCCCTCTACGAGAAAAAACAAGACAAGGAAAAACCACGAAAAAAAAATCTAGACAGATTTGGCATTATTGAGTAAAACACCTTTACCATCATTTTGGGATTCCAGGAATATCATGCGTGGTATCATTTTATTACTCTATCTGTGTTGATGATCTTATTACTCTATCTGTGTTGTTACAGTTGAAATTTCTATACATTATGGGTTTTCTTGTCAAGTAGTGTAATTTAAGCTCAGAATTTCATTTGCAATTTTCTCTTCCTCCCCGTCTGACTGTGGATACAAATTTGGTAATATCTTGAAACTTGCTGATTATTGAGGGTAAAGTTGTTGATTATTGCGTGTCGTGGTCACCAGGTCCTATATGGCGAGCCATGTATTAATGGAAAGCTAATTGGATTAGTATTTTTTCTCCTGTAGCGTTGTATAACTATATGTTGGTTTGATATTTAGCTAGCTAGCGTTACTTGTAGCCTTTTCTGACAAGGCCAAACATGATTTGGATTTAGCTTTGGTTTAGATCCCAAGTTCTCTTCCACTGGGCCTTGGAAGATTTTGGCTTTGAAAAATTGGAAGTTTTTTACTTTAAGCTTGGATTAACTTGGATCCCACTACAAAACTTGCTCGTCTAGAAACACAATATACAGAGATTCGAGATCATTCTCAAATTATGTTTGGGTACCAACACCAGCTAGGATTCATTATCATCAGAATGTTGCATTGTATCGTCAGTCGTCAAAAGACATTTGTGGGATTTGAACCCTAGATTTGGCTAGGCGCCTTTGACCAATCGGCCAAAACGTCAACTAAGAATTAGGAGATTGTACCACGTGGGTGTCAAAGTAGGAACGCTGATCTCTCTGTCAACCTATTCCTCTTGTGATGATGATTGTTGTACTGTATAAAACAACAGGACTGGAGGAGAGTAATGTCTTGAAAGTTGTTGTGTAATATGGAAAGGTTGGAATGTTAGCAGAATAGCACAAGCACAACCGAAAAAGACTTGTATCCATTCCAAATACTGTATGTAATCTTCTTCAAGAGTATCTGTAACATGGTACATGGACATGAACCCTTCTTGTGATAGCAAGACATTTACTTCGAGGTTTCACTATTTACATTTCCATATCTGGTGTTTAGTAAGAAATGCTATGTTAGATAGCTTGTCAAGTGCACCCTGATGCGTAAGCGTAACTATTACAGAGGGGCGTACAGACACTGACATGTGCATTTGGCATGCTCACTCGACCTACACCTAAACAACTTCCATTTACCCACGGGGCCACAACCTAACACTCAACACCAAGGTTTTTAAATCGTGAATCGTATTTTGAAATTAGCGAACCAAATCGTATTTTGAAATTAGCGAACCGAATCAAAGATTCATGGTTGATTATTAAATCGTAAATAAATATCGTTGAACCGTAGAAAATAAATCTTAAGGTTTGATTTTTGATGAATAATTCTTATAAATATAGATAGAATATTATAAAATTAACACCAAAAACCAAGCTGGAACAATGGTTTGAGGCCTTGCGTGTGACGCCAGAAGTCACAGGTTCCAAACTCACGCTCCCATTGACTAAAATAAAATTAATTTTTGTTTTTATTATTTGATTTTCCTTGTTTTTGATTATTGCACCCAACAATCTTAATTAAGACATTAATATTTGTAATACTCGAAAATGTTGATTGCTTTGTGAATCAAAGATGTTAATTGTGGAGTGAAAGACAAAAACGAATTTTTTGTCATATGTAGAGTTTTGAGTTTATCTCTTAACCTAGAAGGAATTTTGGTGAACTCTTTTGACATAATCTAGAAGACATCCTGCTAATTAACCACACAAAATTTCAGAATTTTTGGAGTTGTAAAAGTGCTTATTTTTGATATTTTACAAAACGAAGAAACGGTTATTAAAAAATTCTGAAGAGCAGAAAAATGTTATTGATTAAATTAATTTTTCTGGGGTAACCATGAGTTTTTAAAAATAGTGATTCGATTGAAGTTTGTAGATATAGATGTTATCTTCAGAATTCGAATTTTTATTTTCCGATTCAGAACTAAGGTTTGTGAGATGTGGTGTTTTAGGTGATTGAGAAACTAGCATCTCCCTAATCATCGTATAAACGAAGATTGAGACATTAAAATGGAAAGGGACATGGCAAATAGGCGCACGTGGATCGATGAACACAAGTATTTTAAAGCTGACAAAGGTGAGAACATCAAATGCACTCTAAGTCTAGTCTTCATAATTATGTTTCGTAAACACAGAACGGCATTACTTTAATTAAGGGTGATCGTTATGTTTGTAAAAATTTTGGCCACACGGCTGTAATTTATAAGCAACATAAAAACCTTAATTAGTAGAAAGTTAATGCTAATTTAGTTGAAACAAACCAGAACGAGTTCAGTGGCATGAGGTCGGAAGTTATTTTAATAACCAATATGAGAGACTAGTGGGTGGACTCTGGAGACACCAAACATGTTTGTTGAAACAGAGACCTGTTCACCTCATATCAGAGGATAAGGGATGTCGAGAAACTCTATACGAGTAACTCATCTGCGACAAAGGTTGCATAAAAGGAAAGGTCAAGCAGAAGCTTATACATCTGTAATATTCTCACATTGAATGAAGTTTTCCTGTTTCATACATATGCAAGAATCTTGTTCTGTTATAGATGTAAAAGTTTTGGAAAAATTGGCGTAATTAAGGACAATAATTTTCTAGGAAACGGTTATAACATTTAGGGTCTATAAAAAAATGATGAAGTGAACATAATTGATTCTTATGTTTTCTTTTGTGTATCATTGAATGTTTTGCATGGTAGACTTAAAATTATTAATTTATAAGTCAATGTATAAACTAGCTAGCGTAGGTTGCGTACCCAACTTTAGTTTGGATATTAAACACAAAATTGAAATTTTGTGTAGAATCAAAATATGTTATAAACTAAACCTTTTAGCAAAATTGTTTAGAGTAATTCTAAGCCCTTATAATTAATTCAGTTAGACCTAGTTGACCTGAAATCAACCCAAACTAAGGTGGTAAAAGGTGGTTTACAACTTTCATAGATGATTGTACGAGGTATTATCTTCTATACTTGCTTAGGGGTAAGGATGATGCCTTAGAAGCCTTAAGAGTATAAACTTAAAATATAAAGCCAAGTATATATTACCAACAAAATGGTTAGGTCTGAACGTGATGGAAAGTATAAAATTCACATAGTAGAACTTTACTTGTTAAATGACATTATTCATGAGATCGCACCTCCTTACTCACCACTGCGTGAGGTCACTTGCGTCAATTAGCTTTTGGATCATGATCTTAATATTCTTGCATTTCTCGGTTTGATGGCCATTGAAGCAGTGGTACTCGCAGTAATCCCTTGACTTTTCGGACCTTGAGGGATGCTTTCCTTCGGACCAAGGCCACTCCAGATTTTCTCGATCCTTGATTTCTCTCAGGATACGGGTGTAGCTTGTGTTCAGCTTGGTGTAAACTTGCTCTTCAAATTTCCGGTCATCACGTCGACGATCATCCCTTCGTCCTCTCGCATCCTCGCTGGGTCGTTCAGTTGAACCGCCCCTCTTTGACCCGCTGGCTTGTTCCACCGAATGAGTTCGTTGGGATCTTTGAGTCTGGGCTCTGGGATTTTCCCGCTGGATTTCTTCTAATCTCGCGTGCTTTTCAATGATTACTCAGAGATCTCCCTCAGTCGTTGGGACACTTCCATGAATTTCTACAAAGAGCGGGCACATCCTGTCTAATCCCCATTTGTAGCAGTTGATGCTGACCACCGGATCTACGTTCCCTATTGCCTGTCAAATCTTGTGCCACCTGTTAGTGTATTCCCTGGTTGTTTCTTTGTAATTGATCGCTAATGAGAATAACTTATCCATTCCCGCGTTAACAACCTTGTTGTACATATAAGTTCCTAAGAACTTCTCGGTAAAAGTCGCTTATGAGTGATGGGGGTATATTATCGAACCAAGAAAGGGCCGATCCTTTCAGACTTAAAGGGAAGTATCTGCAGAGGATTGCGTCGTCCTGGTCCCATTGTGCTAGCATGCGATTATAATACCGAAGGTTAGCTGCGGGATCGGTGGATCCATCATAACATTCAAACGCTGGGATGGAACACTTCTGTGGAATGAGGGATCTGGCGAGATGCGGTGCTAATGGGGTGGTGTTGGATTCTTTCATCACCTCTTCCAGTCTTCCTCCCCCTTGTCTAGATTTTAGTTGCTTGATCTCAACCATCATTTCAGTGCGAAGGTCCTCCATCGCATGATGATTATCATCGTATGTTGCGTTTCGCCTTGATCTTTGATCCTCGCTGTCAAAATAGTCCGAGTCTTCTGGAACATAGTCTGGATCGCTGGGCCTATTTCCTCTAGCTATTATTCGGTTCAAAGGCTCAGGATTTGCTGCATTTGTCACTACCATTCTTCGGTCGTGATTTGGCTCAGGTGCTTTAGAGTTAGCTTCGTGCAGGGCTTCGTTATGCTGGAGCGTTGCTCCTAAGCTTTGGGCTATTTTGTCTCTAAGCTCTTGATTTTCTCGTGCCAGCGCAATGCTACCATTTCTATGTACACCCTTTGGCTCCACTTTAGTTCCTCAAGCTCTGCCATCAACTGGGGAGAATGGTTTGATCCTTGATTCGGGGTACCGTGCCGTCCCTGCCCCCCAAGGGCCATGATATGATATTCATCTACCGTTTGGATTAGGGGTATGGGAGGTTCGATACGCACTACCTGTAGATCTTCATGCGGGGGTAAAGGTTGGTTTCTTGTCAGCAACAGTTGGGTTATTGGAAAAGTCTGGTTTTGCTCGTCTGTTGGCGGCATCTCGAAGGCTGGCTGCGGTATTGACGATTCTGTAAAGCCTTCCCGTTTCTCGAGGGCGCGAGTAGCTGCTGCGGCTTTCACTGCGGCGGCCTTCAATGCATCTGCTCTAGCCACATCGGATTTTGCTGCGGCTGCTCTGGCTGCATCGGCTTTTGCTACTACCGCCTTGAGAGCTACTGCCGCTGCATTGTTTGTATTCAATGGAGAGGTGATTTCTGCCGCATCTGTCTCCTGGTTCGCTGCTTTCAGCTTTTCGCCCTTCTGCTTGCTGTGTGTTATGAGTAGTGTTGTCCTTGGTGTTTCTTTGGACGACTCTTTGGCTTTTCGCATTCTTCGTGTTTTCCATCTTCGTTTTTTTCGCCTGCACAGTTCAAACATCGTCGAAAATCCAATATCCACGTGGATCATGTTAGCAAAGTTAATATACGCACGTAGATCCAGGGTATGCAGTAAAGAAAGTTGTTTAAGAGGTCATGGGTTTAGACGGAAAACTTGGAGGGACATATCCAATAATTGAAAACATGGACTTTCTCAAAGATTTGGGAAATTCTCTTCATGGGAAAATCATTTAAAGCCAAAAAATAAGGAGATTTCTACGAAGGACACGAGTCTTAAAATCTTGAGCATGGAGGATATGCGACATACTAGATAAAACACAAATCTGTAAAATTTTCCTTAGGTAGATATAGAAAACTTCAGAAAGTACAACGATCTGTGGGTTTCGCGCCTGGGAAGCATAAATACTTTTTAAGAGAAGTATAAATCTAGTGGTTTTAAATCATCCCTAAATAATAAACTTCAAACCCTACGCAGAAAATTGGTTTTAAAATACTAATTTCGAAGATCAGCTCAAATCCGAACACTATCATTTAGAGGATAGTACGGGGAGCCGGAAAATAAGCAATCACAGGATAAGATAAATCTTTTACCGGGACAGAGACCCTGTTTCTAGCGCCAAATTGTGAACACAAGAATTACGATGGCATCCCCGTGTTCACAAACAATATTCGCATTTGTAAATACCGACGTTGTAAGACTAAGAACAAAAGTGGAATAATGCTAAATATGATGATTTATGGACTCAGAGTCTTCGGACTCGTCATTGTCTAGTAAAGGGGGAATTGATTCAGCGATTCTATGTGGTTACAATGCACATATCATAAAGTATAATACTAGTAACAGGAAATACGGTGCTGAAATGTAAATAAGACGGTGATTTACGTGGTTCGGCATTAAGGCTTACATCCACGGGATTGATGTTTCACTACGTATTGAGAAATTACTGGGGTAGTCGAATGACTTTAAGTGAATAACGATGCTTAAAAGGGAAATATCCTTCATACTTACTCTTCCTATCTCTCTTTCATATAGTCTTCTCTAGTTAATCGAAACTGGTTGACCCCATTTCTCTTAGTGAAGAGGGGTATTTATAGGGAAGATACGTGGGGTCCACCGTCAGAGACCGTTTGAATCTTATCTTCTTGTTCTCTGTGCTGATCTCGCTGGTGTATTTAAATACGAGGGGTAGTTAACCGATGTTCCCAGCGGCTTCTCTTGATAACGTTGGGTCGATGCTTGCTCTTCCACAGATTAGTCGACACGTACCCTATGGCTAGAGTACTTAATGCGGGTGGTTGGGATGTCTGCTCGTGTCATACAGCTGTCTGCGGCTCCCATCACACCCGGTCAGCTAGGCTAATCCTCGCCGTTGAACTTAGATCCTTCTCGAGATGGAGTAAAGTGAATCCTTTGGCATTCCTCGGTGCTTCGCGATAGCTCGTTCCTTTAGTGCTCCTTGATCCCTGGACGTTGGATTAGTTCGATGATGAACATATACCATCGTTGGATGCTTCTTGGGTGTTGGTACGTGGCATCGCGCCTTGATGCATCCAGTTGTGCGTTCTCTACGTGTGATTTCTTAGACACATGGCGAGTGGGGAATTATGTGTATACATATAATGAGCAACAAGAAACGGTAGAAATGAAACAAATTAACCTAAGGGGATATCAATTATTGCTAGGAAGAGAGATAGAGTAGAGTGGCAGTAGTAATGGTGATGAAATGATCAATTAAGCGAAAGAAACAAGCTAGCTTCTTTTAGGGTAACTTAAACCCATAGATGAAACCAACGCAAACACTCACCGAGCCTTTTTTAGGTAACTCTTAGCTGGGTTCACACTTCACAGTTTGATATCAATATCGGTTGGAACAAAAAATTCTTTGTTTATTTAATTCCCTATGCTTATTTGATATACTAGGAGAGTACCCCTTCAAATTGTTGCATGCACATGGGAGTTTCACTCCAAGTTGCAAAAATAGCACAAGCTGCTTGCAATGTTCACTCAACCCTTAGGCATATACCTCAACATTTCTAGAGTAGGCAACACAACACCTTCATTAACAGAAAACCCAAAATATGAGAGAAAGTGCACCTTACCTAATCCTCCCTTTAAAGGCCCCAAAGATAGAGTAGAGTGGCAGTAGTAATGGTGATGGTGATGGTGATGATTATTTTTTAGTAACTCATTTATTTTTAGTAACTCATTTATTTTTTCAGCAGAGCATTTAATTTTTGTTTTTTTGTTTTCGTTTTCTTCCCACTGTACTCACATTACGTCTAATTAGCTTCCAATTTTCTGTTTTTCTTATCAGTAGTAACCATGTGTGATTAGCCTCTCTTTTTCAGAAAAGTAGGTTTAATCCTGTAGTTATGGTATGCCCATATGCATAAATATTCCTGCATATTTTGATCTTGCATGCCCATTTGATGACATTACATGAATATTTCGCATGTACACCCTAAAACCAGACACACCGAATCAAAAATTGTATATTCATGATCATGATCAATTTCACATTTTAACCTAAGTTATGGTATGCTAGAGTTGTTGGCCTAGCTACTAGTTTTGGGCTGGTACCAAATATTTCCGGTCGTCACAAAAGACAAAAAGAGAAATAATAATAATATCAACCGTTTCACCAAAATGGCACCCCCAAGGCCCCAACCATTTTTTTTTTTGATCGGTCAAATAGAAATTTCATCTAAGGCCCCCAACCGTGTTTGACATTAACCCCATCATAATCGTTACAGATAAATGGGATACTGGTAGGATGATATACAAATATGAGGATTCGAAAGAAGGAAAAAAATTAGGAAAAGAGGATAGAGATACACGAAAATATGTACGTTAATTAAAAATGGTGGCACCTAGCAACTAAATTCAGAGCGCTTAGATTCAAGTTATTAAAAATGGGTCCTCGGATTTTTCTGTTCAGGCAGTTGATTGGCCCTTAGGAATTCAATAATTGTGACACGCACATAGTAGTTGATTCGGAAAATGGGTCATTTGTCCAAAAAAATTTAAAACACGGTTCAAATGGACGAGTAAAAAATTTTATGGGTGAATTGGACACAAAAAAAATAGCAAGGATGAAACTGGATTCATCCTGGCTTAAACAAAAAATAGCGAGGATGAAACTGGATGCATCCTGTGTAAATTAAAAATAACAAAAAGTATTTGAAAATGGGCAGGATGAAACTGGTTACATCCTGCCTATTTTTAATTTTTGTCCATTTAAACAGTATCAAAATCTAACTGTCATTTTCACCCAGGAAATTTTAATTTTGATCTTTTAAACCAATTTTGTGTAATCCATTCAAGAGATAATTATTTGTCTAATTATGTAAGAAATTAGGGGCCAAAATTATTTGGAAATCATGTTTATAATCATCATCTATGACGCGTGGACATCAAATGCACCTGCGACAGTGATTATAATCATCATCTATGACGCGTGGACATCAAATGCACCTGCGACAGTGAATCAAAACGATGTTGCGTAAATAATTTTAGAAAAAATGTATAAACAGTATTTTTCAATTTTTTTAAAAATTTATGTTTAAAATAATCAGTTTTCAATAAATATAATTGGTTACCAACATGAATAGTGGGTGTACGTCTATTTTGATTGGTGATTTATGAATAAGAAAGAAACAGGAAAATGGTTTCTCGACTAGGAAGTAGTTTCCCGATCTTAGAACAATTTAACATAATTTTTTCTCCTATTCTGTTTTCCGGTTTGCAAATAAAATTAATTAATAAATTATCATCATTGTTATTATCCATCTATTTCTTCTGATGCCAATTTCATTTGGGGAAAAAGGGACCAGTAATAAATAAATAATTCGGAAAATGGGCCATTTGTCCAAAAAAAATTAAAACACGGTTCAAATGGACGAGTAAAAAATTTTATGGGTGAAATGGACAAAAAAAAATAACAAGGATGAAACTGGATTCATCCTGGCTTAAACTTACAAAATAGCGAGGATGAAACTGGATGCATCCTGTGTAATTAGAAATAAGAAAAAGTATTTGAAAATGGGCAGGATGAAACTGGTTACATCCTGCCTATTTTTAAATTTTTGTCCATTTAAACAGTATCAAAATCTAACTGTCCTTTTCACCCATGAAATTTTAATTTTGGTCTTTTTAACCAATTTTGTGTAAATAATTGTGGGTTATGTAAACTGGTTCGAAACGAGAACACCAGTAGGTAGCAATTAAATTCAGAGCCGTTCAGATTCAAGTTATTCATGTCAAAAATATTCAGAGCTTAGTGATAGTTGTAGCTTCCTGTTTCTCATCACCGTATGCGTGCAATGACCTCACCCCAAGTACTCAGCATGGACATACGACCAATGTTTTAAGAACCGGATCGGACCTGCCGGTTCAACCAGAAAACCAGTGAACCGGTAGAAGAAAAGGGTAAGTTCATCCTTGACCCAGTAATATGTTACAAAATCCAAGAAACCAGCCGAACCGGACGGTCTAATCGGCAAACCAATGACCCGGTTGGGTTTTATCCGGTTCACCCGGTCGCTAGTCCATCAAAATTTTTGAAAGAAAAACAAATTTTTGTTATGATTTATATCAATTGAAAGACCGGTGTGTTGTTAAAGAATCATATCTATATCAGATCTTACTATTCATCATCGATTCACAAATCTAAAAAGTTTTTTTCTCATAATATATCGAGTGCAAGCAACCTTGTACCTTAGACCAATGTTTAGAAAACCGGCCCGGCCCGGCCAGTCAGCCCGGTAAACCGGTGACCCAATCAACTTCTGGGCTGGTCCACTACCGACCCAGTAAAATTACTAAAAACCGTTCTCTTTTGTGAGAATCGGGTGACCCGGCCGGGTTGACTCGTGATCCGGCGGACCTCACACGATTTCAAGTGGCCGAACCAGAAAAGAAAAAAAGTGAAAGAAGATTGATTTCTTGATCTTGTTTGTTGGAAAATTAACAGAATGCTTCTCCCTTTCGATGTAAATCATAACAATGATATTACTAGATGAACTTCACAAGAAATTAATTACAAAATCGATCAAAATAAAATAAATAAGAACAAATCTATATCATTAGCACGTTGAAGATGTCGTAATGTTATGCCTATGATTTTTGACGCTGTTGTGATGTTCCTGTATGATGATCCAAGAATGAATCTAAAATCAATAGTATTGGTTGGATGATTTCTGATGATGTGTTAGTTGTGAAACTGATCATTAGTGAAGAAAAGGCAAAGAAGGTCACGATAAAATCCATCATCTATTGTTACGTTAATATAGGAGGAAGAAAAAAAGAACGAGAAAGAGGAATAGAGGAAAACAGATGAGCGGCTTGGGTAAATTAGGGTAATACATGTGCATTTTCTAGTATTTCTACTTGTAATATTTATGTCATTTATACATTACATATGACCCAGTTAACCCGAGTTGATCCACTGGTTGGACCATATGACCCTTGACCGAGTGATTTTACTAGTTCGACGTCCGGGCCGGTTTTCAGAACATTGCCTTAGACACACAACAAAACTGAAGAACGAATAAAGAAGATCTTCGTTTTCATCAAAGAAGGAAAGAAATTAAGTCCTCTTCATCTTCTCCAGTTATGTACGTTTGAGAGGGAGGAGGGAGAATGAGAAAAAAAAGATAGTGTGAGTGGTTGAGGGGGTGAAATAGATATAGGGTTAATGTTTGATTTTGTTAGTATATAATCCTGTGTATATGATCTTCACTGAGTTCTGAGAAGAATATCTTCACAGAGTGTTATGAGTCTTGAGTTGTGTAAGCGTGTGAGACGCACATTGTATTGTAACTGACAGTAGTAGGTAATATGTACGTTGTAACTGTCAGTAGCAGGTTCCATTTGAAATGTCTATAAAAGCACACAGAGAATGTGTGTTGTGTATGTAATGAAAATCAACAATTCAAAGATTAATGAAAAGGTTTGAGAGAGTGTCCAACGACATGATATTTCTCAACATGGTATCAGATACCTGTTGTTAACCCTAATTTCTCAAAATATATATATTCTTCTTTCATTCATTATCAAAATGATAGAATCAACAAAATATGTTTCTCTAACTTTCAAATCACCCTCAAAATTATCCAACACCAATTATAATCTCTGAAAATCACAAATTGTTCCACTTCTTCGAAGTTATGATCTGTTCATATTTGTTGATGGATCGTTTATCTGTCCATCAAAGTATTACAGGCGTACATCTGCTGAAGGTCTCAAAATCATTGAAGCTCCTGGTTTCGAAGATTCGGATCCAGATAATGATTTTGTTCGTAATCCTGTGTATGCATACTGGGTGAATCAAGATCAAGCTATCCTCTCTTGGTTATTTACAGCTTGTACTGAAGAAATTCACTCTCAGGTGGTTGATTGCACCTTTTCTCATGAAGTTTGGACTCGATTGGAACATACTTAATATAACGCTACTAGCAAATCGAGATTAATGCAATTGAAATATTATCTCATTACACTGAAGAAGAGTTCTGATTCGATTTTAACATACTTCAACAGAGCACGGTCTATTGCTCATCAGCTTTCCCAGATCAATCGACCATTTACTAATGAAGATCTTGTTCTTCATATTCTACAAGGCTTACCTGCTGAGTTTAACTCTTTCAAAACATCAATCTGCACTCAACAACTCAAGAACGAGAACCTCATTACTTCTTCAGAGCTGCTCGGATTACTTCTCTCGGAGGAATCAAGAATGAATGTTGAATCTACTGTTGATCTCATTGCTGCTTCTACTAATGTCTCTCAGCAACATCAGGTTAACTCTACTCCTGCATTTGGTAATCAATTCAAAAGTTCTCATAATCATACCGTTAATCACTATAATCAGTCATACGATTATCCTCACAATTATGCTCCAGCATCACATCAATGGAATTCTTATCCCTCCAGAGGAACATTCAATAGATCTGGTAATTTTAGAGGTAATAGAGGTGGTAGATTTAGAGGAGGATTTAGAGGTAGAATTCCTAATGGTGGTGGTAGATTTGGTCCACCTGCTCCACCAATAAATTTTTAACCACCAGCTATGAGATTCAATCCATCCAATGATTGTCAAATATGCAAGAAACCTGGACATTTTGCTCCAACTTGTCACTACAGATATGCACCATCTGACAATTATGGCTCAAGCTTATAATACCTCTTATGACTACTTTGGTGATGATTATGAAGAATTCTGGTGTTCAGAACCTGAAGCCTCTGCAGTTTACATTGATGATCCTTATACTTCACAGTCTGGTGCTTCTACATCCTGTTCTGGTGCTTCTACTTCTTATTCTAGTTGGATTCCAGATTCAGGTGCCACACATTATCTTACTTCTGATTTGTCCAATCTCAACTTACACTCTGAGTACCAGGGAATTGATCAAGTGCGTGTAGGAAACGGCTCAGGTTTGCACATAACTCATATTGGTTCATCTAATTTTCAGAATGGCTCTACAAAGTTTGTTATGTCAAATGTGCTTCATGTACCTTCAATAACTAAGAATTTAATATCAGTGCATCAATTTACCAAAGAGAATAATTGTTTCTTTGAATTCTATCCTGATGAATTCTTTGTGAAGGATATGGCTACTCACAATGTGCTTCTTCATGGTCCTGTTAAAGATGGACTTTATCATCTGGAGTTTACAGCAGCTCAACTTAAACAAGCCTTTGCCTCAAGTACTTCTACTCTCTCCAGTTGCACAACAAATTAGGACATCTTGCATATCAAACTTTGAAGCATGTGTTGTCTTCTGTTGATGAGATTATTAGTGATCATTTGTCTACTACTATATGTCATGATTGTCAGTTAGCTAAGATTCATGCTTTGCCCTATTCAAAAATGTCTAATGCCAAAGATTATGGTCCTTTAGATCTTATTCACACTGATGTATGGGTATCTCCTCTCTGTTCAATAAATGGCTATAAATATTATGTGTCATTCATAGACTCATTTAGTAGGTTTAGATGGATATATCCTTTGGCATACAAGTCTGAAGTTCTTTCCACCTTTATCAAATTTAAAGCTCATATTGAAAAGTTATTATCCAGAAGCATTAAATTTATTCAGTCAGACTGGGGAGGTGAATATAGAAATGTGTCAACCTACTTGGATTCATGTGGAATAGGTCACAGAGTGTCATGTCCTAATGCTCATGCTCAAAATGGTACAACTAAGAGAAAACACAGGCACATAGTGGAAACTGGTTTAGCACTCTTATCCCATGCTTCCTTGCCATTATCTTACTGGTCATATGCATTTGAAACTGCTAATTTTCTTATCAATAGACTACCCACTTCAGTCCTACACAATGTCTCTCCTTTAGAATGTTTGTTTCAGTTAAAGCCTGATTATAAGTTCCTAATAACATTTGGGTGTGCATGTTATCCCTGTCTCAGACCTTTCAATACTCATAAACTGCAACCAAGATCTTGTCAAATGTGTTTTTCAGGTTATAGTAGTTTACACACGGGATATAGATGCTTAAATCTGCAAACAAACTATATCATAATTTCTAGAGATGTTGTCTTTGAAGAGACTGCATTCCCTTATGCCACTCTGTTTAAATCTCAAGACTCTACATCTGCAACTTTATCTAGTGTGTGCATTGTACCTTCACACACTACCTCAGCACCATCTATTTCTAATGAAGTAACTATTCCAGTCACTGATCTTCAAGAGTTCCCTCCATTATCTGCATCTACTTCCTCACCTCCTTCAGCTACTACTAATGCTCATCCTATGAAAGCAAGAGGTAAACAGGGTATATTTAAACCTAAAGTATACGCATCTGAAGTACAATCTGTTTGTGAGGATATCACATTTCCAACTTGCTATACTGAAGCCTGTAAAGATCCAAAATAGAGAGCTGCTATGGATGAAGAAATTAATGCATTAATTCAAAATGGCACTTGGAAGTTAGTTACTTCAGCTGATGCATACAATGTTATTGGGTGCAAGTGGAGATTCAGGATCAAAAGAAATGCAGATGGATCTATTGAGAGATACAAAGCTAGACTAGTAGATAAGGGTTACAATCAAGTAAAAGGCATTGACTATCAAGATACTTTTAGTCAAGTTATGAAGCCTACTACAGCGAGAACAATACTTTCTATAGCTCTTTATAAAAGTTGGCAAGTCAGATAATTGGATGTAAAGAATGCTTTTCTGCATGGTCATTTATCTGAAGATGTATTCATGGTGCAGCCTCCAGGTTACTCTGACAAAGTTTTTCCTCATCATATCTGCAAACTTCAAAAGGCTCTTTATGGACTCAAACAAGCTCCTAGAGCTTGGTTTGAAAGGCTAAGCAAATTCTTACTTCAGAATGGTTTTCAATCCTCTAAGACTGACACTTCATTATTTTATAGAGTTACTGCTTCAACTACAATTTATATTCTCATCTATGTAGATGATATCTTGATCACTGGTAATTGTCCTTCTACTATCACTTCTTCGATTACAGCCATGAACAATGAATTTGCTATCAAAGATTTAGGGGAGCTTCACTTTTTCTTGGGCATTCAAGCTACTCATACTTCAGGAGGTATTCATCTTAGTCAAACCCGGTATATCTCTAATTTACTCTCTAAAAATAAGATGAGTATTTGCAAGCCTGGTGACACACCTTATTCAAAATCTCAATCAGCTGAGCACTCTCCCTTATTTGAAGATGTTGTTTTGTATAGAAGCACTGTTGGAGCTCTTCAATATGCTACAATTACCAGACCTGACATAGCCTTTGCAGTTAACAAAGCTTGTTAGTATATGCATGCTCCTACATAAGCTCATTGGTGTGCTGTGAAGAGAATTTTAAGATATCTACAAGGTACATCGTCTTTTGGTCTGCAGTTTAGGAAGTCTTCTTCTCTACAACTCCAAGCATATTATGATGTTGATTGGGCTGGAGATACATCTGACAGATGATCTACCAGTGGCATGGCCATATTTTTGGGACCTAACTTAATATCCTGGTGTTTTAGAAAGCAGAAAACAGTGTCCAGATCTAGCATAGAGGCAGAATATAGGGCTCAAGATGATGCCACTTCAGAAATTGTTTGGGTTCAGTCTCTCCTCTCTGAGCTTCAATTTCAATGTCCTACAAGACCAGTGCTTTAGTGTGATAATATGGGTACTACTTACTTAACAGCAAATCCCATTTTCCATAACAGAATGAAGCACATTGAAATTTCATTTCACTATGTCAGAGAGCTAGTAGCAGCCTAGTCATTGGAGTTCATATTTTTATCCACCAGAGAACAAATTACAGATATTCTCACCAAGGGTTTACCTACAAAACGTTTTTCTATTCTCAGGTTCAAGCTCAGTGTCTCTGCACCTGCATAGACTCTGGTCTTTTTTTTTTTTTTTTTTGAAGGTGTGAACCGATTCATTAGACTCGGGGTAGGTTTACAATTCTAGGGAATTTTTGTCCCCTAGAATCTGCTTGTACAATGTTAGAAAGAAAGGGTGGGCATACATTTTGCCAAATTTTTGTTGTATGGCAATTCGGGTGATGTGCCTGTTGCCGTACTGCTTCGTTCGCGAGCTCATCTGTTGCTTGGTTTGTTTCCCTATATGTATGGTCGATGTTTTTGTGTGGGATATTTTCCATGAGGCTTGTGATTTCTGTTAGCATTCCTTGTATATACCATGGTTGATTTTTTGTGTGCTGCTGTTGAAGTTGGATAACTGCTTTTGAATCCATTTCAAATTTGACCTTGGACCATTGTTGTTGGACTGCGATTCTTGTTGCTAACAGTAGACTCCATGTTTCCGCTGTTGTTGAGTTTGTAATACCTAGCGGTGATGCCATTGCCATCAGAATTTCTCCTTTGTCGTTCCTGCATATTATTCCTGCTCCTGCCGGTCCTGGATTCCCTTTAGCTGCTCCATATGTATTGATTTTAATCCAATTGTGTGTTGATGGTTCCCATCCGAATAATATTGTTGTTTTTTCCCGGGATGTTGCTTGTTGTGCACCTTGCTGAAGATCCGGTAGAACTGGTAATATGTGAGATTGTGCCCATGTATATTCTTTCGCCATTGTGTTGATCAGTTGAGTTATTTGAATTGGTGTTTGAGTTCGCCTTTGATAGACTGTTTTATTTCTAGCTAACCATAGGTGCCACATCGTAAAGCCGTAGATGGTCTTTGTTGAATGTGGAATGTTGTCTCCTATTGCTGTTTGGATTGAGATGGGTTTTTGGTTTAAAGGGTTAATTGTTTGGTTTGTTGTGTTTTGATTATTGTTCTGGGAGCTCTGGTTGGTGATGATGTGCCACACTTGTGATGCTATAGCGCAGTGAAAGAGGATATGTGATGTTGTCTCTGGTGCGCTGTTACATTGGGGGCAAGTGTTTGTGTGGGTGATTTTCCTATGTTCTAGGGTATTGAAGGTTGGGAGGCCTTCAATAATGGATTTCCAAATGAAAAGCCTGATTTTTGGTGGACAGTTTATATTCCAAATTGTGTTGAAAACTTTTGGGAAAGTGGTGGTTGTTGAATTCACGTGGAGAGTTTGGTCGTGGGTTGCTGAAGATGTATTGATTGGAATTTGGTTTTCTTGTGGGATTTGGTTTGATAGACTCTGGTCTTGCGGGGGGGTGTTAGTATATAATCCTGTGAAGATGATCTTCACTGAGTTCTGAGAAGAATATCCTCACAGAGTGTTATGAGTCTTGAGTTGTATAAGCGTGTGAGACGCACATTGTATTGTAACTGACAGTAGTAGGTAATATGTACGTTGTAACTGTCAGTAGCAGGTTGCATTTAAAATGTCTATAAAAGCACACAGAGAATGTGTGTTCTTCTTTTTCTGCTGATTGTTTCCGTTCATTCATGTTAGTTATTAGATGCCTTTCTAATACGGTGGGAATTTTCACCAGGTTTTCATATCAATCAGAAAAAAAAACAGAAGGAAATAAAATTGTTTAACTAGGCTCACTAAAACTACCAAGGAACAATGCAATGTTTCACCAAACATGTGCAACTTTTCTAACATCCATTTTAGGTCGTAAAAGGCCTAAAACACATGTACAGCTTGAACTAACAGCGTTTTTCATTGTTGTTTAAATATTTTGGTGCTAACTGCTAAAGGAAAGTCCAAAGAAGATCAAGCAAACAACCATATGAAAAAGTTGGAGTTGAATGCAAAGTTGAACAACCTGGATAAAATCACTTGCTGGAAGTAGTTAATTTATTTTATTTTTCTTGCTTAATTCTTTTGGCTATAATTTGGTACCCAATATTGTATGTAGTTACATTGTCTCCTTAATGATTCAGTGAAGATTACAGACCTTAGACTCCACTTCCATAGACAAATATAAGAGAAACACGAAACATGGGAGGAAGATGAGAGCAAACCAAAAAAACAAAGTCCAAAGAGAAACACAAACCACTCCATTTAGCTTAACTAAGAAAACGAGCACCCAAGAAGACCAAGCAAACAACCATAATAATTCTTAACTGAAGGCAGCCCATAGAACTCTTAACTGAACCGACAGTTTTGTAAACCGACAACACCAACAGTTTGGCACCCTTAACTGAACCAGCTATCTAAGAAGCAAATTGTGGATGCAAATTATCTTGAAGTAATAGACAAAATCAACTTAGCTAACAACTTGAGAGAGTCAACACCAGAGTGAGTAACAACAGCAGCTCAGTATATTACGACTCTGCAAGAACGTAATAAGCACCATAGTTCTTGTAATCAAACTCTCAAACAACAAACTGTTGATAGACAAGGGAATAACAACTTGCCAGATGTAAGCTGCCATGAGGAGTCCAACAAAACCATTTTCAGAGAACCTTTCACACAAACACCTTCCTGACTTCTAACAGATGAAGACAACACCATTAGCTTGCAGCTTACTACCAAAACTACCTCCAAATGTCGCAGAACCAAGAGATGAAGAACGGATAAATATCCAGAATGGGGACATCAAGTTGCAGGTACAATAGAAGTAGGAGACATCAAAGAACCCATCGCACAGATTAATAAGTGAAGAAACACCATCTTCCCCTTGAACCACTAAACCAACACAGCACAAACAAAGATAGTATCAGCATGAGAAAATGGGTGATACATGAGTGCATTCAGTGATTAAATGACTTGTCTCAGTTTATTGTACCACACTCCAACTCAAAGAATAAGAGGATTACAGGATCTTGACTTCAAACAGACAAACTAACAAAATTACGAAATGAAAACTCTAAAGAAAGAACAAAAACTGCAACCAATGTCAACCAAAAATCAGGATTTTAGTTCGTTCTGCACCAGGTGCACCAGATTCTGTTTCAACAACCCTCCTTATTGAAAATGTCTTAGGATTGAGAAGGCGAGACTGCAGTGCAAACAAAAAAGATACTCCGACGCTCAAGTCAGTAGGGAAATTATGCAAAATATAGTAAACATAAGAATTGAACATTTACAACTTGGCATTCTTTTGGACAACCCTCCTTTATGAAAATGTCAGAGGTTGAGTAGGCGAGACCTGCAAGAAACAAAAAAGATACTCCAACACTCAAGTCAGTAGGGAATTTATGCAAAATAAAATAAGCATAAAATTGGAACTAAGGATATTAACAACTTCAACATACAGCTATTGGCAAAGTTTTTCGACTCTCAGTCTTCTGACCCGGAGCATTTCCGTTCCCAGCATTTCGGTTCAAAGCTATAAAAGTCAAAATGAAACCTAAGCAATTGACAAAAACTAATAATAATAAGAAAGGAAAATATGTTCAAATACGCCTATATTCAGCACTTAAAGACCTAATAATAATTAGTTGATCTAAGAGAAGACGTGCACACACGCACGCGTTCAAGAATTGACAACAACTGACTTTGCAACATTGAATCAGAATTCATATTAGAGATGCACAAAGTGTGCAAAATTTCATTTAAGGTTGAAACAGATTTCATATAATATCAACATCAATATATGCTTAATCTGAACAAGGTATTCGCAAAGGGATTAGATCCTAGGACAAGTGCTAGTAACAAGTGATGCTAACAAATCCAACGATCAAATTAAATGTTTAAAATCTTGTAGTGAACTACCATCAAAATAACCGTAAATGCATCTACGTATGTAATCATAACCATAAATGCATCTGTGTATGTAATCATAAGCTACTGACATGAGTGTGTGCAAGAAGCCATGAACAAAATGATAAGTTTTTTTTTCCGGAGCTTTCATAGCATACCCATCAACTATAGACAACAATTCAGTTGGTAAACACATATAAAGGTTCTGAATTGAACTTTTCTGAAATACATTTACTCAAAACTAAGTTAATTGAAGAGGAAGAGAAAGGAATAAAAACAAATACCTTAGCAACAAAAGCACGACAATGAATCAATGGAGCAGCAAGATTTATGTGCAAGCCTCGCCAACACCACCCAGACTACAATGGAAAAGAAGCAAAGCTTTATTATTAGTATTTAATTCTTCAATAGTCATTGTGTTACGCAATCAAAAACTCAAAAAGAAGATTATTGCAATATAAACATACCTCAGCATTAGCTATCAGCACATACTTCTTTGGCTTATAGCAATTCAATTCACCGTCGGTTCACAACAGTTGGCCTCATTGCGCTTCAATGCACAACGCCCGTTTCACCAGCGTTCGGTTCTCTGCGCCCGATGCACATCGCGCCGGTTCGGTACTGGCGCCACAGCGCCCAATGCACGGCTCTTCGGTTCACAACATGTTGCCTCATAGCGCTTCAATGCACAGCGCTTCGGTTCACAGTTTTGGCTGTGTTCGAGCTGCACATCGGGTTGTGTGGCTGCGGCTGTGTTCGACGCATCACATCGGGCTGGGCGGTTATGGCTGTGTTCGGGCTGCACATCGGGCTGTGTGGATACAGCGGTGTTCGATGCTGCACATCGACGACTATGTGGTTATCGCTGTGTTCCAAGCTGCACATCATAATAAGAGATTATTATTAGTACTTCCAAATATACCTTAAAACGCAATAAGAGGTAGATTCTTTAAAACAATCAACACCCATTTTTGTGATTTGTATGAATAGTGTAATTAAGGTGCATTTGAGTGCAAATATGCAAATATAACTCATAACTATAGTTCGTTTCACAGGAACTCATAGAGAACTAGTTTGAACAATGGCTTACTGGCTATTAAATTAGAAACAAGGATTGAGCTGATCATAACAATACATCATAGAGAACATTACACAAACAACTAAAATACATGATTACCCAAAGTCACATCAACTAATCGAAAGCGAACAAGGATTGAGTGATGATAACAATAATAATTCAGTTATGAAGAGTCATTGAAATGCTAGATCTAAGAAGAAACTGACCTTATTATTCCTTGCTAACATTGTGTTGTTGGTGCAAAAATATGACTCGGTAGAAGAAGACATCAATCATCAGCTTGAAAAACACTTAAAGATCTTGTTCAGCACCACCAATATCTCCTTGAAAGAAAGAAGAATCAATCTCTGAGGTAGAATCAACAGCAACACCAAGATAGGTAATGAGTAAAAAACGACTTCAAAATGTTTGTTTATATGACTCAGTGAGTGAACTCCATAGATGTAGAAGAAGAAAACCAAAACTAGATCTAGATTGAGAAAATGAGAGACAGAGAGAGAAATGTAGGAAGTGGAATCTGTCTTGGCCAAGAGAGAGAGGGGTGGATAAGATCTAAATAGAGAGAGAGAGTTATTTTTGAGCGGGAAATTGCGGAACCCAAGATAAATTTCAAAATTCTAATTCACAGGGTGAAAAATTTAAAATTTAAATTTAAATAATACTAAATGTAAACAAACTATAATTACATAAATGTAAATAATACTTTTGGAACTCAATAATATTTGTAAGAATAGTCAGAATAATAGTTCAACCAATAATAAAAATACTAAAATAGTAATTATAAATGAAAATAATAGTAATAATAAATTTAACAAAGTTATGTTAACATTTATCAATTAGTGCCATATTGAACTAAACTTAACTAAAATTTTATTAAAGATGGAAAAAAAAATAAATAAAAAAAAAAAAATATTCATTAAATAGTTATGGAAAATTAACAATGCTTAAGTTTTGTAAATTAAACTAATGAAAAATTAGGAATATATGTTCCTTCTAAACTAAATAGTTAAACTAGTGCCCATTGGCGTTAGACGTAAAAGGTGAAGATATAATGTATAAACTTAAAAGACTTAACTTACTAGTAATATTGCATCGAAACTATCTGTAATTTAACAAATGATTCAGTAAATCTTTAAAATGAAATGAATATAATCAAGTAGTAATAATAGTTTTCGGGTGTTTAGTGTAATATTAGAATTTAAAAGAAAATAAATTTGTATATTAATAGGATACTTTACATTAATAGAAGAATTTAAAGACTATTAGGAAACATTATAATTTTATGCAGACTTAAATTTAAATCATATTAATTTATCAACACCAATATTTAACAACATATAGTATGCGGATTCCGTATGAATAAATAAAATCTACTATATCAATCCTTGTGTGAATGTAAAATTATATTTAGAAGATTAAGGCTTAGTGTACCAACTGGACTATGAATTTAAGAATTAATGACAACAATAATGCAGTTGATAAATATATTTGAGTAATCAAACTGGTAGAAAATTTATAATAGTTAGTTTTTGAAAAATTTATATATATGGTATCACACTAAAGTTAAAACATCAGATATTATAAATTAACGTGAATCGAATTTGGATTACTTATAATAATAACGGTAAATAAAAATAAAATAAAATATATTTCGATGATTAAATTTCTTAAAATGATGAGAACTGTTTATGAAGTAAAAATTTTAAATTACACCAGTTAAGATAAAAGTTTAGAAATTAATTAATCTTAATAAATTAGTATTTAGTTAATCCCTAGTGTTGAATATGGAGGTTGGTAAATCTGATGTGTTCAGGTGATACTTGTTACGTAGTAGGCATTGTCAGGCGTCATGAACCTAGACAGGGCAACTGCATTCTGGTATCACTAGGCATATAAGGGGGACTTGCTTCTAATAGAAAACTGATAGATCCTAAATTTTACTTAGAAACTTTATTATAGAGTATCTTTTCTCCTAATTAGAACCAGTAACTTGTTGAAATAGAAATTAGTCTTTTGAACTTAAAACCACAAATTTTAGTTGTAGAGCCATATAGGTTTGTGCTATGTTTTATATTGTTTGCGCTTAGACAAGAGATGGAATTATTCTATAAGGTGGGGAGTTTTCGAAGACCAGAAGGATGATTTTATTTTCGAGGACGAAAATGAATAAGGTGGGGAGAATGTAAAGACCCTCAAGCGCGTCAACGCTATTAGACCAGTCAAGAGATGTTTTAGCCGATAATAACTCGATTAGTTTAAAACGAACGTTAATTATTAGAAATTAATCTAACAACGATTTAGATACGAAATTAGTATCATTAGATAGATCTCGGAAAGTTATGTGAAATAGACTACTCGAGCGCGTCATTCGGATATCGGACGGCGAAGAAATCATCAGATTAGTTTGAAGAGCAAATTAGCATTTTGTGGTTTAGCCGCCTTGGCAGCCCTTATCCAGACCGTGGGTGCCTTTGCGAATTTTGGTTGGTCTTATCGAACCAAATCGAGCAGATAACTCATTATTTCTCTTCTTCTTCTTCATTCTTATTCTCTTTCTTCTGTTCTGTTCTTTCTTCTTTTCTTCTTTCTGTCGAATTCAAGTCGACGACGCTAACTTGATTTGATACGGGTGATTCGTAGAAGATTGTAGTTGTATCGATGGAGAAGGTGATGGTGTTGAAGTTTATTGAGAATCAGGAGAAGAGAATTGGTGTTTTTGTAAGTTGAATTTAGGGTTTCATAAAGAATTGTTCTGAGAAGATGTTGAAGATGAAATTGATACTCTAGAAGGTTAATTAGAGATGGGGGTGATATGAATTAGAGTTTATGGTTGAAGTTAAACTGAATATGGAGTTGTGCTGTGAAGTATCAAAGAATTAGGGTTTTCTCAAAAGGTTGTTTAGAAGTTCGATTAGTGATGAATGAGATGGAATTGATGATTAGTTTTGAGACAAGTTACTGAATCAGATTTGATTGTTTGAGTATTGCTGATCTAAAGTAATGGCTCTTCTTAGTTATTTGGGTAAAGTTTTTATGTACAGTTTTGAGCACGTGTGTATTTGAGTTTAAGACTGAAATTCATTGGATGGGTCTGCTTTTGGTTTGTTAATGAAATTGCTAAGATGAGTATAGTTGTGGTGGTGATGATGTTGATATGACAGGGGAGAAGATGTATTTTGGTGATGGTTCTCTATGATGAACTGGTGGTATTATGGAGTGTTTGTGGTTTGTGTTGGTGAATGGATTGAGTGTTTGAGTAACTCTGAAGTTGTTGTGTGATAAATTGAGAAGATGGGTTTATGTTGAAAGGAATTAGGATTCTTAATAGAACAGAGATTTAAGGTTCATGGGTTTGATGAGTATATAAAGGAGATGCAATTGATAGTATGATGTTGTTGAACTGAATTACAATTGTAACAATTGGACTTGAAGAGTTTATGTTTAAGTATGCAGTATTGTTGCTATTGAAATTAGATGAATGTCAGGTTCTGTGACAGGTTATTGAAGTTGAAATGGAAATGTTATTGGGTTGTAGTGTTATGTGAGAGAAGTATTTGAGTGAAGGTTAGGTGAATGTGTTGAGTTGAATCTCTTGGGGAAAGCCTATATCTGCAGATCAAGGTAACTTGTATTTGTAATTTAAAGTGAATTATAGAGTTGTCATGAATGAGTAATTTGTATAATGTTGTAATGTCTAGAGTTAGATAAGTTTGGTGTTGAACTGGTATTAGAGTTGCAGGTATAGTAGTGCCTTTGGCCTGTGCAAGAGTTTTAGCCTTGGGTCATTCAGCCCAGTCAGGATCTGACTCTAGCTGACTTAGTCCATCTGACTGAGTCGAATCGGGTTGAATCGGGTTTGACCCACTGAGTCACTAGTCTTGACTCGTTGACCATTGACCCTGGACATTGACCTTTGACTGGACGTTGACTGTTAGAGAACCGTTGACTGTTAAGTTTGACCGTTAGTTGACTTAGATGGACCAGACCTTTTATTAACGGGCCGGTTTGACGGGCCGGGCCGGAGTAAGCCCGTGGGTCATGGGTTTGGGCTTGGGCTTAGGATTAGTCTTTCTTAATTAGATGAATTAGACCCCTTTTGGTCCAAATTAGCCTTTGACTTCTTCTACAAAGTTGTAGATGTTCGCAAGACTTAGTTAATGGACTAGAGAAACAACATAATTGAATTAGTAGACCTTTAATTATGCAAGAGATTGATAATGAAGATGTGTAGAATCATAAATGGGCTTAGAACCATTAATTAGACTTGTATGATTCATGTGTGAGCCTTTTGGCTAGATTCTTAGACTTCTTGTGTGATTAACAGTTAGTCTATATTAACAACGATCGATCTCAAGGATGAACCAGTGGATCGTGGATCTCGAGGTAGGCGAGGCCTGTCATCAAAAGAGGTGGGAATTTATATTTAGCTCTTTTGTGATTATTGTCGTTTTGTTTTAGAAGAGTTTGTGTTTATCAAATTCATGCATTATCTGGTTGTACTTTCAATGCATTGTTTATTTTACATTTCAAAAACTCTGTTTATTTCTTTTAATCTCTCCATCGCTTGGAAAGAAATTGCAATGATTCGTTTGTCTTTATGAATTGTTTGGGAAATAAGAATTTCCATTTGGTTGCTTGGAAATGAGAATTTCCTTCCGTGGTATATAGGATACTGCTCCTTCATTTATATTTATTTACTTTCGAGCTTTTATGCAATAACTAGGTGGAGGATGAATCACCATATTAGCTATATAGGTTGAGGCTGAAACCATATTAGTACATTGTTTGGAAGGAGTTAGTTCCATATACATGAATGTTTACTCTTGTGAATTGGTTGTGTTTAGTGTTAGGAAAACATGAATTGTTTTCAAATCATTTTCAATGATTACTTAAAAAGTTAAATGTTATTCCCACTCAGGCACCCTTTTTGGGATGATGTGCTCACCCATTCCCACTTTCAGTTTCAGAGACAGATCAGAGTTGCGCAGCGAAAGCTTCGAGGAGTCGAGTTCATAGTTGGTTAACTTCTGCTATGTTTATTTTGTTGTATATTCTTTTTGTAATCTAAATGACTATTGTATATGTATCATTTGAGAGAAATTCTTGTATATATATATATATATATATATATATTTCAGAGCGGGGCTAGTTTTTGGGTCAAGTTTGTAGCAGATTTCTTAATTGAATGCTTAAGTAAATGCTTTAGATTTTTTTTTTAGTGCCTCTTATTTAGTTAATCTCTTGGATTAGCCAGCTGCTAGCTTAGGGAGCGCTACAATTTATGGCTTGTATATGTTTTTTTTTTCTTTTTTTTTTTGCAAGTTAGTATATTTCTTTTTGATACATAATTAGTATTTTTTCATAGGCAGATGCAGAAATGATAATTTTGCAAGTACTGTGTCCATCCATTGAATCAATATACCAAATGCAACATGCTCTTCGTCCAACAAGCTGGCATAAGGAATTGCAAATTAGAATCACTAAATATAACAACTATTTACTAAAATAAATTCAAATGATATAATAAAATGATATTTTGACTTCTGACTTGTAATTTTGCCAAACTTACTTATTTGCTTTATATGTCGGGTATTTGCCAAACTAACTTTATGACTTTTCAACTTTTCAGAAGTAACTTCTAGAAGTTCAGAAGCATGAGTACTTCTGCTTCTCGTATCCAAACGCGCTATAAAAAGGCATGGCGCCAAAGAAAAATTCTACAAGATGAGGAAATTGTCAAAAATAGAATTTTCCATCCCCGCCGTTTCATGATGAAACAAGCGCCTAAACAATATCGACCCAGAACCCGTAACCACAAACACCTGCTAGCAAAAAAAAAAAAAAAAGAACGTGGATGTTCTACAATAAAAAAACATCAGTTGATCTGATGGCGCATCAAACATTCAAAACGAAAAACACGAATTTAAAGTATCCACAAATGTCATCAAGTCACAACCAAACACGTCACATTGTTCAAACAAAACAAGAGAGAGATGAGCGGAAAGAAGGAATGAAAACAGAGCACGTCAAATTGAGTGAAACGCAGACCGCTCTCGCTTCATCATATCAAGATGTGCGAACCTTATTCTCAGATGTTTCCGCCTGCTAAGCCACGTTGGTTGCGGTCGCTACATTAGCAATGAGCTGGTTCAGCGCCATCTTCTTCTCGGACGTCACTTGAGAGAGTTTCACCAGTTTCTTCTTTAGATTGGCAATCTGGCCTGGAAGTTGCATGCGGGGATCACTCTGATTCTTCACTTTAACAAGTATCTCGTTCAACCACCCCACAGGAAAATCGAGGCCAAGCGCAGACCGATCATAGGGGACTCTCATCCTTCCACCACATCAGCGCCAATAGGACTACCTTGTACTCGTAAAAGTTGGTCAGCCACCTCGGAGATTTTTGTTCATATAACATAGCTTCCGCATGTCGAGAATGCTTCCTTCACCATATGACCGCGCCGCTCCATGATATCCCTGTAAGTGGCAGCTAATATAGATGGCACCCAAAAGCCATGTACCCGTTTATAAGTTGGCAGATCAACACCATCTTCAGCAGCATCTACCACTTTAGAGAAACAAAATCGAGCATCTTCAGGGGCCAACGAACCAGGAGAGTCAAAGTGCCTCTCCTGATGACCAACAGGTACAGAAACATCCCCATCAAGTCTGACGCACTTCACAGAGCATCCCCATCAAGGATAACGCGTTTCCCACTACCCATATTGCTAGAGCTATCCTGCTTGATGGAGTCTTGCTTGATAGAGTCCTTGCGTTTACTACCTATGTTCTAAAAAAAAAAGAATAACAAGAAACGGGGAAAGCGCGATACGCCGGTAACAACACCCCTAAAAAAGAATAAGAAAAGAAAAGGAAGAAAGAAAAAAAATAAAGAGAAGAAGAGAAGCCAACCTCGGAAATAGGAGAATCCGGGGAAGGATCATGAGGATTTGAACGAGAGGCATAAGAATTAGATGAGGACGCGGAGTCGCTTGAAGAATCTGCAAAATAAAGAAAATGTAGCATTTTGAATAAAGACTTAAACGTATAAATAAAGCAAAAAAAAAAAGGACGCCACGAATTAAATAATGTGACACGTGTAAGACGGAGAACGAGCAGTCACCTTTAGGAAAATTCGACTGAGTTGCCAATCGAGCAGAAGACCCACCAAAAATCGAACGAGTCGACCCGGTAGGACTCATCGAGTCTAACACATCACTAGGGGACTCCAAGGCTGGACCTCTAACACGAATGGTTTCTGCTCGTAAAGGATTCGCCGACGACACATGCAAATGCGGGTATACCCATCCATCACCCTTTGAAAACTTGACATCGATACCATGTATACGATCCATGAATGAGGGAGTCGGACTGCCACCATCATATTGACGAGTATGTGAAAAACTACCATGAAAGGGCGCCCCGAATACAAAAGGGAGAGAAAGGGAAAATACAAACAAAATAAAGTAAAACATAGACGAGGCATCGATAGAAGAATAAGTGCGGGCGCTAGACAAAATAGTTGCGTCCCGTTTGGCCTTTTTAGCAAGACTCTTTGAAGACCAATCACACTCGGGCATGTTAAGATACTCCTCGATCAAATACGAATGTGGTTTCCACCCACGGGATTAGATGAAAGGGCTTCTTGATAATACAACACTTTAGTTAATATTTGCGCTTGGAATAAATCAAAAAAAAAAGGGGGAGAGAAAGGGAAAATACAAACAAAATAAAGTAAAATATATAAATATAATAAAAACACACCTGTATTGGAGAGCTGGCGGCAGGCTTTGTGATACGAAGCGCAACAGGTTTTTTTAGCAGAGGGAGGCTTCCCCCCTTTCTTTTTACGGATAGGTTTATGCCCCTTAGGCGGATCCCAAGAAGTTACTAATGGTTCCAAAGGACATGCTTTAATACCCGACTTAAGACCATGCGCCTCACCCACTTCATCATTCAATTTAACACGACTAGATGCGTGCAACAACTTGAGGTACTCATAAGTCAGAGCAGTAGGGGGCGCCGGCACACGCAAGACGAAATTCAGCGTGCGACCACGAATGTGAACTTGATATCCATGATCCGCCTCGGTCACAGCTAACGGGCGTTCGGGCATAGGTTGTTGGAAAGAAAAGTTAACCTCATAATCACTCAGGCGCATTGGACCCTTAAAGACAAAACGATCGAAGCTAGCACGGACCGCCAACACACCAGAATCAGAAAAAGGGAGAAACGGGAGAGGAACCCCTAGGTTAAATCCCACTTGCCGAGCCATGCAGTCAGGGTTATAAGACATCACCACAAACATACCAGCGTGAAAACCAGGAAGATAACCAGGTAAACAAACCTAAAAAACAAACAACCCCACATCTTTCGAATGTGTCAAGGCTGTAAGCAATATAGTTTACCTAAAAATTAAGCTTGAACCCACCTCTATACATACAAGAACAACATCAAACACATACAAGTAAATCGAAAAATTCACAAAAAAATACAAAGAGAACAACATTAATAATCCCATTATAGGAACTAATAATAGATTGACAATTCTTGTACCATTGTCGCACACGAGTATTTGAATATCCTCGCATCTTTGCCATTTTTATTGCTTCTTTGTAAAAAAGCAAGAAATCCAAAACCAAAACAATGATGAGAATAAATGAAAGAAGATAACGATTTAACAAATCTTTTTCATGTATTAAGTAGTGGTAGGCAGTAAGCTAAATCTCTATGTACTGCCAGTTCGTATACAAATGATAATAACAAAAAGATCAAGAGTATTATTTGGCTCACACAATCTATCTATCAGTATTCCATACACATTAATAAAATCATATTCACCAATTTCCTTTCCCCAAAAAAATGTGAAAGTAAGGCATCTGACAGTTTAAGATCCTAAAACAAATTCAATACTTTCATACATATCGGATGCAACAAGAATATCAACGTATTCCTACTAAAATCAATTTCTCAACAACAAAGGAATCTATGGTCGCTATACTTCGATAAACACTAGTGTCATTTACTTGTTAAATGCAATCAATTCTAAATTATGCACACAATTATAGATACATAGATTCCAATGTGTAAGAAAAGAGAAATTTATATCCACAACTCTCCAAATTCTCAACAACCTATAATTGTAGTTCCTTTGACAGAAAAAACCAACTCATGCAACACATCCTATCGGATATAAAACAAAATTTATCTCGAGAAAAGTTCTAAGTATCGGTATCACTGTTACAAGTCACAACCATGTATAAAAATTGAAATTAATCCCAAACTACATCGAAGGAAATGAGCTCAAACAAGCTTAGGGTCAACATTATAACAATCCATTAAAAATATACAAATCCACGAACGAAAAACTCACAATTTCAATCTCGTAAACACCAAATATTAACCTAGAAACCATGATGGGAATCACAATCACCACCATGAGAATCGTGAAACTAATACCAATCTATGATGGGGTTAAATCCGTAATTGAGAAGTTGCAGATGTTTTCCTCACCTAAAAGACTCTAAACAAAAAAGGAAACAAACTATCAGTTATGGTTAAAAATCAAAATAGAATTATGTTATGTTCAAAATTAGATTTCGGGGTTTTGTTTCTTACACTAGGAGAAGAGATCTTCTACCCACTTGATGAGTTCTCTTGTAAGGAAAATAAAAAATGTCCAAATGGAAACACCTTACTGCAAAAACGAGAAAAGATAGAGAAATTAAACCGTTAATAATACTAAAAGCTTATCAAATTCATGAAACAAGAATAAAATTGATATTACCTTGATGATTTCAGAAGCAAAACATCTAAATCTATGGTTACAAAGTTTCCTATCATTTTCTGCTGATAGATGGATTTTAATTTTAAGATAGAGGTTAGGATGAAGCTTCTATTTCTAAAAGTGAGTTTCCATCGGTGATGTGAGAAACAATCCAAATTTTTATTGTATGGTACTTGGGGGTTTAATTGATTGATGGTGACGAAAGAACAGAAGATAAGGTTTGGCATTTTTGTTGAAGAAGAAGAAGGGGATCTCGAGTATATCTCTGTGAGAAACTAATGAAAGAGATGGATTAAATCTAATATAAAACTGGAACCATAGAACCTAGTTCCTTCCACACTCTTAATTAGATTCCACGTGGAAGATATTTTAATTTCCTAAATTACCCCTTAAAGTTACGTCTACCTTTGAAGATCGGTTTATTTTCCAAACAAAAGCATCTTTCATGGGAAGCCGAGTCTATAAAGAAACACTTTGGAAGTCGTTTTTATAAAACTCAAGCAGACTTAATAATCCCATTTTCCACTACCGAATCAAAATTAAACACTGCAAAACTTGTGATGAATCCAAATTCGTGCCCTCCAACGGAGCCGTTAAATCATACTGCGCCGGGCCAGCGCGATCGTCATTATAAGGATAAGGCTCGAAGTACTTGGCTACATTCATGAATTTCGTCATATCACGCTTAGTCACCTTCCCTCTACCGCGCCAAATAGCCATTCTAGGATAACTATAAGTGGAAAAACATGTACCAAGGGTACCATCAGCCCGCTGAACCTCACGATGAACCGCTAGCACGTTAGGATCAGGAGCATACTCGGGAAGATGTTCCCAAGACCACACCTGCATGAAAGAAACAGGAATGAAAGTCTCGACCTCATGAGCTGCATCAACCCTGCAGATGTCATGGCAAAGCAGATCTAACTGACGATACAAGCCCCCCGAGAACATTGGATCCAGAGGAAAATAAACGATACGCGACATCAGTATAGCCATGGGCATAAGCTCGCTCTTAATGGTATCACGCGTGAAACTGCTGTATTGTGTTACGAATTCGTATCTTCCCATAAGCTGTTACAAATTTCAGTTACTATTCCCTGAAAATGATGTAGTGACGGGGACTATACTCGAAACGTCATGGCAAATCCAAAACAAGATAAAGGCCGCCAATTCGACACGAGGTTTCTCTTGTTTCCTAGGGAGAGGCTCTACCTTTTTATCAACTAACAGCGGTGCCCAGTATTTAATCCATAAGGGGAAAGTGGCGCATCTATGATGCTTAATGACAAAATCTGGGGTGACATTCTGCGCAGGAAGATCAGCTTGATCGTGAAGTGCCTCACGGTCAAGCTTGATACCTTTCCAATGCCAACAATTTGATTCCATTTGGTTAAGTAGATATTGATTTATGTCTACAACACTAAATATCAGGATTATATACCATTGATAAAACTATAACCATTAGTTATTTTACTTAACTTATTACTGGAAACTTATATGAATATATTGAACATTGTGTGAGCCTATTGGCTAAATTCTTAGAGTGCTTATGTGATTAACAATTAGTTTATATTAACAACGACCGATTCAAAGGATGAACCAGTGAATTGAGGAATAAAATTAATCTTTCTATTCGCGATCATGGTGAGTCTTTAATTTTTGTGAGCATGTTTGTATGCAATTACATTTGAATGTATTGGAATGAGTATGTTGCCTATTATCCGATGTCAATTTCCCGCGATGAGAGTCCGTGGTTTCCCCATAGATATTTGCTAAGTCAAATAGGGGCGTAAAAGCAACCAATATTAAATAGGGGTGTAAAAGCAGGCAATATTACTACAGCTAGGCGTAAAAGCAACCTGTAGAGTTTACTACACCCTCAAAGTTGTCTGGTGGTAGTCGCGGTTGGATATTATTATTTTATACTTATTTTATGCACAATAATGGAATGACTCAATACTTTGGGGTACCTGCGAGACACGTTAGGGTATCATGGGGTATCTAGGGACTACATAACCCAATATTACTTTAATACATATTTTATCTTGGGAGATTGGTCTTATGCATGTTATGCTTGATTGCTCAGTCTTAGCAGTATGACTGGTTACTAAGGCGTTGCTCATTGAGGAAAATCAAGTTCGGATGGGACCCACCATGAATATGCGATATGGTCATAGTAATCAAACCCTTATATATTCTAGACTTAGATGGTAATATCTGAATCATGAGATGTACGCATTTCGTGGGGAAGAGATTGTCATTTGAAATTGGAGTTACTCTAGCATCTTCTTCTCCATTGAGTGAGACGAGGTTAGAAGAAAATATGTTGTAAGTTATTTTATTATCAATTCCGTAGATCCATCTGGTGGTGGATCTTTCATAGATATTGTTTGATGGAAACAATATTTGGAAAGTGAATTTGAAGCAATCTTCTGCCTTGTGTTGGATGTAAAAGAAGTTTAATTATTTTTATATGGTAGAACTATGAAGCATGTTAGTGATTACTTGAGAGTTATTTGTTTCCAATGAGTACCCCTTTAGGATGATGTGCTCACTCTTTTCTACTTTAGTTTCTGTAATCAGAAGAAATGGTGCACGAATATATTCGTTTTTGTTGCTTTTAAAGCTTTATCGAAATTAGTAGAGATGTTGTATATATCTTTTATATATGTATTATTTTGTTAATATATAAAACAACACATTATTATATTCATATTACTTGAGAGATTTTCATTTATGTAATATCATAATGTATGGGTAATTTTGGGTTAAGTTTTGTAACGCATTTTCCATTTTGGATGTTTAAGTAAATGATTTGGATCTTTAATGCCTCATTATGTAGTTGATCTCTTGGATTAGTAAGCAACTGGATTTTGGGGCGCTACAGTTACGCTATCTAATTAATATTAGTCTTATTTTTTCGTATTACGAACAATAAACATCTCGTATGGATGAAACATCAATATTGCAAAATATAAGTCTCCTTAAATGTTCTAGTTTCTCATATGTGATTCTTGTGGTACTTTTCGTATCTAAAAATATATATAATTTGTGATTCTTATGATATTTTTTGCATTTCAAAATGTAAAATACAACATATGTCTTGTAATTATATTTGAATAATTTTGTTTGTTTGTTTGTTTTTTTTTTTTTTCGTTTTTTGAGTTTCTTACTTGTAGTCACGATTTCATTTTTATTATGGTAAAAATATTTAGTTTTATAAAAAAAATACAAGCCATCAACAATAAAAAAAATTAAAAAGTAAATCCCAGCTCAAAAATGCGCAGTTTTTTGAATGATCTGTAAGTTTCTGACAGAATTGTTGTTGAGACACCAAAATGAAGGACTTGTAACCCTAAGCGACGAAATATGATAAATTGATCATCATTTGTTGGAATCTTCAACATCCGAGACTCACCCCCAGCTGTTAATACTGCAAGATCGTGCATTCTGAATGACTTGATGTCCCCCAAAATGTTTCGGCGTTCATCCTGGAAAAAAGAGTTGAGCAACAAAATCTTGAAACATTCGTTACCAAAAGCTTCTGCTGATGCATTTGCTTTCCACAGACTCATAAGGAATCGTTCTGCCATCCAGATTCTGATAATTTCCTTCTTCAAAAAATTATAACCCTTGGGGAAAATCGAACAATATGAATTGAAAATTAATCAAACCTAATAAATTTTTTTGATGAACATAACTGTATAATGAAATTGATGTTCAAATTCGATTTGAATTATTATTTTGTGAGCTCGGTATGTGGTTTATAGCTTGTGCTTTGTTAGTTATACCGTACTTTTGATTGATTTTGTGTTTATCCTTTAAACAGGTCATAAGCCATCAAATGCATGGAGGTGTCGATTTGAAACCGACTGCCATTAATTATTGCCTGTTAAAGCACAAAAAAATTGCATCATACTATACAAGTTGTATTAGTTTACAAATTGTATTCGCTTGTTTCTCCACGTTTTGTTGTTATTGTGAACAAGTAAACCTAAAATTAGCTATTGTTGATGAACATATGTACAAACATATAATGGTTAGTGAGTTTATGAAACTATGTGTGACCGCTGTCGTAGGCGTCAAAAATAAATTACACTTTCTTACTACTCAAAATATATAATGAAGCAAGGGCAAGAAAGGATCGTTCCCACAGAGAGGTCTTGGTTGTCGAATTGTTTCGGTTTCCTATAAATAACACCGGGGGTTTTCTGATTTTTATAAAAGTATACTAATATAAAAGCAAAGCAATAAATAAATAAGCAAACAAATCAAATCGAGGATGAGAAAGTATTGGTCATGGATTTCGTCTTCAATCACAAACATGTTTTCAACACAATAACTAGAATTGATATTTTAATCTCAACTTTTATCAAAGGCCCTAGAATACCTTGATCGCAAGAATATCCCGCTAATCTCCTCTTGTCATCAACAAACACATTAAAAGATGCGAATATGAATTCTATCTAAAGGAACAACCTAACGTGTAAAAGCACTAATCAAGTTTAATTCCCTAGATGCATTAGGTTCTATGAAATCAGGCCAATCAAAGCAATCGAACGTGTAAAAGCACTAATCCGATTTAACAAAGGTTATGGTTCACATATGATCATAAGAATATATAACTACAAACTATAATCATATTTATGCTACTTGCAATCCGGAATTATCGCTTTTGCGTATAATAACCCTAATCTAGCAATAAAGATGAAAGCAAACTCAATCGATTCGCGACTCGACTAAACAAGCATTCAAATCATGTAACAATATTAATAGTGAATCATAAACGATAATATGGAGACAAAACTAATTTATCATATTAAAACCCATATTTGGAAATCCAACTTATTCCATAACCAATAATAAAACTCTAGCTCATATTCATGGAGTTCATAACAAGAAGGAAGAGAAAAGACTTCATGTTTCTAAACCCTAGAACAAAGTAGAGGCAAAAAGAATTAAGATAAAATATATCTCCAAGTTGTAGAAGACTTTTCCTTTTTATAGCTTTTCTCCAACTTCTAAAATTAGTCCAAAACCCATGTGGTCCACCAATCCCTTAATTCACCTTCGACCAACTTCTTATCAGTCAAACTCCAGAGCAATTCCTCTTCAATTCACATCCCATTAAACCACCAGTTCCCATCTGAGCAACCACCAATCAACGGAAGTACATCATCTTCACTTAAAACCCTAATTTCTTCATTAATCTTCACAGCAACATCAAATACCATGGAAACCCCTTGATCCACGTAAACCCTTCTTCATCATTTCAAACATAGCAGCAAGAGAATCACCTCAAAATCAAATTTACGAGAAAACCCATTTCGATTCTTCTTTGTAATTCTTTAGTATCCGAACTTGAAACGCTCGATTCCTTCTCTCGTCACTAGTATCATCATCTCTACAAACCCATCTTCTCAATTTCACAAGAGCATCGCCTCTCAATCTTTTCTCGATTTCCCAAAGCAGAATTTCTTCATACTTCTTCCTCTTCATTTAATCTTCTCACTGATTCAATTGTCTGAACTTGAATAGAAAAGAGGTTGTGTTGAATGAAACAACAAAACCAATTCGACCCAATTAGGTCGAATAGTCGGGGACAGCTATTAACACCCATGGGTGCTTTTAGTGAGACTCCACTGGTTGTCCCTTATCCTTAACTGGTCTGTGTCTAGTACTCCTCCAAATAGAGTTTCCCCTTAACCTTGACTGGGCTCCAGATAGTGTTCGCCCATGAAATGACAATTTTGCCCTTTTTCTCAAATTGGATGATTTCTTCTTCTTTTCGTTCGTGCGACTCCATAGTAGCTATAAAACTCAAAACAAGCGTAAAATACATAATTTACAAGAAAAATAGCAAAGAAAGCATAAATACTAGATATAATATTAGGTGTTTTACAACACCTAATCGATTCCCCACACTTAGACTTTGCTAGTCCTCGAGCAAATCAAACAAAACAAATTCTTAAACATACATACAACTCCGTGTCGTCGAGGCTACGGTCACTTTTAGCATAAATAACAAGCCTTTAAACCCCTAGGTGTCCCTAGTGGACGAGTTATAGTCTCGTGAGGGTTTACTAGAGATATACCCACAAAACCTACTTTACCAACTTACTAGTTCTCCGTAATGATAGCATCCAACGCGCTAAGAAGACATAGAGATTTTGCACACTAGTCATAAGAAGTTAGACACATAAATGAATACAATCTCATTCTTAAAAGTTGAGAGAGAAATAACCATTCCTTCTCGACAAAAATTTGGGTTCGGAGTGATCAAAAGTCTCGACTCTGCCTCACAAGAAAGGGTTTTATGAAGTTGCTCTCAATAAATGACTTTTTATGGGTCACACATGTGTCCAGGTAGGAATGAAGAGAGAATCTGCGACACGTTGAATGGTAGGAAGGCAAAACCCTCTGAAATATTTTGAAAACCCACATCTTTTATATATTTTTGAAAACCCATTTTTCTGACGATCTCTTCGAAAGGAAATCAACCACTTAACGAAGGTGGGAATATGCTTACTTACCTTGTATCCGTTCGGCGTGCAGCTAGCACAACTCTCACAGCATCCATAGAAACGTCTTCGGTCTTCAATCGGTGTCTTCATCTTCGTCTTCGGTCTTCAACTCTTGATGATAACTCTTGAACTTCGTATAATCTTGACAATATAAATCTTTTCCTCAAATTTCTTGTTGCTTGAAACTTCATTATAGATATTCCTTCTTTCCATTGGCCTTATTGAAAGAACAAAACCAAAAAACGAACTATACAAACCCAAAATATTTTTTTTCTTTTTTTTTTTTTTTGAATAAAAATTAAAATAAATACAAAATAAAAACGAAATAAAACAATAACACTAATAATGAACCTAAAGAAATTTTCTTTTTTTTTTTTTTTTTTTTTTTTTTTTTTTTTTTTTGGGCAAGAGAAAAATAAAATACAAATAAGATAAAATAAAATCGTAAGTACAAAGGCCATGGTGTAAGTACTTTGCCGCTTGATTCTTCACAACTTATATGTCTTGATATCATAAACTTCTCGAACTCTCATCCTTGATAATTTTCACTCTTGTACAATAGTCTTCAACTTATAAAAATTCTCGCTCCTGTCTTGTTGCTTTACTTGAATCTGAAATCTGCTCATTTCTGTATTGTTGCTTGTCAACCTCAAACGTGTTCAACTTTCCTTCAAATTTGTGATGCTCCTCTTGTTGATGATGATGGTGTTTCTATGGACCCGTTGGTGTAGAGAGATAAGGTGGATGGTGCTAACTGCGAACAAGATTACAAGTGGTATGTAAGTTAGCAATTCGATGTCACCATCATGGTTGATAAAAATAGCACTCAAGAGATCAAAATAGTGCTTATGGTGGGAGGTTGGGCAGCTCACCATTCTGCCCGGAATTTACGTACGGTGACACACACTCTAAAAGCACATATTTAGACAGGTACAAAGAATTAAAGGTCGGTGCCTCACATTATGTAACATAGGTAGTCTCCATTATAGGGATCACTACTTTAATACCGAATTCAGTCTGCACCTTATTTGCCACTTGGCATGGTTAAATCCAACTTTAACTCTCATACAAGTAAGAAACCCGATCATGTTCTCTGTCATCTCTAAGTTGATCCACTCTTATGAGATTCTCGATGTAATCTTAGCGACATGTATACTATGTGACTCTAAACTAACCACAAGTTGGAGTTTTTATTCACTATTCTACAAAAAGTTGAGAAATTTGAAAAATTTACAACGCAAATGCTTAACCACTCCCCCACACTTAAACTTTACATTGTCCTCAATGTAAATTGAATCGTCCAAAGAAAGTCAAGGTGGGAAATCATATAACAATATGCGAAGAGAAAAAAAAAACAAAAACAAGAAAAAAAAATTAAAAGATAAGAGATACAAAACCGGTGGGTTGCCTCCCACTTAGCGCTTGGTTTAAAGTCGTCAGCCCGACTATATCCTTGCAAGATTCATTCCCCATATACTAACAATCGGGAAAAGTTGGGGATCCTTCCATAGAACCTGTTTTGCAAACACTAGCTTCACAAAAATATTAGTAATATAAAACAGAAATGAAGTTATGAACCGATAAAAGTTTCCCCCACACTTATTCTTGTCCACACTTGGAAGTGTATAAAGAATATAGAAGTCGGGCACTTCCACGGTTTCTTGTTCCATAACCTGCATAGTATGAGAATCAAGTTTCTCTAATGGCGGAAAACGAGAAACAAAGTCATTCAACACTATTCTCGAAGCACATACATTCAAACCAATAAGAGGTAAAGGAGAAGAAACAATAGGCAAAGGGTTAGACAAACCTTGCACAATCTCTTGTATCACGGAATCCTCTTCATCCTTGAAAAACTCAAGTGAATTATTCACCTCTTTTATATCATGGTCCTCTATCAAACCTTGCAACCATTCTTCATCCGTTTCTGCCTTAACCAAAGTCTCGACATAAACATCATCATTACAATCATTTGCAAGCTCAATTGGGTCTTCCACAATATTGGTCAAAACGGTCTCATTCTCAACATACTCCTCTTTGTTGTAAGGCTCATACTCTTTTGCGGATCCAAATTTTATTATAAGAAACTTTTTTAGAACACTCGAAAATGCATCATCCTTAAGCTCCACCCTTTGAATAGGCTCTTGATCATTATTATTAAGATCAATGCTTGAGTAATAACACAAGTGTCGACATATTCCTCTTCGTCTTCATCTTGATCCCAAAAAAGAATCCATTGTAACCTCCTCGGGGATGTCACCATGAGTTGTTTCAAGCAATGTATCATAATCACCGTCACTTTCATAGTTGACATAATATGGGTCCTCGCTGAATTTAGTGTTGCTAATCTCTAAATCATCCTTTTGAATAGGTGAATGATCATTATTAAGATCAAGAGTTGAGTTAACTACACAATTATCAACGAAAGTGCCCAAGGATTGGCCTTTTTCAACATTAGCATCAATCAAATATTCATCACAAACCATATGCACATTAGAATTATCCATATCTTCCTTGCATTGATCAATGCCTCTTCGCAAGCTAGCAATACCTTCACGAAGTTCTTGGAGTTGCTCGTTTGTAGTCTCTTTGCTTTTTGAAATTCTTCTTGTAAAAAGTTGGAAACTCTGTCTATAAAGTTAGAGACTTTTTGTTCACGAGCATACGAATCCTCCCATCCTTGTGGTTGTTCACACACATACCCGCCATAAGGTTGTTGAGGAAAACCATAAGGTTCCATGGAATATTGGTCATAACCATTGAATTTGTTTTGATTATACCCCTGGAATTGGTAGTTGTCGTATTGTTGAGGTTGTTGAAAACCGTATCCAACCATGTAGTATGCTCCTTCCATGAAAAACAAGCACCTGAAATAAAATTCTCAAACCAAGGTTAAAACCCAGAAAATAAGAAAAAGTAAAACAAAACTAAAAACAAAAAAATAAGAACCCAAAAACAATTGACAACCGCTGCCTCCCCGACAACGGCGCCAAAATTTGACCGCTGTCGTAGGCGTCAAAAATAAATTACACTTTCTTACTACTCAAAATATATAATGAAGCAAGGGCAAGAAAGGATCGTTCCCACAGAGAGATCTTGGTTGTCGAATTGTTTCGGTTTCCTATAAATAACACCGGGGGTTTTCTGATTTTTATAAAAGTATACTAAAATAAAAGCAAAGCAATAAATAAATAAGCAAACAAATCAAATCGAGGATGAGAAAGTATTGGTCATGGATTTCGTCTTCAATCACAAACATGTTTTCAACACAATAACTAGAATTGATATTTTAATATCAACTTTTATCAAAGGCCCTAGAATACCTTGATCGCAAGAATATCCCACTAATCTCCTCTTGTCATCAACAAACACATTAAAAGATGCGAATATGAATTCTATCTAAAGTAACAACCTAACGTGTAAAAGCACTAATCAAGTTTAATTCCCTAGATGCATTAGGTTCTACGAAATCAGGCCAATCAAAGCAATCGAACGTGAAAAAACACTAATCCGATTTAACAAAGGTTATGGTTCACATATGATCATAAGAATATATCACTACAAACTATAATCATATTTATGCTACTTGCAATCCGGAATTATCACTTTTGCATATAATAACCCTAATCTAGCAATAAAAATGAAAGCAAACTCAATCGATTCGCGACTCGACTAAACAAGCATTCAAATCATGTAACAATATTAATAGTGAATCATAAACGATAATATGGAGACAAAACTAATTTATCATATTAAAACCCATATTTGGAAATCCAACTTATTCCATAACCAATAATAAAACTCTAGCTCATATTCATGGAGTTCATAACAAGAAGGAAGAGAAAAGACTTCATGTTTCTAAACCCTAGAACAAAGTAGAGGCAAAAAGAATTAAGATAAAATATATCTCCAAGTTGTAGAAGACTTTTCCTTTTTATAGCTTTTCTCCAACTTTTAAAATTAGTCCAAAACCCATGTGGTCCACCAAGCCCTTAATTCACCTTCGACCAACTTCTTATCAGTCAAACTCCAGAGCAATTTCCTCTTCAATTCACATCCCATTAAACCACCAGTTCCCATCTGAGCAGCCACCAATCAACGGAAGTACATCATCTTCACTTAAAACCCTAATTTCTTCATTAATCTTCACAGCAACATCAAATACCATGGAAACCCCTTCAGTCACAGAAACCCTTCTTCATCATTTCAAACATAGCAGCAGAATCACCTCAAAATCAAATTTACAGAAAACCCATTTCGATTCTTGTTGTAATTCTTCAGTATCTGAACTTGAAACGCTCGATTCCTTCTCTGTCACTAGTATCATCATCTCTACAAACCCATCTTCTCAATTTCACAGTAGCATCACCTCCAATCTTCTCTCGATTTCCTAGCAGCGGCAGAATTTCTTCATACTTCTTCCTCTTCATTTAATCTTCTCACTGATTCAATTGTCTGAACTTGAATAGAAAAGGCTGTGTTGTCTGAAACAACAAAACCAATTCGACCCAATTAGGTCGAATAGTCTGGGACAGCTATTAACACCCATGGGTGCTTTTAGTGAGACTCCACTGGTTGTCCCTTATCCTTAAATGGTCTGTGTCTAGTACTCCTCCAAATAGAGTTGCCCCTTAACCTTGACTGGGCTCCAGATAGTGTTCGCCCATGAAATGACAATTTTGCCCTTTTTCTCAAATTGGATGATTTCTTTTTCTTTTCGTTCGTGCGACTCCATAGTAGCTATAAAACTCAAAACAAGCGTAAAATACATAATTTACAAGAAAAATAGCAAAGAAAACATAAATACTAGATATAATATTAGGTGTTTTACAACACCTATCAATGTGCGATAATGGTTAGTGAAAATAAAAGATTAATCAAGAATAAGAAGACCAATAAAAGAAGTAATAGTCATATTTAAAGAGTTAGCTTGACTTTTTGTAGGTGGTACATAGGAAATATCACAAGTGACAAGTAGATATTTTTTTATTTTTTTTAGATTGGCTTTTGCCCTAATTTTCTCTCTCTTCTCTGAAGATCAGCGAATTTTTTGAGTCAACTCGGTCTGAAATTTTTTGCTCTATATGTTCATCATTTAATCTGTTTTCTTCTCTTCACTCTCTAAAATTCTTTCACATATGTTTATTTCTGCTACCTAATGATTTTATGATCTAATTTCATCTCTTAATTTGAATTTTAAGATTACTTCTATTATTTTTTGATTGTTCAGATTTGCTATGAGTAACTAACTCTCTTTGATTTCTTTATCAGGTGTTTACAGATTGTTTCGTCTCTAATGGCTTTTGCCTATTTGGTTGTTGTGATTCAAGCGTTTGCAGAGTATTCTATTAAGCTTTTTCTTGCAGGATTATACTGTGTTGTTATCTTTGGTGTTTACGATGTTATTTGGAAAGAAGCTATATACCGATCCAACCCATTGAGTCTTTTGCCTATATCATCCCGTCCTCCTGGAAATTCAACTCGATTCAAAATTCAAAAAAGGCATGATAAAAGGAAAAACGGTTTCCTAATTCTTCTCTTCTGGTTAATAACTAGCTGTCAAGAAAACAATACTGGTAACATTGGAGAGTTGGTTAACAAGTTCAAGCAAGCTGTATTGGATCCGGGAGATACTAATGAAGTAGTGGTCTATCAGAAAGGAGATTGCAGTGGTGAGGAAGAAAAATCTAGCTAATTGGGATGCTAGTGCCATTGGAAAAATAATTATGGAAGGCAGAATGAACTATGACACATTAGAGAGATACATCAAGTTCACCTGGTCTTTTATAGTTAAAGAAGACCTTAGAATTGTTGAGATTGAGCCAAACACAATGATTTTTAAGTTCAGCAAATGGGATTATCTGAATACAGTGATTGAGCATAGACCATGGATCATCAATAAGCAGTTGCTAGTTGTTCATGATTATATTCCAGATATGAACTACACTAAACATCACTGGGGTTCCAAATGTTCCGGATTCAACTGAAGTTTTTGCTACCAGAGCATATGAATGTTGTTGTTGTATCCAAAATAGGGGGGGTTATGGGTACTGTCATAGGGATTGAACCAAAGGATGCAATCCCAGTTGGAAATGTTCCTGTCAAAGTCTGTGTTAATGTTGATTTGTGTATGCCATTCAGAAGAGGGGTGAAAACTTTAACTAATGCTGGTGTCACAAAATGGCAGAAGTATTTCTATGAAAGGCAACCCACTGGCATTTGTACAAAGTGTTACATCATCAAACACTGTAAGGGAGCTTGCAAAGAGGAAGCCATTTATCTGGCAAAATCCCATGAGAAGCCATATTTTTTTGGCAATGCCAATACTATTAGAAAGAATATCTCAGCTGTCAATACTAAGGCAGCTCCTTCTTCTGCAAAGAATCAGAAGAAATTTGTTAAGAACACTGTTTTTGTTCCTCCCAAAGATGGGGTTGCAATTAATATGGATTTCCTTCTTAAGAAGAGCATACCATAGGAGAATGATGGGTTAAGACTTGGGAAAAGGCATAGAATTTCTGAAGATGAGGAAAACAATTCTACTGAGGCAGAGTTTTCTTCCGATAATAACATCACGGATAACAACTCAGATTTCCAGAATACACAACTCAGATTTCCAGAATACTCACATAGTCACAGCAGGAGACAAACTTTCTGGCAGCACTGATAAGGAAAATCAGGTAACCAATAATTTTCCTTTTTTTAATTCCTTAATCTATTATTTCCAAAAATTTCCTCTCAATTTTCTGACTATTTTGCTTACAGTGCTTTTAGACTTTGGTACACACACATTAAAACTCAAACCGTGGTTTTAAATACTTTCACTCATTTAGTCACAAATATGAAAATTATCTCTTGGAATACTCAGGGTATTGCAAATAAATTTACAATATAATAATTACAAAATATGGTTAAAGCCCAGAGTCCTGATTTCATGTTTTTGTGTGAAACTAAAGTTGATTCTCAGAGAATGATCAATATTGCCCAATCTTTACATTATCATAATTACTCTTGTATTGACAGAGTTGGTCTTGCAGGTGGTCTAATCCTTATGTGGAAAGATGGTATAACATGTGACAATGCTTGTGTGCTGATAACATTATTCATGCTCTGGTTAAACTTGATCCTAGTAAACCTGGAGTCTTATTTTCTTTCATGTATGGTTCTACTTACAATGAACCTAAAAATAAAAAATGAAACTTCTTATATGATCTCAGTGAAGTTGTCTATCAACCATGGTTGGTCATAGGTGATTTAAATTTTCATCTGGATAAACATAGATGTAGTTCTGACACTTGGGTGCAAAACATGGTTAGAGATGCTGGTCTAGTTGATATAGGTTATGATGGTAAAGACTACACTTGGACAAGTAAAAGTTATGGCACTGGCTTTAGGAAAGCTAGACTTGGATATGGGTTTGGGTAATCCTCGATCTGGTTCTTGAATTTCTCTCAAGCTAAAATTTTTCATCTTAATCATATTGCTTCAGATCATTGCCCTATCTTACTTGTTACTGATCTTATACCTAGGAAGTTGTGGAGGCCTTTTAAGTTTTTTGGTACTTGGATGCAACATAGTTCCTTTTCTGATCAAATGAAACTTGCTTGAAATGTTAATGTGTAGGGTAGTCCTTCCCATAAATTTAAACATATGCTTCATAACACTAGAGCAACTTTGTCTCTCCGGAATAAAAGTGAATTTGGTGACATCAATAAAAATATCTCTAATTTACAAAAACAACTTGAAAGTGCTCAACAGGCTCATTCATCTGTTAATCAGAATAAGAGAGTAAAAGCTTTAACTCATGACCTAGGGAATTGGTATAAAATTCAAGCTAGTTTCTATAAGGAGAAATCTAGAGACAAGCACATTCATGATATGGACAATAATAATAGGTATTTCCATTCCCTTGTGAATAAGAGACTCCATAGAAATAACATTACTGCCTTGCTTGATAACAATGATAATTGGTGTAGAGATAGAGATTTTATTAGCAATCTTCTAACTGAACACTTTAGTACCATTGCTTGTACTAGTAATCTAGTTCTGAAAGATAGGGATTTTAATATTATATCTCCTGTCATAAATGATATTGATAGTATTGGCTTGATTTCTATACCTACTGCTGATGAGATTACAAGTGTTGTTAAATCCATGACTGCCTGGAGTTCACTAGGTCTTGATGGCTTCCAAGCTGGCTTCTACCAATCTCAATGGTCCATTATAGGTAAAGATGTTATTAATGTTGTTCAAATTGTTTTGAAACTGGTTTCATGCCTAAACATCTTAATCAGACCTATATTTGCCTAATCCCTAAGGTGTAAGATCCTAAGAAAGCTAGTGAGTTTAGACCAATTGGTTTTCGCAATGTCTCTTACAAAATTGTCTCTAAAATTCTAGCTAATAGAATTAGACCTTTTCTTAAAAAACTCATTTCTCCTCATCAGTCAGCATTTTTTCCTGGTAGAGCTATACATGATAATATTATCATTGCTCATGAAGTTGTCCACACTATGAAGCAAAAGGAGGGTATTAGTGGGACTATGGCTTTGAAACTTGATCTTTCAAAAGCTTTTGACAAGCTTGAATGGTCTTTTATTATAAGAATGCTTAATCACTTTGGTTTTAATGCTTCTTTTTGCAAACTAATCTATCAGTGCATCTCCACTTCTAGCATTAGTGTTTTACTAAATTGTTCTCCTTGTCAAGAATACATCCCTTCTAGAGGCATTAGGTAGGGGGACCCTCTGTCTCCTTATTTGTTTACCTTGGCAATGGAGTATTTCTCTAGTAGGTTAAAACATGCTGAGCTTAACAAAGAAATTGCAGGAATCAAAGTTTCAAGGAGAGCTATTCACATTACTCACCTTCTTTTTGCAGATGATATCCTCATCTTTGGTAGAGCTGATTCCAACAACATTGATAGCATCTTAAAAATTCTGCACGATTTTGGTAATCTCTCTGGCCAAACTTTAAATTTTAATAAGTCTTGTGTCTATTTTAGCAACAATCTTGAACCTAGCATCTGCCAAGTTCTGGCTAATAGACTTAACATGGATATTGTGGGTAATTTTGAGACTTATTTAGGTGTTTCTCTCCTGCTGGGCCATTCCAAAGTAAGATCCTTTGATCCTATAACTCAATCCTTTGAAGCTAGGCTTAATAATTGGGTTAGTATCACCCTTAACCAATCTGGAAGAACCACCATGATTAGGTCTGTTTTGAATTCCCTCCCAACTTACCAGATGTGATGCTTTAAAACCTAAGAATTCTTCAAAGAATCTCTTCAAAGAAACTTTTGGTGGGGTCACAAGGCTAACAAAGGTATTAATTTCTTAGCTTGGTCAAACCTTCAAAAACCTATGGAATTAGGAGGTTTAGGCTTTAGGAATTTAGAGATCTTTAATAGAGCTCTTATCAGCAAAATAGCTTGGAAAATCTTTTCTAACTCTGATGATCTTTGTACTCAGATCTTGGCTGCTAAATATTTCAGAGATACTAACCCTCTCCATCTTGATAAGTTAAGTGATAGTAGCTCCCGGGTTTGGAAGGGGATTTACAGGCAAATTCAAACTATTAAAGATAATAGTTTCTGGTCTGTCAGATGTGGCACCAAGGTTAGAATCTGGCAAGATAAATGGGTTATAGAGATAGATCACCCTCCTAATCCAGTTGATAATGTTTCTTCTGTCTCTACTTTTGTGTTTGTGGCTGACTTGTTTTTACCAGGTACTAGAACTTGGAATGCTCAACTGGTAAGAGATATTTTTGATTCCAATACTTCAGAGATGATATTGTCTATGAGAATTCCTAGAATTGACACTGATTCTCTTAATTGATCCCACGATGGAAAAGGTATGTTTACGATTAAAAGTGCTTACAAAGTTCTTAGTAGTCACGCTACTGAGTCTGAGGTTAACCACCTAATTGGTACTGAGGTTTGGAAGACTCTTTGGAAATGCAAAGTTCCTCATAAAGTTAAACTTTTTGTATGGAAATGTTTAAAGGGCATTGTCCCTACTAGGGACAAACTTGCTAGATACAAACATGGCATTGATATACATTGTAGTGTCTTTAATGCTCCTGTGGAAACTATTGACCATCTTTTGCTGGATGTCCTTACGCCAGATCTATTTGGCTAAGAATTATTATTGATGTTAGTAATATTAGGAATCTTCATGGTGATCTTTTTAGCTGAGTTCTCAATTGTCTCTTCTAGCACTACTAATAACAATATTGCTTCTTCTGATAGGGAATATGTTTTAAGTCTACAAATGATTGCTATCTGGTCTATATGGATAGCCAATATGTTTTGTAATGCTGTTTTCCAAAATACTAGGGCCTAATAGTTCTTCTATTGGCAATCAAATTTTTTCTTTATTGGCTGGCTGTATCCTAACTCCTCTACTACTAATTTTAGTTTGCAGGTTCATTCTCAAATCTGGGAGCCTCCAAACAAACACTGTATTAAAATTAATTTAGATGCTTCTTTTTTAAAAGAAAATTCTACTAGAGGAATTGGGATAATAGCTAGAGATTTTGCAGGTAAGTGCTATGGAGCTAAAGGAAGGTATGTCCATGGAGGAATGATTCAGGATCATGAAGTGGAACAACTGAAATGTATGGCTATGCATGAAGCTTTGGAATGGGATGTATCAAAAAAAATTGAGAGGGTTATCTTTGAATTTCACAATGAAGTTCTTATCAAGTCAATAAACGAGGATATTTCTTATGTTCACTGGCTAAACCAGAACATCATCCTAGATATTAAGTATTTGTTTCAGAGTCATGTTTCTTTTTCTTGTAAGTGGATTCATAGGTTAAGAAATGGTGTGGCAGATCGATCAATAGCAAAAAAAGCTAGAAGTAATGCCATTTTTTTTGATTTCTTAGAAGTTATTCCACCTGACATTACTGAGTGGGTGCAGGGTGACATTATAGCTTGTAATTCAATTCCTTAATCAATAAATTTCATTTTACATCAAAAAAAAAAAAATATATTGTTTTTAGAAATTGGGAAGGGGATGTATGGGAAATATGAAAAGTGGGGATGAAAAATAGTGAAAACCTTTTGTGATACCCTTTAAATCATTCTCAAAATTGCCAGACTTTTGTGATACTCATTCTCTTTTAAAAGTCGTTCTGAGAGATTATTGTCAAATTGACTTTTGACTTTCACAAGTTAAAAAACAACCTTGAAATGTAGTATGTACATCCAAACACCCCACCGTACTTAAAAAAAGTTCGCTGACTAAGTCAAAATGCGGTCGTGGTACGACTTTAGTTGACTCGGACATATATCTCATCACCTCCTCGATCCTTCTTCTAATGTAATGTATCCCAAGGATAGAGAGAGAAAACGCGTTATTTTCACCGTCTCTGTTTCTCCTCCTCCATGACGGTGATCGGATCGGATGGACGACGAGGACGAAGCAAAGAGATTTCATGCTTCTTCATCTCCCATTTCATCTATCACCAAAATTCACCTGATTTCGCAAAACCTAGATCGTAATTTTTGAGACTCTGAGAAGAAACTCAAAATATAAACCCTAGAAAATTGACTCTGCAATCTCTCAGATGAAAAATCAGGTAATTTCTGAAATTATTTGCTTGTTTTTGCTTTTGATTTCGAGATGAATCTGTGAATGATATGATTTGTTTGTTTTTCATTTTGGATTTCTGGTTTTAGGTTTTCATAGTTTGATTTTACTGTTTTGATTTTTTAGAGCGGTGAGGCGCTGGAGTAGCGAGAACATGTTAGGACATATCTTCATAACATGATTATTATCATCCCTGAGATGATCGGTAGTGTCTACAATTGAAATCAAGGTAAACTTTTCAGCCGTTTCATGTTATTTAGCATTTCTTGTTGTTTGATCCCTTGTTATCTTACATCTTGTCAAACAATAATGGTTTGAATATCTTGTTATGTATTAAGTTTTGTTACATTTGTAAGCATTATTCAATATTCATGTTCTGGTGATTTCAATGTTCATGTCTGTATGTTTCAGGAGGCCAAGAGACTCGAGTGCTTCAACCCAAGTAGCACCTGTTGGTGGATGGAGAAGAAGCAAACTGAGTGTCGATCTCTTCAATGACATGAGAGGTAGGGATTTAAGCTTCAAAAGGTTTTTTTACTTGTAAGTAATTGACAGCTAGATTTAAACTTGGGTTATTTTACAAAAAACACAATTACTCTGTGCGCAAAGTTCAATTCACCTATTTTGAATAGGGAAAAGATACTTGACCACTTCCCTTGATTAGTGAATATTTTAATTCGGGGGCAACATTAATATAAATGCTAAGTTAATGGTAATTTGGTGGACTGATTGGTTTGGTAATATGAATTCCATAGTGATACCATAGTTGTATTTGTCGATGTAAAATTAATGATTCATGTTGCTATGCAAGCTAAATTTGTTCCTCATTTTATGGTCCATGTCTCTTCAGATGCCATCTTGTCTCTATCCGTGAGGTCTGCTCGCAGTTTCTGTGCATTGGAACTTCTCAATTTTGATAGACTTTATGTATGTGCCAAAATTCCTACCTTACCTTATTTTAGACTTTGGTGTAAATTCTATGGCATGGTTGTGTTTTACTTGACGTTTCCTATATTAGCTTTGTTTCTACAATCTGACTCGGAAAAATTCCCGTAGTACTTGAATGGTTATGTATGCGTCCGCTGCAGTGTTTTAAAAAACGTTTTGAAGCGCGTATTGAAGCGCGCTTTTTAGCGCTTCACTAAAAAAACGCTTCAATACTTCCGCATTAATACTAGGGTATATTTTCTAGAGAAGCAAAAGGAATATTCTAGAGAAAAAGCAGGAATTTAAATGCCAAAAACAAGTCCCAATATTTACTTCTTAGATTTTCTAGAGAAAAAACAGGGATTTAATTTTCCTTCTTAGGTTTTCTAGAGAATATACAGGGATTTAATTCCCTGTTTATAAGTCCCAACGTTTCCTTCTTAGGTTTTAGTATTAAAAAACCCTAAAAACTACAACTCTCTGCATATGTTTTATTTATTCCTTTTATCATGGATTATTAGATTGGTTTTTGGTTTTGTGTTGGTCAGTTTCACATAGATATCTATTAGTATTTTTTTTTTTTAAATTTTGTGAAGCTGCGCTTCAATAACGTATTGAAGCTACGCTTTACGCTTTACTAGGTTAGCGTATCGCTTCACATTAACGTATTTTAAAACACTGGTCCGCTGGATGGTCTCTGGCTTTCCCCTTTTCATATTTCGACGAGGGCTTTGCTGTGATAAGCCTTACTTTGTTGTTATTTTGCAGTAGACATAGGAAAAATTGCATCTGTAGCTGCTAGCTAAGTTTAGTTGTTTGGGATCGATTGGTTTATTTCCTTTCTTGGTAATTAGTAATTCTACTGGTGGAGATAAAAACTAAAGTTTGGACTTCAGGACAGAATCGTGCATGGCCATGAAATATTTGGAGCTGTATTTTATTTTCAATACTTCGATTCGAATTCAGTAACAAGGAAGAATAGAGCCTTAGTTACTCTTTTTGTTTGTGTGAGCTGATTTAACTCGAGCTACTTTCCTGTTGCTTATATAATGTGCATGGAGTTTGGGGATTCCTGTAAAATTGTTAGTACCGTGATTCCTTATGATACTGTTGGAATCCGGTTACGAAGATGGGTGACTGCTTGGGAAGTCCTCGTGTTCCCTTTCTAGCCTACCCCAACTTGTCTGTGACTAAAATAATAAGAAGAGTTTTTGACATTTAACTCCGCCTGTGTAGTTTCTCTGCACAGCCTGTCGTAAGCCAGGATAAAGGAGGAACGTTCGTTGTGGGCTTGGGGAGCCAACGGTAAAATGTCTAAGAGTTGGTTACTGCTTGGCAGTTCATACCATCTATTCGGAGATGATTGCAACCCTGGCAGTCTCAAGAGGTAGTTGCAGTATTGGCTGTTCATACTACCTAGTGATATCATCTGATCTTTTTCCTATACCCCTACTAGGGTTCTGAGATTTGTGATAAATCTGTCTTCATCAGTCTTGGCGACGCAATTCAGGATGGTCTTTTGGCTTCCGTTTCTGCAGCCACGCAGGAGATAGATCTCTTTCCTTGTCTCACTCTACTGGGCCTATTTGGAAAGGATAATCTGTTGGGCTTGACCTAGTAATGTGAGTTGCCAGTTCCCCCTCTAGCTATGGAGAGCGGTACTTAGGCAGCCGTTTTGTGGTCCAACACAACTCTGCGAGGTTGTTCATATCGTCGGAAAAGTGTTGGTTACTGCTCGGCAGTTCATACCATCTATTTGGAGATGCTTGCAACCTTGGCGGTATTAAGAGGTAGTTGCAGTATTTGCCATCATACTACAACACTACATTTCATGGTCCCAATGACTGTTGATTAAATGAATGCTGAAAAATTCAACCATCCTAATCTATTAGAACGTTTTGTTTCAGGTGTTTGCAGTGTGCATGTGTGAGCTATCCATGTCCAGGACGCATCCAGAAAGGGAAGCTATACTTTTCAAGTTTCTCCCTAATTTCTGTTTGTTTTGATTGGTGCAATTATGCTTCCTCTTCTTTATTAAATCCACTCTGAATAAGGATGGTACTGAAACGAAGCGGTGATGGTTCATATAAAACAGGATTCACACTTGGGATGAATCTTTCTCCATCAATTATGGCAAAGCAATTCATGGAGGGTCTTTTGAAAGTTGAATAGGGTTACATTGCGATTTACATTCTTTGTTCATTTGAGCAATCGCTTTGCAGCCATGTTGGTGGAGATAGATACCTATCCTTGTGTGACTAAAGCTTTAATTTTGAGCTCCCTTTTTCAGACCTCCTTCTCTACCTTAAGTTCTAACTTCGAAAGTTTTCTTAGTTACCTCCTAATTTCCTTAATGTTCTTTCTTGTTGTTTTTCAGGTAGTTGTTGATGATGCTAGACAGAGTTGAATGCTTGCTTGTCGAGGTTAGTTTTCATAGTCATCTTTATTCCTCACCACCGAGCCGAGAGGTGTAAAATCAGAGCTGATGTTTATGATCTTGATAAATCAAACAACCCTGCAACCCTTCAAAATTCACTTATATGACACAAGCTCAGCTTTACATTGAGCTTTTCTTTCTTTTTTTCTTAATTACCCCCTAATTTCCTTGATGCTCTTTCTTGTTGTTTTTCAGGTAGTGGTTGATGATGCTAGACCATTGAATGCTTGCTTACTACTGTCGAGGTTAGTTTTCATAGCCATCCACCGTTCATTTACTCTATTACTGTTATTCATGTTTAAATGAATACTGAAAATTTCAACCATCCTATTTCAACCATCCTAATCTCTTATAACATTTTGTTTCAGGAGTTTGCAGTGCGCATGAATGAGCTATCCATGTCAATGACACATCCAAAAAGGGAAGCTATACTTTTCAGGTTTCTCTCCAATTTCTGTTTGTTTTGATTGGTGCAATTATGCTTCCTCTTTTTGTTAAATGCACACTGAATAAGGATGGTACTGAAATGAAGCAGTGATGATTCATATAAAACAAAATTCACAATTAGGATATATCTCTTTCTCCATTAATCATGGCAGGGCAAACTCCTGGATGTTCTTTCGAAAGCTGAATACGGTTTAAATTGCGATTTTTTATTCTTCTTTCATTTGAGTGATCGATTTGCAGCCATGTTGGTGGAGATAGATACCTATCCCTGTGTGACTAAAGCTTTAACAGACCCCCTTTTCAGACCTCCTTTTCTACCTTTAAAGAGTTTTTCTCTGTGAGTATATTGTTTAAAGTCAGATATGTATTTTTACTCTTTCCTTGTCTTATTGAACAGGTATCAAGTCCAGTCATTGTTGCCGACGGAGTGGCGGGGGCTGCTTTATGAACTGATGATTTTTTCCTCTCTACCGAGAGGTTTAAAATCAGAGCTGATGATTAATGAACTTGATAAACCAAACGACCCTGCAACCACCACCACAATCTACTCTCTCTCTCTCTCTCTCTCTCTCTCTCTCTTCTTTACGATGAGGCAGTGATGATTTCATATAAAGCTACTAGGGTTTGGAGACTTGTTATAAATCTGTCGCCATCAGGCCTCGGGATGGTCTAAAGCTACCGTTTCTGCAGCCATGCAGGAGATAGATCTATTTCCTTGTCTCACTCTACTAGTTTCATATAAAGCTACCAGGGTTTGTAGACTTGTTATAAATCTGTCGCCATCAGTCTTGGCTTGGGATGGTCTAAAGCTACCGTTTCTGCAGCCATGCAGGAGATAGATCTATTTCCTTGTCTCACTCTACTAGTTTCATATAAAGCTACTAGGGTTTGTAGACTTGTTATAAATCCGTCTTCATCAGTGTTGGCGAGGTAACTCGGGATGGTCTTTTAGGCTACCGTTTCTGCAGCCATGCAGGAGATAGATCTATTTCCTTGTCTCACTCTACTAGTCTGAGCCTCCTCTCTCCCTCCTATTTTTCTTTTCCTGGAAAAAACGAAAATGAAAGCTGAAGGGTAAAACTTTCTTGGACTCGAACTTTTGAAATCGACGTTTAAAGAGTTTTTCTGTGCGAGTATATTGTTTAATGTCAGATATGTATTTTCACTCTTCCCTTGTCTTATTGAACAGGTATCAGGTCTAGTCGTTGTTCCCGATGGAGTGGCAGGGGCTGCTATGTATGAACTCTCGTACGTGTTGGTCTTGACAGTCTTATTGAGGAAATTATTTGATGAGAAGGATATTCTGTTACCACTCAAGGTATACATATAAATAATATGGGGAAATGATTGCGTTATTTCATTATTTTCCTCTACTTCCTTCCATTAGTACTCTCCAATCCTTTCCTTACCTTAGTTACCTTTTTGACAGAGTGTTAATCGTGTCGTTAACTTCCCTTGCTTTTTATTATGCAAGTTCTACTATCCTTTCATGGGAAAAATTCATGCATTTTTTCGTCTTCCATATCCAGTAATTCTTCTGGTCAACAAGATTTAAAACTGTTTTAATTAATCAGATTCAATGCGGCTTCTTCTTGTTTATATAAGCATGGCTTCTCTTTTCGTAAATGTTTTTAGTGAATGTTGATCTTTAATTTGTTTTTCAAATTTTTTGTTGGCAGAAAGACAATATCAGGAACCAGTGAGAGAATGTAATTTTTTCTATTGCAAACACAGACTCGTCTTAGCCCACCTGTTAAAGCTGATCCAGTAAAGATGCTTCCAACTTCAACAAAATTTTACCATTCAAACTCGCGTTGCGTTATCTTGTACTATTTTGCGATTCAAAATGGAAAAGTTAAGGATAGGTTGTTGCTAAATCTGATCAATACTCTTTCTTACTCTTTAAATAGAAGATAGATGAGAAAACTGTTACTGAGGTTTTCTTTAAAGTTCTTGATAATTACAAAAAGAATCAATTTGATTATCTAAGGTGGAATGACTAAGACGGAGTTCCAATCCTTCTAATCTAGTTTATGACTTAATGATGTGCTTGAGTATTTAAAATTCCATGTCTGCCTTCTTAGACTTGGTTTCTTTGGTATGCAGATGGCAAAAGAGCTGAATGTGATATTGGACCATGGTGAGGCCCAGCCAGCTGTTAGCTGTACTGGTGATAATGGTTTTCTGTTCTTACCTTGAACAGGTCATTTCTCCCATTTACGAGACAATGGTTAAGGTTAGTGCATTCTTTTTCTGATTTGATTTGTAATTGCAAATACACACCAATTGAATGGCAGATTAAATGGATGATTTTTTTTTTTTTTGATTATTATATGGACCATCTTGATATATCTTGTTAAAGAAACCGTACCTTATGGACTGGAAAAACGGTGGAATTCTCATAATCAAGGATTAAGATATAAATATAATGGAGACATGTGCATGGTTGCATGCTTTCTACTGTGTTTATGCATGTAATGCTAGATCGTTTATTTTATGCTGCCAGCAGCATTTATCGTGGTGGATTTGTAGAGTTGAGTTGGAATTATCTATCAGTAGGTGATGATGCTATGTAAGGCTCTCTGTAGAATTAGTGGGAAAATACGACAACAACTATGTGATTGGGTTTTAAAGACCAAAAATGTTCTTCGCTAACATGTTATATCTGCTATTAACCTGTTAGGTTTCCTTTATGTTTGTTCTTAGTTGCAACAGTTCATCCATCGCACTGATTATCTGCAGGAAACTTCTATACTTAACAATGGGAAAGCTGCACACTCAGATTGGGGAATTATGATGACTTCAATGAGTATTTCTGGTGTGTCTTTCGTGACTTTGCTATGTGACCAGGCTTCTTACTTGGATACTTGTTCATGAATCATTATGTTGTCATTCTCGATATATTTGCAGGTCACCTACTTGCTTTGAGCTAGACATCAAAAGTAGTTTTGTGGAGCACCAGACATTTCTTCACTTTTATCGAAGTTCTCATCGACTATGGATATTTTTGGTCTTAATGTTTCAGATTTGTTATATTCAATTGATAGATAGTTGATCAGAAGTTCCATAGTTGCTATTCAATGGTTTGGTAATAGAGGCGTGCTTGTTTCCATATCTACAGAGTCTGACAATTATAGCTTTCAATCACGGAAGAGTGGACCGCTATGCTTCCAAGGAGGTACTTAGTATTGGAACTACATTTGCAGCTTGTATCTTCATTATTGTGTTACCTATCCTTCAGCTTAAACAGTTTTGAACTTTTGCTTGTTATCATGTCCTTAGATTCTTGGTCTAATGACGAGGATAGAGAACTCACAATTGATGGTGACGCTGCGATGGTTATAAGCGTTGATGGTTTCTTTAGAAAGAACAGAAAAGCAGGATATGGAGTTATCATGCTTAATCGTTATACTGGTGTGCCGTTTCTTGTTTCTGCTGCGCAAGAAAAACCAATTTCAGAGTGTTACCATCAATTGCAGGGAGTAAATAGAGGCTTAGAGCTGGCAATAAAGTATGCACTCCGTGATATTAATATAGTTCATTGCTCCAGCCGTTTTATTGTTTATATCGCCAGATGCTGTTTTTGTTGGTGTGAAGATAGAGACCATAATTATACCCTCAAGAATTTTTGCAAGAGATTATAAAACATTACTATTTTCGTTCTTGTACTGACGAGGATTTTCAACTACTATTTTCAGCCAAATACGAAAGATGGGCTCAACTAGCCAGGTAACCAAAGCCTGGCGCCTAGTATTTAACAATCGAGAGCTTTGGAGCTATTTTCTTGGTGTACAAGGAGAAAATGATGCAAAACTAAATCCTATTGAAAAGTAAAAGATCGGGGAACTATTGTGTCCGGTCAGTTGCTGTACTACTGAAACATGTTGTTAGTTGCAGACCTTACAGACACCAGCTACCTCTAAATAACGGCAAGGCATCACTCTACAACAAGTTTACTTACTCTTTCCGACAGATGAAGCAGCAGACAAGGAAAAAGCCCTATTACTTCTGATAAATTTAGTAGCTCTAAAGAATAAGCCAGATGCTTATTGACACCGATAACAATGCAATTGAGAATTTTGGAGCATACATTCTACTCCTGTAATCTCATTTAATTGATAGAATTCCCTTTAATAATGATTTAATACTATGATCTAGAGTGACCACAACCTCCTCTCAACTGGACTACTCCAGATACAACACCAACAATTAGGAGCTTGGATATAAAATTTTGAGTAATAACGTTCATACAGTACTCACTGAAATAAGAAAAGAAATTAGTAATTTGATGAATTCAAATTTGAGGCTCTACAACAATAATATTATCTTCCCGCCTCCCATATTCAACGTCCTAATATGTACTCCCAGTCACTGTAGAAGAAGGAAAACTGCACCAAAAGATTGAATTTAGAAGCATGCTATCAAAAGAATCCAACCAAGATCAGTAAAGCCTAGTACATTTAGAGAAGAGGTTAAGATAATCACCAAACCTTTGTGTATGAGCATGTCATCCCAATTGGACTAGAAATCATCATCCTAGAAGAAGTCCCTCACCCACTCGGGTGTGGCATCCAAAGACAGATACGGCCAATCTAGCAAGCAAAACCAAAATTTTAAACACATGGATAACAATGAATTGTTGGACAAACAAAGAAAAAAGTCCTACAAAATTATCAGGTCACGCCATCTTAATCCAAAAGGTTCTAGTTTTGACTCCCTCCGTAATTACAAGGCATATAGCAGGCCGGGTACCATAAAAATTGAATTAAAAGTCAAGCTCATTGATAATAGCAGGTGGACAAGTCTAATGAACTAACCTCAGGATGCTGATGCCAAGCTTGATAGAGCATTGTTGTGGCGCACCTATTCAATATCTATGTTCTACATCTTCACTCGTAGACAACAATTGATTTTTCATGCTCCAGAGAACTATTACTGCACAGCCGGATGCAAAAACAAATTAATCCCATAAGTTTATTTATTACTAGTAATTTTAAGATGCAACATACCATAGAGATGAAATGAACAAAAGCCAAACAGGTAACATTGTCCACTAGGCACACTAGATTTCTTTCCAACAGCTCTCCTTAATTTATCATAGGAATATAAGGAAAAGACCTGCAAAAGAAAAAAAAAAGATAATCCGAAGATTAAGTTAGAAAGAAAGCAATGCAGAATATGGTTAGCAAAGATTAATTACAGCTGATTACCTTTTTATTTAAAACAAAATACAAAGGCAGATGACTAGTTACATGCATGACTCTAAACTGTAACCAGTTTAAGAGAGAGGCTCAGGTTTATCTTGGGTCAGACAGGGAAAGGCATCTATCTCCTCCTGCATAGCGGCAAAACGGTAGCCTAAATGAAAGAAAGATGGGGGAACAAATTTCTTTCATAAGGCCGTCCCGAGTTACCCTGCCATGGCTGATGAAGAGAGATTTTACCAATGCCTGGACCCAAGCTAATAATGATCATCACTGCCTCAAGACTTACCATTGTCTTTCTTGCAATTGCTCATCCATAACCATAAGATGATAACTACTAAATGACTTAGTAAAGGCAAAAATGTACTCATCGAGAACAAGAATGATAGACCTATATACATTGAGATAAAGTTAAGAATGTATACCTTTTGATTTGACATGTAACTTGTTTTCTTCCTTCACAAACATATGCAGCCCAAGATTTGATTATGAAAGAAAGAATAAAACTAAATATACTACCAGAGTACCAGTAGTCTAATGAGCAATATAAGTCATATAACAAAAGCTAAACAAGGCTATTTTCAGTGAAACTTTACCCAAGCAACAGGCTGATCAAATGCCAAGCAGGCAAGCATTCTATTTTTGCCTTGAAGGATTCTCTCTACTGAATATGTCCCTGGAATAAGTAATAAGTTTTGAAACAAAAAAACAAGCAAGATACTCCGATTCTCAAGTAAGAATAAAACTTAAGCAAAATAAAAGAGGAGAGGGGGAGAGAGAGAAGCTCACATGTTTGTCTTCCAAAAGTTGCAGTTGAATGTATATCTATCCCAAAGCTCCTCTGGTGAGCAAGACGTTTTATATTTAGCACACATTTATGCACCCCTCAGTTCTGAGAACTGAGTGGGGGCCTGCCTTCACACCTGAGTGGTGCTACTCCCCAAAGTTGATGGAACTAAGTGGCGGCCTGCCCTTGCATTTACCGTCCCGCTCAGTTAACAAAACTGAGCTGTGCACCTCTCAGTTAACAAAACTGAGTGGTGGCCTGCTTGTGCTTTAGCAGAATTCAATACACGAAACTGCCAGGGAAACATAAGCAAAGTTTAATACATAAAGGATTACAAACAGTAAAGATTGTTTAATATATACTAGTACAAGATACATGTAAATTAACTGATTTATCATTGATTATTCCTATTTCATATGCTCATTAATGAAAATATATAAAATAAACAAAAAACAGATGTAATACCCAAATGAGGTGACAAACAAAGCATGGATTTACGACTAAGAAAAACTCTAACCCATGTTATTAAACAAGAATGAAACATGAATATGTAGTCAGTGAAGCATGACAAAGACACAACATAGCCTAACCACTAAACAAGTAGAGACAAACAAAGAGCTATGACAAGTACAAAATAATAGAAAATTGATATCTAAGATAACATGACACAAAAATCATTTTAACAATTAAATTACTTTGGGTTCATGTGTACACTTAACAATAACATGTGAAGTTATCTAATAAAAAATCAAGCAAAAGGAATTCAAAAAAGGCAAAAGTAAGCATGTATTGTACAGAACATGTGTTAATCAGCTGCTTTTATCATTTATTTTGTATTCCTTGTACTCCAAAAGAAAAACTGGAAAACAAGATCTAATGATAAGAGGTCATAAAAACAAAACAAGGATATAAGAAGTACAGTATCCCTAATAAAAACTCTTAACCCCATGCTTTCAAAACAAGACTAATACATAGATGAGCAAAGCATGACATGAGAAAATGAAGCAAACTAGAGTATAATCATCAGAACCTAGAAGATATCACATTTTTAGTTAGAAGAAGAAGCAAAATTACACACAAATCCAGATATGAAGGAAAAAAAAAAAGAAGAATCATCACAGAAACAAGAGTGTAAGGTTTTAGCAGTATTCACCAAAATCAATCCAAAGTAGCTAGAGCTAGGGTTTACTGTTGTATCACGACTTCCTTTCCAGCAGCAGCAGCAGCAGCAACCCTGTAAAACACCAATAAAATGATAATAATCAGATCTGAGATTAGATTAAATGTAAAAGAGAAAGAATATAAGAAGATGATTAAAGTATTTAGTAGTTGTATTCACCTCAAAATCCAAACTAGAGTCTTCTTTAGCAGCAGCATCTTTTCCCATTTTTCTCTCCTGTAGAAATAATTAGAAGAAAAATCAGTGAAGAGAGAGGAAGAAGACATGAAAAATGAGGATGAATAGAAAACCGAGATTTAAGAGTGGTCTTGTAGAGAGAGAATCAATGACAAGACTATTCAAAATTCGAGAAAAAATGTTAACCCGGGACTCTGTGTTTTCACTGCTAGTACGAATTTTGGACTTCACGCTTTTTACCAATTTGAATTTCCCGCCAATTTTACAATTTGAACTGGTATTGGACACGTGTTATCCGTTTATTGCGTTCGTTGTTGGTGATGCGCTGCGAGTTAGAAATGAATCCGGGTTATTGTTTCTATCCATGGGTCCATAGGTGGTGATGGTTTGACTATCATGTGGAGATGTAGACCCACAGATTCCAATGTATTTCTCTATCCACACATTTTTGACGACCGATGGCTACATAAGATACCACCGACATTTTTGATTCGTTTGTAATAAGGTCAAGAATGAATGACCCTTTTTATCCTGGCATTTTTAGGGGCGACCCCAAACGATTTAAGGGCGACACTAAAAGATAAAAATGGTCATCCAAACGTAAATCTAAGCTACCTTATCTTTGATTTTTCAAAATGGCCAATATGACCTTATATAATAGGTAGCCAACACCATAATCGGTAGGTTAAAGGTGAATCGGTAGGTTAAATTGAAACTATACCTACCGATTATTGTGTAGATACTTCGGCTAATAATCCCTTTTATAATCGGTAGCTTATCCAACTTGTAAGACTACCGATTATAAGGAGCCCCATATTCAACCTTGGCCAAATTCCATAGGTTTTGAGGGGTGCAGAGCCAACCATAACCACTTGGGCTGAGAGTGTGGATGTAGCCATAATCGGAAGCCTAATAGGTTACATACACTACCGATTATAAGTTGCCCCAAAATGAGTTTTTTCTAAAATCCTTCACGTAATGAATTTTAAAATCTACCATAATCGGTAGGGTATATAATTATATAACCCACCGATTATAACGAGCCCCAGATCCAACCTTTGCCATATTTCATAGGTTTTGAGTGCACACAGCCAGCCATAACCACTTGGTTCGTGTTTTGGATGCAGCGTTAATCGGGAGTTATAAATATTACCAAACCATCCGATTATGGGTTCCCCCAAAATGAGTTTTTTCTAAAATCCTTCATGTAAGGGAATTTGAAATATACCATAATCGGTAGAGTTAACAACTTAACAACCTACCAATTATAAGGAGCCCCGGATCGAACCCCTTGCCAAATTCTATAGGTTTGGAGTGTACAGAGCCAGCATAACCAAGTGGTTCGTGATTTGGATGTAGCCATAATCGTAAGCCAAATAGGTTCCACAACCTACCGATTATACAGTTGCCCCAAAATGAGTTTTTTCTAAAATCCTTGATGTGATGAATTTTGAAATCTACCATAATCGGTAGATTTTATTACTTATTACCGTCTGATTATACGAAGCCCCAAATCCAACATGTGCCAAAATTCATAGGTTTAGAGGGTACAGAGCCAGGCATAACCATGTGGTCCGTGATTTGGATGTAGCCATAATCGGACGTAAAATTGGTTCCAAAACCTACCGATTATAGGTTGCCCTAAATTCAAATTTTGAAAGCTACCAGTAGATATGCTAACTAAAATACCTACCGATTATTGGTTTCTCCATATTCAACCTTCGTCAAATTAGCCTGGCATTTTAAACCAAATTTTAGAAATAGTCGTTGGAGTTTTTGGGAAAAAGAAAAAGAGTCGTTGGAACCTAAACCTATATAAAGAAACTCATATCTATCACCCCAATTGCACCAAACTGTTTCCTCTCTTCAGTTCTAATTTTGAAAACCAAAAACATGGATATTGCTTTTGCCGAAGAAGAAGATTGTGCTATTTATAGAGCGTGGGTTGTGGTAACTGCTCATGATCGTGTGCACAAGCTCCACAAACGGGAATCCGAAGAGCAATTATGGAACCGTATTCTAATGGTATTTGAGGCGTTAGATGGTAATCGAATTCAAAGATCATCCAATGACATTAAGATGAGAAAGAAGGCGGTCGACAAGGAGATTGACAAACTTGAAGATGAAGAACGATTTGTTAGGGACGCTTTTTCTTGGTGGACGTATGAAAAACGAGTAAGTATCTTTATAACTCCGACTCACATTAACATAAGTTAGTACTAACTTGTTACTCATTCGTAATTTGGAGAAATCTTGCTGATCATCGGTATATGGACCTCTACGGGAAACGATTTGAACATGAAGGATGTTACAAGATCAAGAGGGACAATTTCTGTGGTGTTTGGACGTTATGATATTTTTTAATACTTTTATGGTTAATTAGGAGTATGGATTTAGGTACTTTTGACGAAATTGTAAGGTTTAGGTCGTTTGAACTTTATGTAATGGATGTAATCGGAGGATTATTAATATAAAAACTTTCCGATTATAAACAAATGGAAGCGTATTTTGTTACACAAACTACCGATTAATATATTCGGTTATCTTATGTGTCAACTTTGTTTCCAATTATGGTGTTATTTGGTTCCAGGAAACATAAGTTCTTTCACACAGAATAATCGGATATTAACAAAAACTAAACCTACCGATTCATTTTATTCGGAAGTCAAGGAGAACATTAACCTTCCGATTATGGTGTTGTTTGGTTCCAGAAACCATAGTTGTTTTTTGGTAGAATAATCGGAAATTAATAAAACCTAAAACTACCGATTAATAATATTCGGAAGTCAAGGTGCACAATTACCTTTCGATTATGGCGTTGTTTGCTTCCAGAAAACAAAGTATTTTTACATAAAATAGTCGGAAGGCAAAGTATATTAGCAATCTTCCGATTCTAACAAAATATTTTGCAAAATCCCCAGAATCGGTAGGTTAACAATTAATAACCCTACCGATTCTGACTAAAAAATACAACATCCCCAGAATCGGTAGGTTCATATATAAAATTATCTTCCAATTGTGTTCCAAAATTCAACACTTTCATGTCTCTTCTCGTGATTCGCTTACGAGTCATCGTTAAATGCATAAACATAGCAACATAACCATTCATAATCCATAAACATAACGTAACAACTAATAATCCGACACAAACTTTGAAAACGACATAATCCGACATAATCCAACATAAACAAAGTTATCCATAAAGTTAACGAAAAACATCGAGAGTTTACAACATCGAAAGTTTACTTGTTCCTTTTTGCTTGGATTTTGCGACCTTTACCACCTCTACGACTTGGACCAACATCATCATTGGTTTCATCAACTTGAGTGCTCGATGACGCCTGAGTTCTTTTGTTCACCTTGGTTGTAGGTTTCTTTTGCAATTCTTCCCCGAACTGAGATGCATACTCCTCATTGTCAACGTTATCAATCAACTGTTGGTGCTTTTTTATCTTCTCAATTGACACAGGCTCTCCGGACTTTATGCAATCAGTGCACCATTTGGACAAACGCTTGAACCTGCTCATCTATTTTAAAACATAGCATACCATCAAACGGTTATTACTCTATTTTGACCCATAATATTAAACTAAATTAATAAAACAATACGTACCAATCTATCAAAACCCGCAGGTTTCTCTTTGAGGATACTCTTGTACGAATCGGGCTTTGCTTTAAGATCACGGATTACACGAAATGAGAAACATTCTGGTACCAATCCATATAGTTGGGAGCATTTTCAAAACCTAGGTTGGCTGCCCTTCCTTGGTTGATCAAGATGCGCCCTTCTATCCCAATGAAATTTACAAGATGGTGAACCCTTGTGAACCACCGTGATAGAATATTTATCAGACTCGCAGTGATCCAGATCCAAAGTGAAATTGCCATGGATTTGCTCCTTTGGTATACCTTGTACAAAACCGTGTTGTCGCATCACCCTTGAGGCATTGTACATCACATATCCTGTGGGGTGCCACAACGGTCCAAAATAAAGTTCCAAATCGGACCGACCCGCGATATGTCCAGCAGCTCGGTCTTCCTTGTATGGATCAAAGCATACGTCTTGGGCATTAATTGAGTCCAAAATCTCCCTCAAACGAATCAGCTGCTGCTCCTTCGTCCTATAATGGTTGTCATCGAAGACGTACTTTGTTCCTATAGGGTCACCTTTCTCCCACGCCGGGTTTTCAATGGCTAATCCCAAGATAGGGAAGTGGTCGTAGATCCATGTCTATATTGTCATTTTTGCAAGTATTAGGAAATTGATTCTTCAATGGTATAAAAAAAAAACCAAGTATGTAGAGTTAATAAACAATACCTGTAGTAGACTCACGTTCCCGGCCACTTGGCTAATTTCAAGCCTCGACGCCTTTCTCAATTCTTCCATCAACCATGCATGGCATGACGTGCCCCAAGAGTACTCATGCACTTTATCGAGAGGATCCAGAAGTTGCAAAAGGTTGACGTCGACCCGATTGCCACTGGCATTGGGTAAAATGACACATCCCAATACACATAGGAGATATGCGGTGGCCGTGTGGTTGACTTGCTCGTCCGTTAAAGTTCATTTCTCTTCTTTATCCTTGGTGCCCTTGAACATATCCATCAGAGTACCCATGTTGAACTGTCTAGTTCTATACTTCATGTATCTTTTGAACTCAGTTGTTGATGTTTCTTCATCCCAACCCAAACACTTCTTAGTCAGATCATAAAGTTTCCTCCATTCCAACTGCTTAGTGAACTCAGCCCTAACACCCTTGCCATGGACGGGGAGTTTAAGAATCTGCTCAACATCGTCTGGGGTTATCGTCATCTCCCCAAACGGCATATGGAAGGTGTCGGTCTCAGGATAAAGTCTCTCCACAAACGCCAATATAGCCACTCGGTCATGTTCCAACATTGAGTTCTCCGCAGTATCAGCCAACCCTGAATTTGTAATAATGGTCTTGAACCTTTCACATTCATCCTTCAAAGGCCAATCTAGCATTTTTATTGGTGCGGCGGTCGCTTTGAGTAAACGAACCGCATCGGAATGATACTATTAAACACATGACAAGTTAAAATAAAATTAGAATAACCTAAAACTATAACCCTTATTACGAAGAAAAACATAATAGGTTAATAAAATGGATACAATCATTACCTCAATTTCATATATTTCTCTGGCCCAGGATTCTTTGTATCCAAATAACAATTCTCCTCCATCCTCCGGCGGCCCAAGGATTACACCTTCTGGAATATCCTTTACATTCAGTTCATCTTGGACAAGGTGTTTTGCTTTATTTCGAGGAGGATTTTTCTTTTTGGCTTCTCCTTCTTCTTGAGCACCATTAGGTTGTGCTACTTCTAGTTGTGATGGTGGAGCACTTGGTTGAACAGCTTCTTGAATTGGTTGTGATTGAGAGGCACTTGGTTGAACACCTTCTTGGATTGGTTGTGATTAAGAGGCACTTGGTTGAACACCTTCTTGAACCGGTTCTGATTGAGGGGAACTAGGTTGAACAGCTTCTTGGCTTGCTTGTTGAGTTCCATCTTGAGCACTTGAAGTGGCTTTAGCAGTCCTAGCTCTCCTTGCACTAGCTGCCAGGTTCTGACGCCTATCCTTCCTTGCACTAGACGAGACAATTGCATCTTCGATGTTTTTACCTCGCATATCCCTAAACAACAAAACAAAGTACAACATGTTATTAATCAAAATATTCGGTTGGTTGATTAAACCAATTGCCTCCGATTACTCGCAATCGTAAATATAAGTTCACCTAAAGCTACCGAATACATATAATCGGAAACAAAATAAAAATTTTGGTGTTCGAATGTGTTTATCTACACATAATAATCGGAATCTAAATTTCAACATAACCCTGCGAATACCAATAATCGAAAGGCATAAAAAATCCACCCTTCCGAATGCATCACAATCGGAAGCTTCACAAAACTAATTTCTACCGAATATGCATCACTTTGTGTCCAAAAATTACTCAAGTGGTTCAACCTAAACAATCAGAAGGAAATTACAAAATATAGCACTCGATTAAATATTGAAAATTCGCAACACAACAACCTAGAGCCATAATCTACTGGTATTACCTTCAAATACCGTGTCAAATTCTCTTGATTAGCCATAATCCCAAGCATTTGTGGATGAAGTTGACCAACAATTGAAGAACCCAAGGGAACCAACTTGACGCTCCATAGTATTCAGATGGCACCTAATGCCAGGGGCTAGGACGATGGGGTTCATACGACTCCAAATGCCATGGGCTAGGACGATGGGGTTCAGACAGCACCAAAAAGAGACCCCATGTGGCTAAGCACTACACCATTTTTAGGGATTCGCAACGGAGTCTGGCCGTTGCTGACCGGGCTCGCAACGGCAAAGTGACGTTTCAAAGCACGGTGTTGCATTTTTTCGCAACGGCATAAGCTCCGTTGCGACTCTTGGTCAGCAACGGAGATTCGCAACGTACTGTGCCGTTGCGACTCTATTTATTCGCAACCAAGGTATGCCGTTGCTAACCTGTTTCTAATTACAGAATACCCCTACCGGAACTAAAAAATTATTGGTTCCTCGGGTTCTAATTTATCGTTCTGGGTTCTAACTTAGCAACAGAATACGAGACGTTGCTAATTTTTTGCAAAAAAAAAAAAAAAAAAAAGGTCAAGTCTTCATTGACCTGGTCAAAATCCATTCCCCCCAAATTTACCCCCCTACAGTTACCTAGTTCCACATATTCAACATTCCACATATATACAAACCATGACACATTCATTCACTTTCATTTCCACATTCACCATTATGAAAAAAGAATTCTTCAATTGAAGTTAACAACAAGTTTTTGATACAAACTATGTCATTCATTTAATGGACATAATACACAAAAACATACTTAATTCCTAAGTTCAGTTTGTAGAAAGTTCTGAAATTCCTAAGTTCTGAAAATCCTAAGTTCTTCTAACTTAAATCTCTATAAGGAGATACTACATTATAACTTACAAATCTTGCAGCTTCTAAGGGACCTAATGGTTGTTGCTTTGCTGCTTTGTTCTCCAACCTTTTCGATCTCACAACAGAGCATCATTCAATTAACCTGCGAACAAAGCATCACAAATTCTTCCAATCTAATAACCAGCATGCTTATAAATCAATTGAAGTCAAAAACTAATAAAGAAATAATATGGTTGTGCAAGTATAAGCAGGAAAAATCTGTGGAAATGATGAATATGGGGAACTGGATAAGTTTCCATTATCTCTAATCCTCCTTCCAATTAATGACCTAAGTTAAAACAATGATAGATAAAAAGCTTGCGCATATAATTGGTGTTCCGTAAAAACATGGAGGCATTTCGCAGACACTGCCATCGATGATCAAGTGGTGAAGGTGTTTGAGCAGGTGTAGGTGTTTGAGCACGTGAATTATTCTCGAATAGGAGAAGATGTGTGACGTTGAAGCAGTTGTTGTTGACCAAAGGATTTTTTGCTAGAATATATACTGGTAAACCAACATCTGCATTAAGACAGTCATAACAACATCAGATAAAGCATATCCTCACATGAAAAAAATGCCATGTCAGTGAGAACATGTCTGTTTGTTGTTTGAGATCATTATTTGCACTATATAAATGTAGCACTAGAGTAGGCAAAGTGACATGTACTGTTCGCTTTCTTCATCGCAGATCCAATCAAAGAAACTAGATTTCGATGATGAACCCTTGATAATGACTCAATTTCGTTCAAAAATTCTTTGTACCCTTGTAATGACCCCTCCTGTGCACGCTTGATGGCCACAAGTGTTCCATCAGATAGAACACCTTTGTATACCTTACCATAGCCTCCTTGACCAACCTGAGTAGAGCTATCAAAATTTTTTGTAGCTAGAGACATGTCTTCGAAAGTAAACCCTTTAACGCCGTCAACTTTGATTGGGATCCTCTTCGACACTGCTCAATTAAAGATGAGGTATTAATTTGAATCACAACATCTAATTCAATACCAAAAAATGAGAAAAGGGTCACACTGATACTTACATAGACGTTTCTTTGATACTGCACGATAATAGTTTTTCATACGCTTTCTCGCAATGAAAATTGAAACAAGTGCAGTTAACATAACTGCTCCAGCAATGATAGTGACATTCACAGGGGGGAAAGAGTGCCTGAAATATTTGAAAGCGCGTTATTCTGGAAATCTTTACAAGACACAGTAAAAAGTCAGCAATATACTCATATGAACGGAGCAATATTGAGTTTTAATGTTGCGAGTTTTACAAGATGAGTTTTTCTGTTGCATTGAAAGTTTTGTTGCTCCAAATGATGGATGAAACGGAACCACTCAAAGAATTATTCTCCAGTGACCTGAAACAACATGCAATGAGGGACCATGAAACAGTAGATAATGCGGACTGGTTGATCATAACATATATCCGAGAAAAATAATAAGGAAAATACAAGTAGACTCGAAGTACACTCACAATCTCTGTAGACGAGGAAGCCCGGAAAAGCTGGTAGGAATATTTCCCTCTAGTTTGTTGTTTGATAAGTCACTTTGCACATATATTTATCGAATTGCTCTTCATTATTATTCTCATAAGTTTGGAAAATTCTACTTAAAGGGAAAATTAAGCCAAGCGGAAGTAATGTGATGCATTTAGTTAAATTAGGGAAGATAGCTGCACATACATTGTGGTCATATCATCCGAGAGCCTACTTGAGGGTATTGACCCATTAAGCTGGTTTGAGCTGAGATCTCAGAAACGTGAAATTTTTAATCAGCAAAATGCGCCGTAAATGGAGGAAACACAGGAGAGCCAGGCTGGCTGCTTTAAACATATAATATTAAGAAATAAAGAAACTCTCACAAACTTACATATAGGCGAGTTATGGTATCCTGCTCATGTCAGGAACTTGACCTGTCAAGCTACAGTTCCTAAGACTCCTGATGGACCAAATATAGTTACATCAAGGTTTGGGACACAATGTTTCTGCACATACATAGTTGTAGGTTAATGAAATTTTGCATGTGTGTGCACCAAGTTTAAATTTCCAAGTAAAAATTTTAACTGAAAAATGAAGCACATAAAAATTGAGACAATGAAGCACATAAAAATTGAAAGTAAATAAGCAATATCCATGTGTTCCTGGAAAAGGATACCATGGCCGAGGACCCATACAACTATCATGGAACCACAATTACGGACCAGCCAGTAAAGCCATTGGATTTGATTGTCTAAATGCTCCAGAAACTGTCTCAAAGAACCCTGTCATCTCATTTAAGACAGCATTCTGGTTCTGGATGACTAACGTTCATTCCATTATAACTACAAATAAAGGGTTTAAGTCCAACAATTCGTGCAATCAACGGCATGGAATGCAATGGAGAAAACTCTAATGCCGGTCCAGGCAAGAATCAGATATTTCAAGGCTTACTGCAGTCAACTTGGTGTGGCACCAGGGGCTAATCTTGCTTGCTAAAAACTTATGTTTTCCTAATTTCTAAGTATGTAATGATGCTCAATAATGATGAGTTACATAAAGAGCAAGATATGAATATCCATATATGCCAAGTTAATAAATGAATTTTATTTTGTCAAAGCTTTCTTAGGTTCTTCACTTTTGTAAATATTCATTCCTTTAATTTTATTCGCAAGTATTCATTCCTTTAATTATATTAGTCAGTGTCTATAACATTAATACAGGTTCAAAAAAAAAACATGCAGACTTAAGAAATATATCAATATCATTGTGTACCTATCTCAAGCTTCCCTTGTCCTTTTTAATTGTTGCACGACCTGGATCTGTGCACATGCCCCCTGAAAGTTTACAAAATAACTTCAAATTTTATACCGTATTTTTGGCATGTGTACATCTGCATATGTATTTTTTGGCTTTTACTTGCTCACTGTGTCTGACCCTTTTACCAGTGTCCCAGTTCAACACACACCACGCTCATATCATTGTTAAAGTACATCCAAGTTTTTGTTTTGTTAATACATTATATGGATTGGATAACAGAGTGATATATGATAATACCATTATCTTTTGGTTCTCTAGTTTAACATGACCAGTTGGATTCATGGCATTTCTCTAGAATGTCAAGACATATATTTGTTAAGACATACTTCAGTTTTTTACCCTTAATAATCTGATTTATTAACCTTTTTCCAGGTTCTGCAGAAGCAAAACCCCAATTCACTACAGAAACTTGCTAAGGATGGCTATGAGGCTTACTTGTTGGAGCAACGCCAGACTTCCTGTGCTGCAAGATCAAAGGTGTAGGCAGTTGAGGATGAGCTGAAGAAATCAGATGCGCAGCTGATTGGAGCAAAGGATGTATTGCAAGAGAAACACTAAACTGTTGACAATTGGCTTGAATACGCAACTAAAGGTTTATCATTTCTATCATGGTTTATGCCAATTGACAATTGGAATTGATCCGCTAATTGAGTTATTGTTCATGTGGCGGCAGAAGCAAGAAAAAACGAACAAATTAAGACAAGGAGTAAAAACTAAAAATTTAATAAATCAACCTGCGTAAGAACAAATGATTACAACTTACATGTTCACAATAACAAAATCAAGAGACAGAGACAAGTTCGAGTTTGGTAAAAAATAATTAATCCATTAGAAATTAAACCCAATTGAAACTTTAGAAACCATAAACCCTAGAAATTAGTGAAACAATTTTTTTTTTTAAAATCTATCAAAACCCTAGATTCGTAGTCATAAATCAAATAAATCATACAAAAACGAGTATCACCCATCAATCACAAAAACAACACACGAATCAGATAGATCTGTATAAAAAAATCAAAAACAATATTTGATTATTACCTCCTCTGTTGGAAGATTCTGAGTTTTCGGTAGACAGAGAGAGAAACAAATCGAGAGAAGTTGATGTTGTTGATGGTGCTGCTGATTAGGGCTGCACATGGTTCGGTTTTTATCGGTTTTTGGAAAAACCTAAACCGAAACCAAAGTAATCGGTTTTCTAATAATGAAAACCAATGAAACCATATAACCTATTGGTTTCATTGGTTTCGGTTTCTACTTGGTTTTGTTAAAAACCAAACGGTTTTTGGTTAACCGAATGTCAAGTCATAATATCAAAATCAGTTCCAATCTAACTCATGATTTCAAAATCAAAGAAGAAAATGAGGTAACATGGCGAGGTTTGTTACAATCGCAATACATTTACCTTTGTAATCAAACTCTAGCTTCTAGGTTCGAGTAATGGTGAGGTGATGGTGATCAAACTAGAAGAAGTAGTAAAACGAAGAGAATAAGAAGGTGATGGTGATCCTGGTGGTGGTAGTTTTAGAACCGAGTGAAGTATGGTGGTAGACTAGTAGTTCTTTCACTTCAGGGAAGAACGGGAACAACAGAGATGAAGTTCTAAGAAACATAAAAGACTGAAGAGAAGACTCGAGTGAAATATTATTAGGGTAAAATATCTAACATCCACGACTAATATTAGTTCAATCCTATGGCTAGTAACAATCGGTTAACCATATGGTTTTTGGTTCGGTTTTTTTAGGAAACCTAAACCGAAACCGATAGTGTCGGTTTTCTGGGACTGACAACCAGTAATGAACCATTGGGATATGGTTTCGGTTCGGTTCGGTTTAAATTGTTCGGTTTTGGTTTCGGTTTTCGGTTCTGGTTCGGTTTTGTGCAGCCCTATTGCTGATGATGGTGTCGATTTTCCAAAGAGGTTCTGAGATGAAAGAGAGATGAAAAAATGAGATCCAATTCCTCCGAGAGATGAGGTTTGTGGCGGAGAAAAAGTGAGAAGGAAAAACTCGATAAGGCAGGGATATCCGGATATAGGGTAGATATGCCTGACGGGTGGAAAAAAAAAAACGAAGTCTTGACCAAATTTTGACTGGGGCGTGTTTATAAGTCTTAGTGTTCCCGACCACGCACGTGGTTCACACGCTTGAACCCAGTGTAGTTGCGATTCGCAACCTTGTGTGTGAGGTTGCAATATTCGCAACGGCAGTCCTCCGTTACGAAAAAATATCAGTTGCAAATAGCAACCAAAAATTTCGCAACCGCACTAGTGCCGTTGCAAACCTGGGTTGCGAATCCCTTAAAATGGTGTAGTGAAGTGGAAACGGTATCAATGGAGGGACGGATCATTACAATTTATATTGTAATAATCTTTTGAGTTTGATTGTGTTTGTATTAAACGATACCGCAATAACTATTAAATAATCAACTACTAAGAATAAAACTTAAGTTTGCTACTTTCCCATTCTAGGCTTCTTGGTGCTGCATTGATTAATGGCCATGTTTTTGTTGTTATGGTAATTTTTTTCTAGACTTTCTTTTTAGGTAACGTAACTTTGAGTAAAATGTATCTCTGAATAGTTAAATTCAGAATATTATCTTTTTTTTTTCTTTTTTCTAACTCTTGTTCCTGAATTGTTAATTCCTATTATGTTTCTATAAAACAATTTGCAATCTTTATATGTGTTTACCAACTGAATTGATGTCTATAGTTGATGGGCATGCTATGAAAACCTTGAAAAACAACCTTATCATTTTGTTCCTAGCTTCTTGCACTCGCTCTTGAAGTTTGTAGATAGCAACTTAAAACTATTCATGTTAAAAATTGTTGAGGAAATTTCAGCAGCTTATGATTAAACAGATAAAAACATTTACTATTATTTTGATAGTAGACTGGTAGTTCACTAGAATCTATTCAATATTTATTTTGATTGTTCGATTTGTTAGCATCACTTGTCGCTAGTACTTATGCTAAGAACTAATCCCTTTGAAAATACCTTGTTCAGATAATGTATATATTGATGTTGATCTAATATGAAATCTGTTTTATCCTTAAATGATTATTTGCACAGCTTTGTGCATCTCTAGTATGATTTCGTTTCATCATTCTATGCTTGTACAGTCAGTTGTCAATTCTTTGGCGTGTATGGTGTGCGCTCTTAGATCAACTAATTATTACTGCTTGAAGTGCTGAACTTAGGTGTATTAATCGTATTCTCCTTTATTATTTTTATTACCATTATTGTCAGTTGTTTTCAATGGCTAAGGTTTCTTTTTTATTTTTATAGCATTGAACCGAAACGCTGGGAACCGAAATGCTATGAGCCAGAAGACTGTAAGTTGAAAAACTGTGCCAATAGTTGTATGCCAAAGTTGTAAATATTCTTAACTTCATTTTTATGTTTACTATATTTTGCATAAATTCCCTACTGACTTGAGCCTTAGAGTATCTTTTTTGTTTACTGCAGGTCTTGGCCTTCCAAACCTAAGATATTTTCAGTAAAGAGGGTTGTCAAAACAGAATGCTAAGTTGTAAATACTCAATTCTTATTTTTACTTTATTTTCGTAAGTTCCCTACTGACTTGAGCGTCAGAGTATCTTTTTTGTTTGCTGCAGGTCTCGCCTTCTCAATCGTAAGATATTTTCAATAAGGGGGTTATGTTGTAAAAGGCGAGCACTCGGAGCGCCAAAGGCGCACTAAGCTTAGGATCAACGCCCGATGAATGTAATTCATCAATACTTTCCACGTCGACACTTTAGGCGCTAGCCTAAGTGCCAAAGGCGCCATTCTTCATCATCATCTCTGCCTCCATTCTTCTTCATCATCTCGTCGATTCTTCTTTAACATCTCGAGTCTCGACAATATCATAATATCTTCACAAGTAAGGTAAGATTTCCTAAATATATGATATTAATGGAAACTATGTATGTATTCACTTAATCAAAGAGAATACATAGATTTTCCTAAATTCTTTTTGTAGCGATGTTCATGATGCTGCGAATGTGAGGCTGAAAGAGAGGGTTAGTGTTCTTGAGAGGGGTTTGTGGCGTTACTTTGTAATCTTGTTCATTCATAGTAAAAACAGTTGTCGTCTTTTCAGTGGATGTAGATCATCTTGATCGAACCACTTAAAATCTTGTGTGTGCTTTGTGTTTGGCTACTAGTTATAACAATATATACCATTGTGCGTTAGCAGCCATCCTAAATGTTTTAGACACCCATCTTGTTTTAGCAATGTTCATAATCTTCAGTCGAATATGGTGTCTTATCAGCAATGTATAATATTTCTTTCCCTGATAAACCAAAAAGAGGGTTGCACTTGCACCAATTAGGAAATATCAGTAATACTTGGTTACTTAATGTCTTTTTGCAACTTCATTCTAAAGATACTAGGGAAGTTACAGTTCCACTGTTTACAAACAACAATATCTATTCACAAATCACTATCTATTCAAATTTGCATACCTATAACTCCTGGAATGTGGGCGTTTTTAGGCTTGGATTTGGTCCTTTGGATGAAAAATATGTACATATAGTGACAGAATCTCTCTGTGGCATAACAAACAAACACAGGTACAAAATTTATAAGTTTTGGAAATTTGATAATTCAAAGCAAAATCTCTAAAACAGAATGAATATTGAAGTACTAAACTGCAAGACTAACTAGTGATTTCCATCCAATGAAGTGTTTGAAAATATAATTTCAGCAAACCTAAGATGCATAACACTCTAGGGAGAGGCAGAGTGAAAGTAAAAATATTTCAAGGAAACTAAGTTTTACGAGATGTAATTTGGCGACACTTTCCCAGATCCTTGTAATCTTCCCAAGCATCGTTTTGAGACAATTTGTGTATGCACTTTTTTCGGAAAAACGCTGCGCGTAAATCACCCGCTTTTTGACAAGTATGGGATCACCAAAAAATGTAATTTGGCGACACTTTCCCAGATCCTTGTAGTCTTCCCAAGCATCGTTTTGAGACAATTTGTGCATGCATTTTTTTCGGAAAAAACGCTGCGCGTAAATCACCCGCTTTTTGACAAGTATGGGATCACCAAAAAATGTAATTTGGCGACACTTTCCCAGATCCTTGTAGTATTCGGCGTTGCCTGGGTTTTTCCCTTGCAAGACGAGAAGGAAATTATTGGTCGAAATATATTTTCACGCACAGCGTGTTCGCCTGGAATGATTTGTCCCCGGTGCTCGTGCAAGATTGGCTTGCTAGTTCTACTGGAGACGGTTGTTTCTTGATGAACAATACGTGTTGGCGTATGAGTGGTGTTTGGTTCTTGTGTGCTGGTTGGCTCTCCGCTCTGCGCGGCGAACGGCAAGCCCTATTACCTCTTCAGTCCTGTCCAATGTTTTCCTTCGGGAAACACCCGTTTGGTTCCTGTGTTGCCTACCTATCGAGAAGGTATCGATTTTGTTCCTCGCTTCTATTGCCTCTCGCCCGCTCTTGGGTGGCGCGAGATGGTACTCGACAAGGGTCTCGTGTTCCCATTGTCGGTGATATTATTATCCCGTTCTCATGGAGCACGAGATATTTTTGTTCCCTTGGATGCCGATGATGCCATTGGGAGCTCGGAGTATTTTCCGGGCCCCAGAAAATCGATTTCCAAAATCGACTGCTGTCTTCTCCCTCCTGATGTGCGGTGAAATTCCGACGACGGTCCGGGCTAGAAGATGGCGTCATTGAGGAATGCTACCTGGTTGATCCTGCCAGTAGTCATATGCTTGTCTCAAAGATTAAGCCATGCATATGTAAAGATGAACTAATTCAGATTGTGAAACTGCGAATGGCTCATTAAATCAGTTATAGTTTGTTTGATGGTACTTGCTACTCGGATAACCGTAGTAATTCTAGAGCTAATACGTGCAACAAACCCCGACTTCTAGAAGGGATGCATTTATTAGATAAAAGGTCGAAGCGGGCTTTGCCCGTTGCTCAGATGATTCATGATAACTTGACGGATCGCACGGCCTTTGTGCTGGCGACGCATCATTCAAATTTCTGCCCTATCAACTTTCGATGGTAAGATAGTGGCCTACTATGGTGGTGACGGGTGACGGAGAATTAGGGTTCGATTTCAGAGAGGGAGCCTGAGAAACGGCTACCACATCCAAGGAAGGCAGCAGGCGCGCAAATTACCCAATCCTAACACGGGGAGGTGTCGCCAAATTACATTTTTTGGTGATCCCATACTTGTCAAAAAACGGGTGATTTACTCGCAGCGTTTTTCCGAAAAAAGTGCATGCACAAATTGTCTCAAAACGATGCTTGGGAAGACTACAAGGATCTGAATGTGGTAGCCGTTTCCTACATAAAAGAAGTCTTGAACTACATCCTTAATTCTGGTGATTAAGAACCGACATCAGAGATGTACCCTTAAGACAAAAAAAAGTTCAAGAACTTTTATTAGATAATTTCCTAAAAAAAGTTGGCGAGGAGAAAACAACTAATTACAAACATAATTTTGCATAGGGAGTAATGATATTAGAGAATTTCCTAAAAAAACTTCCATGAAAACAAAAGAATGAAAGCTAGCCAGAGTTTCTTTTTTATTATTTTTTTTCTTTGTAAGCTCTGGTTTTATCTTTATTAGAGAGTAATATATGCTAAGTTGAGGGTGATGAATTTATAGAATACAACATAGAATGATACCACTTAACTAAATTTAATGTACTTAAAATACTTTTGTTTCATCTCTACCTATTTGAAGCTTTTGTTTCCCGTTAAGAAAGCAGTGAGATCTTGCATTGATTTTTCATCTCTACTTCCAAGAGAGTGCAAGCATGGTGGCTAGCTTGTAAAAAATTTCTTATTTTCTCTCTTCTTGTTTCTCTCTGCAAGCTCTGTATGTTGTTATTTTTTTCCTAAAGAGTACTGTAATATTAAGTGTTGAATTAGAAGGTGAGTTTGTAGCTAGAATATAGAAAGGATTACAAAAAATAATTTTGGTTTGTGATCAACACAATTGTTGCAAAAGGAGTAGTATCATCGATGACACCTATTAATTTGTTTCAGATTTCTGTTTGGGGCAATGTAATCATATATTAAACATTGAAAAACCATGTGTGGTTGGTAGTTTGTATCTATCAGTATCAGACGATGTAACTCAACCTTACTGGTATCACTACAACTCTGGTTGCCATCCAATATGATGTGTGGCAATTCTCTTATATGAAGCTTTTGTTTCCATTTTAGACAATTCTCTTAAAAACTAGCAACTCATAAAACACTTTGGAACTTCTAATATTTTTATTATAACAAAAACTAAATCGTGATTCTAATTAAGAAATTTAAGAAACGAAAAACTAAAAAAGCAAAGCATTATTCAAGTGAAATTAAAATATATATATATAATTGTACACTTCAAAATGCAAAATGTATCACATGAATCACAACTTTTATATATTTTCAAATATAAATAATATCACAATAATCACAAATGATTGAACGAGACATTGTAAATGCCATGATGAATAAATTATTCTTGCTCTCTCTTCTTCTGCTTCTTACTTTCTTTCTTGTTCTCTCTCTTTTTCTAGTTATTCTGCTCTGCACTTAGAACTTAATTCTAGTCTTTGTGTTCTTGCTCGTAAAACTTAGTTTCTCTCTTCTTCTTCTTCCTCGGCTTTATAAAGAGCTTTATGAACGAAGCTTCCTCGTAGCCGCTCATCTAATAATTGATAGTAATGGAATCAGAGAGAACAGAGCCCTAAACCACACTTACTTACCGTAATAGGGTAATTTTCAGGTAAATAACAAAAAAGTTACGCGTATGCGTAGGACATATATTTATTGTAAAACTTACTCACCATGTTTATGATAAGGATGACGCAGAGAACCAACACAACTTTGTTTCATCAAACTGAAAGCTCTCTTTCCATTTGAAAGCTTCGCATTCCTTTTAGATTTTCTCTAATATTTCGTTAACTTTAGCCAAATTTCTCTAAGAAAATGTATAACATATTAAAGAATCTGGAGATACAACAACCTAAAAATGCTGATTCTTAATCCGAAAAAAAAAAACGGAAACAAGATTTTACAATCGGTCGATAAATATGTATAAATATATCAATTTTGTTTGATTTTCAGAAGGTATAGATGAGCAAATTACAAAGTTTCATAGTTAAATCATTGATTAAATATTTGTAAAATGAACGGATTGAAGAGATTTTAGGAAAAATCCCTTCAATTATTCGAATAGTTAGTCGGATAAATCAATTGAGTTGTTTTTCAGGTTAGTATTTAATTTTGATAATCATGAAAATTGTAAAAACATATTAGGTTTTAGTGTTTTGTTTAAAGTTTGTTAATTAAAAAGATTTAGGTTTTTCTATTTATTTTAGATTAGCAGGATTATTAAGTTTAGTATATAATTGGTACGTAGTTTGGTATTTTCACACACTTTAGACATCCATGTCCCATTATCTAGGTTAGGTAAAGAAAATAATATGTCGTAAATAACAAACTCATTCAGTTGCATAAGGACATGCTCATAGATAACAAAGATTCAGCATGCTCGTAGATAACTCTCAGGATTATCTTCTTCATGATTGTTATAATATTTCTGTTCTCTCAGGCAGCTTCAAGGCCATAATCCAGGGATACCAGATAATGATGGCAATGGATCATCATCAAGCAAACATGCTAAGGAAGGATTGGGAATAGGTATACCAGCAGGTGCTTTCAGCTCTTATATTATCTACCTTAAGGGGTGGTTAGTTACTCTGTACAGGTGGTGTAGGCGAAAGAATCAGAAATTATACGTGAAGGTAATATTTGTTAGTGTAGAAATTTTTGGGAATTTTTTTTTAGGGAAGTGAAGAAAATTTTGTGAATGTAAATTTTTGCTACAAACAAACTGTACAGGTTGTTTTAATTCATGCGGCAAGGTTGCTGATGGTTTTTCTTTTTTGTGTTTCTAGGTCAAGTTAGGTAAAACTGGCGCTTGGAAGATTATTGATCTCTCGGATTTCAACAATCAGACAGACTTGTTATCGTCTTTGGGTAAAACATTTAACGCCGAGATCAAAAGATTAGTCGGAAAAGATTATTCTGATCTCAGAGTTGTTTCGCAAGATGCAGACCCAGGATTTACGGGCATTGAAGGTTACGACTGGAGTGATTTTTCTTTCATAGCCAAGCATCTTCTTATTCTCACAGAAGAAGAACTGCTCCAGTAATAGAGTAATACCTATTAGATGTAAGTGCATTATTTTGTGTTTCTTTACAGGTTAGAGTACTTACAATTTTTCGTTTTTCTATCTTAGCTATGTTTTAGCTATGTTGACGAGTGTTACAATGTGACGTTGTACAAAAAGCAACATGCTTTTAAAAATAAATAAATATCCAAGTGGAATAATTGGCATATATAGAGGTTAAAAAGCTTGTTGCGCGTGTTATAAGTGTAATCGTGGTGCGCCTACGAAAGTGAATTACGATGATTTGAATGAATGAAATTTCCTAAAATTATGAATGATATTTTATTTTTATGAAAGTTTATGACAAACGATTTATATAATATAGCACACATCTCCTTGTGTGCAAGTCGGTTTGTACATAACTAAATATCTATTGATTTCTGGTATTCTTGGTGGGTTAAGAACACCAACCAAAATTGGTTTACGTGTGAAATTATATCCACAGATTCTGGGTTGTTGTTCTTTAAAAAATTCGATTTTTTTCATTTGTTTTAAATTTTGAAGTTTGTTATAGGGCCTATGGCCCATGGATATGTGCGGTCCATTAGTATACTAGGGTTTTCCATTTACTCTTGTATAAATAGAACACTAAACCTATGTATGGGGTTCTCCTCTCTGTTAATGAAAAAGCTCTTCTCTCTCTTTCCAATCTTTTCTTATTCTTACTCCAATACGTCATCAGCAACGAGCTCTAACCCTGCTGCTAAAATGTGTTTTTAGATTAGTCTTATACTTCCCAACCAAATTTAAGCCGCTGAAAAAAAAAAAAAAAAAAAAACTCTATTGTAATCGGGGATTTTGGTACTTCTATTTTATCCTTTTCCTCTTTGAATCGATCGAAAAGGTATATCTGCACCCATCTCTTTATTTAATTTCTTTATTTCATTTTTTGGATGTGGGTGAGATCCGCCAAAACTTCTACAATGGCTTGATGTGTAAAATGATTATTATTATCTTTTTTTTTCTCTTGGACCTGCTCTCATATGATAAAAATAAAAATGGTTGTCCGCATATCTATAGGATGGTCAAATCTATAAAAATGGTTTTCGGCTATGTATGCATGATTATATGCTTTATCATGTTTCATGTGTCCATCTATGATTGATGTGTCAATTCCTTCTTCCCCTGTCTCGTTGTGTGAATACAATTGTCTGTGGTTCATAATCATGTTTTGTTTGATGTGTTCACGCACTATTCCGCCACATCTAGCCATTTTCATGTACTACCCTATTTGATTCTGATCTAATCACATGTTCTCACTGAAATCATCCGTTGTGATCATATATATTATTCTAATCAACCTATCTTACGTCGTGTATGCTCGTATAGTTGTGTCTGCACTTGCTTACTTATTTTCTCCGAATCTTAGTAATTATGATTGATTGACTGATAAGCATATATGAAGAAATAATATAATATTATAATATTTTATCTGTTTCTGAATATATTCTCAAATGTTTAATATAATATAATATTATAATTTTTAATATATATATATATATATACATACTATTGTGTCTGTTTTGGGATTGTATATATTATTTACTGTTGACTTGACCTTGTATGAGTTGATTAGTCCTAGACGTCAGTTAGACTACATGCCTTGTGTGCGCCATGTGAGAAGAATTTTTTTTATTACCCATCACATCTGATCGGTACTGGTCCTCAATATGTATTGTGTCTTTGCACTGTTTAATTAATGTGCCTTTCTATATTTTCTAAAATTTATTGATTGCGACGTATGTTTTTGTCCGTTTGCATGTCCGTTTCTTTTCTTTTGCATGTCATTACGACTGTATGACTTTGATTGTTCTATGTTGTAACGTTTCACATGCTATGGTGCTTATTTTATAATATTGTAATTAATAATAATAATAATTATTATTATTGTTTTGTTTTTCTGTGCATGCTGTCTTTTTACGTTTCTCTTAATGCAATTTATTGTTGTAACGGTTCTTATCAATTTATTGGTTTTACACTATATTAATTTATTATTAAAAATAAATAACCATTGTATTATACGTGTCTTTGTATGTTTTTTTAACCATGACCTTTCATAATCGTTAATGGGGTATTTGTCATCTGTCGAATTCTGACTCAATCGGAACATTTTAAGAGCCATCAAGAAATTTGGTTTCTAAGAAATTCATTTTAGCCATAAAGAAACTTGGTACGTGAATGATGTTTCCGGAATTGGTCATACTAATGTCCTATAACCTTGCCTTATGTAGATGAGCAAGAAGGAATATATCCGACAATAATTCGCACAGTTGGGCATATATGGACTTGAGTATCACCGTTGGATGGCTGATGTGAAGATCGCTTTTGTGGCAAAAGACTGCACCCACACCATCATACCCTCTACTGACAAAGATGTTGTCCCAGCAACTGAACAAGAAAAGGCTGAAGCCCTTCGATATTTGAAGCTACACTTGACCCTAATCTCCTTTGGGGATTCCAACACATGATGTGTCCTAAAGAACTGTGGGATGCATTAGCAAGACGTTTTGGGAGCATTGAGGATTGTCTTCTCCCACAATTGAATGAACAGTGGAATGACATTCGCCTTCTTGATTATGTGAAGGTAGGTGATTTCCAACGAGATATGCTTAAGTTACAAGCACAACTCAATTTCTGTGGGATAAAACTTACTGATAAAGATATGATTCAAAAGACATTGTATACTTTCCCTTTGTCGTCTGTTATTCTAGCCAACTAATACCGCATAGAAGTTGATAACAAGAGAATAACAACTTTTAGTAAGTTGATCAACTTATTGCGGGTAGCCGAAAGGCACAATGAAGTTCTAGCAAACAACAATGCTAGAGCCCCCGGGAAGAAGAAAATTCCCGAGGCTAACTATGGCAAGGATAACAAGGGAAAACACCCCAAAGAAAAGAGGGTTAAAAATGATTCATATTCTCATGCTCCATACTCACGTGGGGATAATAACCCACGTGGAAGAGGACAAAAGGGTTATCGTGGTTGAGGCCATGGGCGTTGAGGCCATGGGCATGGAGGCCACTCAAATACCTGGTCTAGAGATGTTACTTCTGGACCTAGTGGTAGGGGCAACACTGTTGAAAAAACACATAAGAACCCCACACCTAAGAAGGTAGAGAATGGCAATGAACCTTGTTACAGGTGTGGTATCTCCGGACATTGGTACCAGCAATGCAAGGCTAGTGCCAAGGTAGCAGCTAGCTACAAAAAGTACCGGAATCTATAGATTAAGAATCTAACTATGTGGAAGAACATGATCATCCCTCCCCAGATGTCAACTTCACCATTTCAGACTTCCAGGGCAAAAAGAACCATGCCCTTATGGAAACACCCGACTTTGATTGATTGTTATTTTTTTTTTAGTTATCCATTGATCCCAAGAACTTGTTTATTTTCTTGCTTTGTGGTTTAGCAGATTATGGTTTAAACATTTATTTTGATAACTTAAACTATGTTAGGTAGTCTTCGGTTTTTTTGTTGATGGATCAGTGGTTTTAATTCTTATGGGTACTTATTATGCATTGGATTTAAATTTTATTGTGATAATCTATTGCATGGTTGAATTATGTGACCGAATTCTCTGAAGTACCATTTACTTGTAGGAATGTCATCCTCAGAAGAGATTGAGTGCCTAGCTGATAGTGGCACCACACACACTGTTTTAAGAAATAGGCAATTATTTGTTGACTTAATTCCTTATAAATCCTCTGTGACTACGATGATTGGATCATCACAAGTGATCTAAAAATGCAGTGTATTCATGAAACAAAAATACAATATGTCATGACTTATTATGCGTATATGTACAAACTCCAAATATTTTTGCATCCCTATAATAACCTTTAAAACCAGAAAAAAATTGGGCGGCCTTTGGCCGCTAAATAAATCAGAATTATTATTTTCGATACGCAAATTATTCCTCCCTAATATTAGTTACAAGGTGAAAAAATTTGATTCTTGCTTTATGCTCCAAGGAAAAGAGATCGTGTGGTATACCCATACTCAGCTTTAAATATATTATCGCAGTTGTCATTCTTGCAGTTGAGAAAAATTAAGTTGAGAGTTCGAGAAAAAAAAAAATTAGCCCACCCAAACATAAATTCCTGAATCCGTCGCTGGTTACGACTTCGTATTTGAAATTATAACACCTGCTCCTTCAATCCAACCAGATACTACTCTCTCTCGAAATCAAGCTCAAATCCTATGAATCAGATTCGACCGAGAGAAGAAGAAGAACAGATAAGAAGAAAGGAGAGAAGAAGAGGAAGAGAACATGATTTTCTCTTTCGAATGGTTTTAAGATAAGACCAACGGGGAATACTACTACACCCACTTGCATAGATAAGGGCAGCCTAGGTCGGCTAATTTGCAAGAAGACTATTTTGCCCTTCATACTAAACTGAAGATATTTGCTTCGTCCGGTGACCGAATGACGCGTTCGAGTAGCCCATTTCGCATGACTTTTCGAGCTCTATTCAACGGTACTAGTTTCGTATCTAGATCGTTGTTAGATTAATTTCTATTAATTAAGGTTCATCTCTAATTAATCGAGTCATTAATGGCTGAGTCGTCTGTTGACTGGTCTAATAGCGTTGACGAACTTAGGGGTCCTTATAGGAAGTATGATTTTTTCAAACCGTAGGATTTTTGAACCCAGAATATACGGTTTGGAAGTTAAGAACTCCAAACCGTAGATGACCTACAGTTTGGTTTCCCAACCGTATACAGTACCTACGGTTGGGAAAATTCATACTTCCAAACTATAGACAGTTCTGAAACTGTTTTTTTCAAAAACCAATGAAAATCCCAACCGTGCGTTCTTCAACATAAAAAAGAAAATCCGTGGGACAATGGTTTTGTTGTGTGGATAAAAATGCACGATTTATAAGGGATGATACCAGCATTACTAGGGGCTGATACCATCTCAAGATCTTAAGCAATCCTGACCGTTGGATCGACTAAATGGTATCAGCCCAGTAATGCTGGAATCAGCCTTATAAATCACGTAAAAATGCACGGAATCATAGGTAGAGAGAATTAGCTTTAAGGTGGTTTGATAACATTTTATTATATTTTATTCAGATCAAGTATGAAATACAAAATGATGATAAAAAATGAGCATGAAATACAAAATGTTTCTTGCAGCCAATTTGGGGGTTAGAAGATCTGTTACATAACAAGCATTTGGGTTATTATACTTCCAAGTATAATCATTGGTAGTGCAGACATTATATAGTTCTTCCTGTTGCTTGCTGAAGGAATCCTTGATTCAGTATTATTTTTGCAGATTGTTGTGTCTTTGTTGTTAATAGACAAGTTCGGATTACCAGTGACACTACAAAAAATCAAAAAAGAAAAAAAAAACCACATGCTTAATTGACTATGAACGACAAGTAACGAATCAATTTGAAGGAAAAACCAAGTTCACTTACCTTAACCTTAAATTCTTATTCTTCACCAGTGAACAAGGTATCTCTCCAGAAAAGTTGTTATCTGCCAAAATTCTACAGAGTATATTGGGAAAAAAAGATAAATTAATGTCGTATCACGGTCTATGACTATTAGCTAGTATTGCAAATGAAAAATAAGTTGCAAATAATTGTTGAACTTACAATGTACCAAGTTTAGGGAATGTGCCAAGAAACTCAGGAATTTCATTTGTCAAACTGTTGTTGCTGAAATCTCTGCCAACCATAAAATTAACACTTTTAACAAATTTTACTCTCAATCACAGATGTAATTAATCTCGTTCGCAATGCAAATATATTTGTTGCTCACATGGTTTCAAGAGCATCCATTGCACTAAAATCTGGTAGGCTGCCTGTTAATCCATGGCCATTCAGATATCTGTAAAAGACCCATGATATAACATTTGGTATATATCATCCTTTCTAATTAGAGAATATAGCTAGAGAAGTGTCAATCGAGAAACCAGTGCTATGCATATGATAACAATTTGGAAGTATACAGAAGATAGTTCTTACAGTGCGATAATTCGAGGAGAGTCGTTATCAGAATCACAAGCAACCCAATCCCAAGTAAACGGTGAAGGCAAACAAGGATCACCGGTCCAATCTTGAAGTTGCATGAAACTCTTTTGCAAAATCCCCAATGAAATTACTAGTAGAAAGAAAAACTAATTAATTAAGAAACAAAACAAAATAAAAAAGTATTGCGAAGAATGTTCTTGTAGATTAAAAAAAAAAAAGAAGAGAATTTACCGTCATGGGAATTTGTTCCTTGAACTAATTTATCACCAACGTAAAAATCTTCAAGAGCGTTTATTAATGGAGGAAGATTTGAATCATTTGTTGGAACAATTTCAAATTTAGAATAACCAAACTTAGGAACCACATTTTCGATGCGGAACTCCAAAGCACGTCCGTAAGGTGGAATCACAGGGCCATACTTATAATAAGTCTCAACATCAGTACGATCACCGTCAATTATGATATAAAATGATCGTTTCTGAGTAGAATTTAATATGATCGGTTCTGAAAAATAAAAAGTCATATGATAAGGAATCATAAGATCCCACTTGCCATAGATTAATATGTTCGCAGACGAATTCAGATTCACTGCTGAAGTACTCGTTACAATCTCAGGAGGGTAATCTTCAACGTTGACTTTAAAGGATGTTGAGCTACTTCTAACCTTAACCGTAGTGGGTTCTAGTTCAGGAAATGGATTCCAAACTCGACCATAACTATCTTTGGATGACCTACATGCAAAAAATGGAGTTCAAACAAGATTCTAAATAACTGCTTAAAACCAAACTTCTTGTTAACTTAACTTATATATATATATATATATATATATAGTACAATCCCGTGTTGAACATATATATATATATATATATATATATATATGCATACCTTACAGTTGTGCTGATACCAAAACCAAGTCTTGTACCCAAAAACAAGGGATAATTTGGATCATCAGTATAATTGCTGTAAATATCTGAATCCCAGCTTCTTACTTCGAGAGCCGATATAAAAGGAAGATGATCCACTTCAGTTTTTCCGAGACATACGGTAATGGTACTATTTATACTGTTCAATGAAAAAACCACTTCTTGATGTACGACTTTGTCCATGGATGTTTTAACCTGGGTCCAATTATTGCCATTGAATTGAAGATGGAAAGTCGGGGGAGTTGATCTTTTATCGTAGTTTCCATAGTAGAAACTAGCTCGGAGAAGGACCCTTTCAACCCAAGTACTATCTTCACCATTGTTATCAACATCTAATGAATAACAGTTCTTTTTTCGAGTTTTGAATTCCCTAAGAGTGCTAAAAACATGAGAATCCAAATCAGGTGGTAAATCTTGTGTTCTGACATTTCGAGTTTCTCCTGTTTGTACGTACTGATTGTCCGCGACCCAAACGAGCGAATTTTTATCAGTGTAAGGTTCCAGTGAAGAAGAACCACAGTCTATGCTCATAAGCACTGTAATTAAAATAATTAAATGTCATCAAAAGAAATTTACTTTGTAACAAATTTGTCACCGCCCTGTTACTAGTTATGTTTGCTTAGAGAAAAAATAAAAATAAAACTTGATTAGAGATAAAGAGCGGCGTTACCTTTTGCAGATACTGGTATAACGATATGAAAGTATGATAGATGTGAAAAGAGTAATAGAAGAAGAAGAAAAAGAGGATCGAGATGTAGCGTGTGCATGTTGGTATTTTTATGCTGAGACTTGGATCATCATATGGAGATTATAAGTTCTTAAGTTGTTTATTTGGGTGCAATATTTGATCAAAAGATCAAGCTGGACTTTGTTTGATCACATATTTTGTAAATCATGGGAAGGTGATGTTCCACTACTGTTAAAATGAAATTTATCATTGACGTGCTAGAGAGATATGCCCACGTCCTGCAAACCTATACCTGCATATAATTAATGACTATTCCACATAAAGATTTTTATATTATAAGGAAGAAGGGTGTGTAGCCCGACAAAATTCGGACCCTTGAAATTATCATTCTAGGAACAATATATTTAACTTGGTCTATTAACTCCGCCACACATTTCTTCCTTGCACCGAGAACTCGACCATTCCTTTCATTCCAGATGATCCAGCAGATAGCGCGTAATGGATTAGTTGCCATACTTTTCTTGCTGTTCCATGAAGAACATTAGTCTTCCAAGCGTCAAAAAGTTGAAGCAGCTTGCCCGGCAGTGGCCATGAAATCCTGAAAGACTTGATAAAGTAGTCCCAAACATCGAAGGAGAACGAACAGTGAATGAATATATGATCTGAAGACTCTCTGACAGAGTTACAGAACACACATTGATCGCTCTCAATATCAACGCCTCTATGAGAAAGCATATCCCTAGTGGGAAGCTTATGCTGCCGAGATATCATTGACACTTATGCTTATGAACACACATTGACACTTATGGATCGTTGCTTGAAATATTTATCCATCCGTCCATTGTGTATGCTGCCGAGATTTTATTATTTTAATTATGTCGTGGCTCGGGACAAAGCTAACCCAGCCCGACTACTATAACAAGCCATATATTCACAATTCTATAGCGAGATGCCCTCATCACCGAAGGAGGTTGTAATCAGTATTGGTCCTTTCCAGTAATAGAAGATGATGCACCCTCTATGTGTCAAGTTGTATATAACTTTGGTAGTATGAGATGAGAACATCACCTTCAGGTTTTTCCGTACTTTTATTCCCAGGGAAAGGCATCCCGCCATATAAACAAGAAAACCGGAAATGATAAAAAAACCATGGGGATTCTCCCGATTTTTGTCCCGACTCTCACTGAGTTGTGGAACCCGCCACACATAATCGTGGCCCCATGTTAACTCCTTTGGGTGGTGCATCCCACGCCTCTGTGAAAGTCGAGATAAAAATCTAGAGAATCCCCTCGGTATGTCTATCATCTCCCAACAGTTTGTTGTTTGACATTAGTGACGCTTTATGAGCCGTCAATATCATTAGTACTGTCGTCTCCATATCCGGAAACCGTCGGTTGATGGTGGTTTTTAGACAAAGGGTAAAATCGTAAAACCTCGAATAACCTAATGTCACCGGTGACACATTTATTAGAACATTCAATGCATGTAGTCAGTAATTAATAGGGGGTATTTTTTCAAATTAGGGTTACAACGAACAAAATCCTAATTCACCTCCGTGCCAATGGCAAATCATGCCAGCCACACTTAGCCCAAGCTAGCCGCGCCATGCCAAACGCACTCTGCCTTGGCCCTAGCTATGCTAGTCAAACCAAACGCGCCAAAGCATGCCAACCATGCTAGACGCACCTCCGTGCCAATGGCAAATCATGCCAGCCACACTTAGCCCAAGCTAGCCGCGCCATGCCAAACGCACTCTGCCTTGGCCCTAGCTATGCTAGTCACACCAAACGCGCCAAAGCATGCCAACCATGCTAGCCGCACCTCCGTGCCAATGGCAAATCATGCCAGCCACACCTAGCCCAAGCTAGCCGCGCCATGCCAAACGCACGCTGCCTTGGCCCTAGCTACGCTGGTCACACCACACCAAGCCAAACACCCTTACCTTGGCCCTAGCCGCGCCATGCCAAAGTAGCGCCCACGCCTAGGCTTGCAAACCGTGCAACCGGGCCAAATTGGCCACGCATGCCATTGGCACATGCCAACAGGCATCACTGGTAGCTTTTCTTACCAAGCCGTGGCGCTAATGGCCGAGCGTGCCATTGGCACATGCCAACACGCTCGCTGGTAGCTTTTCTTACCAAGCCGTGGCCCTAATGGCCAAGCATGCCATTGGCACATGCCAACACGCATTGTCGGTAGCTTTTCTTACTGGCCGTGGCCCTAATGGCCGAGCATGCCATTGGCACATGCCAAAGACGCATCGCCGGTAGCTTTTCTTACGAGGCCGTGGCCCTAATGGCCGAGCATGCCATTGGCACATGCCAACACGCTCGCCGGGTAGCTTTTTTACCAAGCCATGTCCCTAATGGCCGAACATGCCATTGGCACATGCCAACACGCATCGCTGGTAGCTTTTCTTACCAGGCCGTGGCCCTAATGACCGAGCGTGCCATTGGCACATGCCAACACGCTCGCTAGTAGCTTTTCTTACCAAGCCGTGGCCCTAATGGCCGAGCATGCCATTGGCACATGCCAACACGCATCGCTAGTAGCTTTTCTTACCAGGACGTGGACCTAATGGCCGAGCATGCCATTGGCACATGCCAACACGCATCGCTGGTAGCTTTTCTTACCAAGCCGTGGCCCTAATGGCCGAGCATGCCATTGGCACATGCCAACACGCATATTGGTAGCTTTTCTTACCAGGCCGTGGTTCTAATGGCCGAGCGTGCCATTGGCACATGCCAACACGCTCGCAGGTAGTTTTTCTTACCAGGACGTGGCCCTAATGGCCGAGCATGCCATTGGCACATGCCAACATGCATCGCTGGTAGCTTTTCTTACCAGGATGTGGCCCTAATGGCCATGCGTGCCATTGACACATGCCAAACACGCACGCTGGTATCCTAACTTGCAAGCCGTGCAACCTAGGCCAACTTGGTTATACGTGCCATTGACACATGCCAAAACCCACACTGGTAGCCTAACTTGCAAACCGTGCAACCTACCACCAAGGCATTCTGCACACGCCATTGGCACATGCCACACACGCTACTAGCAGCTCTGGCATTGCCACTTACACTCAACGTACAACCTACCACCAAGGAATTCCGCACATGCCATTGGCACATGCCACACACGCCACTAGCAGCTCTTGAATTACCACTTGCACTCAAGGTGCAACCCGCAACAAAGGCATTATGCACATGACATTGGCACATGTTACACGCGCCACTAGCAGCGCCACTTGGACTCAAGGTGCAACCAACACTCGAGACATCAACACAAACAGGGGGATGCTTTCCAGGGTCTTGGTTTGGCGGTCACAGCATGCAGCGTACACTACGCTCACATTAAGAAAGCGTGAATAGGAATAAAGCGGTCAAATAAATGAGGAAATAATGGTTACCACCTCCTCCCATAAACACCATGCGGTTACCACCTCCTCCCATTATTTCACCTTTTACTCTCTTCCTTCATGAGGCCAGGGTACGTTTCAATCTCGACTTGTATAAATAGGTCTTACCTATTTCCACCAGACAACAAGTCTCCGTCAGGAGAAAAACACAACACTCTCAGAAAAGGCAACTTTGCAAGCTCTCCAAAAAAGCTTTCATCTCTTACAATCTTCCGAAGATTTCACTTTCTCGATACAAGTCGAGACACTACTCTCCCGCACTATTTCCGGTCTCAACACCTTTCTTTGGTTCCCTCCCCAAATCAACCCTTCTCCTCCACTTTGTGACCGAAGCAAGTCCGGGAACGTCCATTTCTTGGTTTAGGCCGGACTTGTACAGATTGATCTCTCGAATCTATAAAGTGCTCATGTGACGGACCGGAAAATTTCGCCTTTGGCGCGTTGCCCCGCAGGCCGTAACTTCCCCGATGCGCCATGATGATGAAGCTACGATCCGGGCCTTAGGGCTATGCAAATGCACGTCCATTTGCCCTTGCAAGCATGCTCGTGGAGCATGACGCAGCTCACTTAGCTTCCACACCGTTCCCAACTTACCCTTGTTCCGCAAAGGGTTTATTAAGGCAAGCAAAAACTTGCTTAATACGACAAAAACGGACTTTTGAGGCCCTAAACGATGGAATTTGGCTATTCTCGGTGACCATGTGGATCTATAGATCACATGTCTTGATCTCTGGGCCGTTTCCCATCAAAATGGACTCCTCTTGAGCTAAATTATGACTTTCGGGTTTTTCGCCTCCAGATAGGCTATAGCTTGCTCTTTGTAGCTTGATAGGAAGTATGAGCATCCACTTGCTGGCGTGCAACTAAGCCTCATCAATAATGGCCACAATCATCTCTGGCGTCGAGTGCCCGAGCCGATGATATGAGAGGCCAAAATGCCGCAATCATCTCCAAATCGATGATATGAGCGACAACGTGCTGGACGGCAATGCCGCAACTCATTGCGGCTGCCTACGTACCTACTCTAAAGGGATCTGCCACATGCACCGTAGTTCATCATGAAGGGACGTAAACTTAAGCCAACTCGTTTGCATGGCCGTGGCCAAGCAATAATGGGAATGGCCTAGTCCGTATAAAGTCGTTCGTTGAAATGCATCCAAGTGATGCATGTTTGGTCCGCAATATGGCATAACGATTCCTAAGCATCAAATGCCCTCTTCGCGAGGCTACGCAACTATAAATGAGCCTTAGGCATCATTTATACTCTTCCGGCTAAGCTATGAAGCTTACTTGGTACATAGTCCGCATATGCACCTTCAACCAACTACCCCTCCCTATATATGTCTTAATGGAATTTCTACAAGTATGGAAAGGGGACGAAAAATATTTCATCAACTCCCCATTTACTATTCATGGCCGTTGCCATGTATTCTCCTGATATCCGGCCATGTTGGCCGTCCAATTCCAACCCGATGTCCAGCCATGTTGGCCGTCCTCTGCCAACCCGATGTCCGCCCATGTTGGTCGTCCAATTCCAACCCGATGTCCGGCCATGTTGGCCGTCCAATTCCAACCCGATGTCCGGCCATGTTGGCCGTCCAATTCCAACCCGATGTCCGGCCATGTTGGCCGCCCCTCGCACAACCCGATGTCCGCCATGTTGGCCATCCTCTCGCCAACCCCGATGTCCGCCATGTTGGTCGTCAATTCCAACCCGATGTCCGGCCATGTTGGCCGTCCCGCTAACTCCGATGTCCGGCCATGTTGGCGTCCTCTCGCCAACACATTGGCCAAGGTTCAATGTTCCTTTTCCTACGTAACTGAAGCTTTGGATGAAGCTTCATCTCAGGCCATGGCACATCTTTTAGCATGCGCCATGCTGAAAACACGGGGTGTTACATTATCACACCCTTCAAAGAATTTCGTCCCCGAAATTCAAAACCAAAGCTATTGTGGACAATCTCTTCGAGTTGGATTTCCTGAGCAAAAGTCCCATACCAGAAGCTCAGAAATCACGAGTTTCTTCAAGTTGTCATGAACAACAATTTAGACCTTCTGAGCAAATGTCCCATACCACCTGCCCAGGAATCCAAAAAGTGCCCACAACAAAACCAAGAATCGCAATTGGCCAGTGCCAAAAAAATAATAGACTTATATGGCCAGTTGCCAATTCTAAGGTTTCCATGGCCAGTTGCCACTACTAAGATTTCCATGGCCAGTTGCCACCACTAATAACTCTCATGGCCAGTTGCCACTATTAAGATTTCCATGGCCAGTTGCCACCACTAATAATTCTCATGGCCAGTTGCCACTATTAAGATTTCCATGGCCAGTTGCCACCACTAATAATTCTCATGGCCAGTCGCCACTACTAAAATTTCCATGGCCAGTTGCCACCACTAATAATTCTCATGGCCAGTTGCCACTACTAATAACTCGCTAATGAGTCCACCCCGCACAAGTCCCTAGAGTTTTCTCGGAACTTGCTCTGATACCATCTGTGACGGACCGGAAAATTTCGGCTTTAGCGCGTTGCCCCGATGATGAAGCTACGATCCGGCCTTAGGGCTATGCAAATGCACGTCCATTTGCTCCTTGCAAGCATGCTCGTGGAGCATGACGCAGCTAACTTAGCTTCCACACCGTTCCCAACTTACCCTTGTTCCGCAAAGGGTTTATTAAGGCAAGCAAAAACTTGCTTAATACGACAAAAACGGCCTTTTGAGGCCCTAAACGATGGAATTTGGCTAAATTCTGGTGACCATGTGGATCTATAGATCACATGTCTTGATCTCTCGGGCCGTTTCCCATCAAAATGGACTCCTCTTGAGCTAAATTACGACTTTCGGGTTTTTCGCCTCCAGATAGGCTATAGCTTGCTCTTTGTAGCTTGATAGGAAGTATGAGCATCCACTTGCTGGCGTGCAACTAAGCCTCATCAATAATGGCCACAATCATCTCTTGCGTCGAGCTGCTGAGCCAGATGATATGAGAGGCCAAAATGCCGCAATCATCTCCAAATCGATGATATGAGCGACAACGCACGGACCAGCAATGCCGCAACTCATTGCGGCTGCCTACGTACCTACTCTAAAGGGATCAAGCATGAGACCGTAGTTCATCACGAAGGGACAGAAACTTAAGCCAACTCGTTTGCATGGCCGTGGCCAAGCAATAATGGGAATGGCCTAGTCCGTATAGGCCGTTCCGTTGAAATGCATCCAAGTGATGCATGTTTGGTCCGCAATATGGCATAACGATGCCTAAGCATCAAATGCCCTCTTCGCGAGGTTACGCAACTATAAATGAGCCTTAGGCATCATTTATACTCTTCCGCTAAGCTATGAAGCTTACTTGGTACATAGTCCGCATATGCACCTTCAACCAACTACCCCTCCCTATATATGTCTTAATGGAATTTCTACAAGTATGGAAAGGGGACGAAAAATATTTCATCAACTCCCCATTTACTATTCATGGCCGTTGCCATGTATTCTCCTGATATCCGGCCATGTTGGCCGTCCAATTCCAACCCGATGTCCAGCCATGTTGGCCGTCCCCTGCCAACCCGATGTCCGACCATGTTGGCCGTCCAATTCCAACCCGATGTCCGGCCATGTTGGCCGTCCAATTCCAACCCGATGTCCGGCCATGTTGGCCATCCAATTCCAACCCGATGTCCGGCCATGTTGGCCGTCCTCTGCCAACCCGATGTCCGGCCATGTTGGCCGTCCAATTCCAACCCGATGTCCGGCCATGTTGGCCGTCCGCTGCCAACCCGATGTCCGGCCATGTTGGCCGTCCTCTGCCAACACATTGGCCAAGGTTCAATGTTCCTTTTCCTACGTAACGGAAGCTTTGGATGAAGCTTCATCTCAGGCCATGGCACATCTTTTAGCATGCGCCATGCTGAAAACACGGGGTGTTACATTATCACACCCTTCAAAGAATTTCGTCCCCGAAATTCAAAACCAAAGCTATTGTGGACAATCTCTTCGAGTTGGATTTCCTGAGCAAAAAGTCCCATACCGTAAGCTCATAAATCACGAGTTTCTTCAAGTTGTCATGAACAACAATTTAGACCTTCTGAGCAAATGTCCCATACCACCTGCCCAGGAATCCAAAAAGTACCCACAACAAAACCAAGAATCGCAATTGGCCTGTGCCAAAAAAAATAATAGACTTATATGGCCAGTTGCCAATTCTAAGGTTTCCATGGCCGATTGCCACTACTAAGATTTCCATGGCCAGTTGCCACCACTAATAACTCTCATGGCCTCGTTGCCACTATTAAGATTTCCATGGCGATTGCCACCACTAATAATTCTCATGGCGATTTGCCACTATTAAGATTTCCATGGCCATTTGCCACCACTAATAATTCTCATGGCCGCCACTACTAAAATTTCCATGGCCGATTGCCACCACTAATAATTCTCATGGCCGTTGCCACTACTAATAACTCGCTAATGAGTCCACCCCGCACAAGTCCCTAGAGTTTTCTCGGAACTTGCTCGATACCATCTCGTGACTCGACCGGGAAAATTTCGCCTTTGGCGCGTTGCCCCGCAGCCGTAACTTCCCGATGCGCCATGATGATGAAGCTACGATCCGGCCTTAGGCTATGCAAATGCACGTCCATTTGCCCTTGCAAGCATGCTCGTGGAGCATGACGCAGCTAACTTAGCTTCCACACCGTTCCCAACTTACCCTTGTTCCGCAAAGGGTTTATTAAGGCAAGCAAAAACTTGCTTAATACGACAAAAACTTTTGAGGCCCTAAACGATGGAATTTGGCTAAATTCTGGTGACCATGTGGATCTATAGATCACATGTCTTGATCTCTGGGCCGTTTCCCATCAAAATGGACTCCTCTTGAGCTAAATTACGACTTTCGGGTTTTTCGCCTCCAGATAGGCTATAGCTTGCTCTTTGTAGCTTGATAGGAAGTATGAGCATCCACTTGCTGGCGTGCAACTAAGCCTCATCAATAATGGCCACAATCATCTCTGGCGTCGAGCTGCTGAGCCAGATGATATGAGAGGCCAAAATGCCGCAATCATCTCCAAATCAGATGATATGAGCGACAACGTGCTGGACCGGCAATGCTGCAACTCATTGCGGCTGCCTACGTACCTACTCTAAAGGGATCAAGCACAGACCGTAGTTCATCACGAAGGGACAGAAACTTAAGCCAACTCGTTTGCATGGCCGTGGCCAAGCAATAATGGGAATGGCCTAGTCCGTATAGGCCGTTCCGTTGAAATGCATCCAAGTGATGCATGTTTGGTCCGCAATATGGCATAACGATGCCTAAGCATCAAATGCCCTCTTCGCGAGGCTACGCAACTATAAATGAGCCTTAGGCATCATTTATACTCTTCCGGCTAAGCTATGAAGCTTACTTGGTACATAGTCCGCATATGCACCTTCAACCAACTACCCCTCCCTATATATGTCTTAATGGAATTTCTACAAGTATGGAAAGGGGACGAAAAATATTTCATCAACTCCCCTTTACTATTCATGGCCGTTGCCATGTATTCTCCGATATCCGCCATGTTGGCCGTCCAATTCCTAACCCGATGTCCGGCCATGTTGGTCGTCCACTCCAACCCGATGTCCGGCCATGTTGGCCGACGCTAACTCCGATGTCCGGCCATGTTGGCCGTCCTCTCGTCAACACATTGGCCAAGGGTCAATGTTCCTTTTCCTACGTAACGGAAGCTTTGGATGAAGCTTCATCTCAGGCCATGGCACATCTTTTAGCATGCGCCATGCTGAAAACACGGGGTGTTACATTATCACACCCTTCAAAGAATTTCGTCCCCGAAATTCAAAACCAAAGCTATTGTGGACAATCTCTTCGAGTTGGATTTCCTGAGCAAAAGTCCCATACCAGAAGCTCAGAAATCACGAGTTTCTTCAAGTTGTCATGAACAACAATTTAGACCTTCTGAGCAAATGTCCCATACCACCTGCCCAGGAATCCAAAAAGTGCCCACAACAAAACCAAGAATCGCAATTGGCCAGTGCCAAAAAAATAATAGACTTATATGGCCAGTTGCCAATTCTAAGGTTTCCATGGCCAGTTGCCACTACTAAGATTTCCATGGCCAGTTGCCACCACTAATAACTCTCATGGCCAGTTGCCACTATTAAGATTTCCATGGCCATTGCCACCACTAATAATTCTCATGGCCGATTGCCACTATTAAGATTTCCATGGCGATTGCCACCACTAATAATTCTCATGGCGATTGCCACTACTAAAATTTCCATGGCGATTTGCCACCACTAATAATTCTCATGGCCAGATTGCCACTACTAATAACTCGCTTAATGAGTCCACCACGCACAAGTCCCTAGAGTTTTCTCGGAACTTGCTCTCGATACCATCCGTGACGGACCGGAAAATTTCGCCTTGGCGCGTTGCCCCGCAGCCGTAACTTCCCGATGCGCCATGATGATGAAGCTACGATCCGGGCCTTAGGGCTATGCAAATGCACGTCCATTTGCCCTTGCAAGCATGCTCGTGGAGCATGACGCAGCTAACTTAGCTTCCACACCGTTCCCAACTTACCCTTGTTCCGCAAAGTGTTTATTAAGGCAAGCAAAAACTTGCTTAATACGATAAAAACGGCCTTTTGAGGCCCTAAACGATGGAATTTGGCTAAATTCTGGTGACCATGTGGATCTATAGATCACATGTCTTGATCTCTGGGCCGTTTCCCATCAAAATGGACTCCTCTTGAGCTAAATTACGACTTTCGGGTTTTTCGCCTCCAGATAGGCTATAGCTTGCTCTTTGTAGCTTGATAGGAAGTATGAGCATCCACTTGCTGGCGTGCAACTAAGCCTCATCAATAATGGCCACAATCATCTCTGGCGTCGAGCTGCTGAGCCAGATGATATGAGAGGCCAAAATGCCGCAATCATCTCCAAATCAGATGATATGAGCGACAACGTGCTGGACCGGCAATGCTTGCAACTCATTGCGGCTGCCTACGTACCTACTCTAAAGGGATCAGCACAGACCGTAGTTCATCACGAAGGACAAACTTAAGTTAACTCGTTTGCATGGCCGTGGCCAAGCAATAATGGGAATGGCCTAGTCCGTATAGGCCGTTTCTGTTGAAATGCATCCAAGTGATGCATGTTTGGTCCATAATATGGCATAACGATGCCTAAGCATCAAATGCCCTCTTCGCGAGGCTACGCAACTATAAATGAGCCTTAGGCATCATTTATACTCTTCCGCTAAGCTATGAAGCTTACTTGGTACATAGTCCGCATATGCACCTTCAACCAACTACCCCTCCCTATATGTCTTAATGGAATTTCTACAAGTATGGAAAGGGGACGAAAAATATTTCATCAACTTCCCGTTTACTATTCATGGCCGTTGCCATGTATTCTCCTGATATCCGGCCATGTTGGCCGTCCTCTGCCAACCCGATGTCCGGCCATGTTGGCCGTCCACTGCCATCCCGATGTCCGGCCATGTTGGCCGTCCAATTCCAACCCGATGTCCGGCCATGTTGGCCGTCCTCTGCCAACCCGATGTCCGGCCATGTTGGCCGTCCTCTGCCAACCCGATGTTCGGCCATGTTGGCCGTCCAATTCCAACCCGATGTCCGGCCATGTTGGCCGTACACTGCCAACCCGATGTCCGGCCATGTTGGCCGTCCTCTGCCAATGTTCCTTTTCCTACGTAATGGAAGCTTTGGATGAAGCTTCATCTCGGGCCATGGCACATCTTTTAGCATGCGCCATGCTGAAAACACGGGGTGTTACATTATCACACCCTTCAAAGAATTTCGTCCCCGAAATTCAAAACCAAAGTTATTGTGGACAATCTCTTCTAGTTGGATTTCCGAGCAAAAGTCCCATACCGTAAGCTCGTAAATCACGAGTTTCTTCAAGTTGTCATGAACAACAATTTAGACCTTCTCGAGCAAATGTCCCATACCACCCGCACAGAATCCAAAAAGTGCCCACAACAAAACCAAGAATCGCAATTGGCGATGCCAAAAAAATAATAGACTTATATGGCCGGTTGCCAATTCTAAGGTTTCCATGGCCGATTGCCACTACTAAGATTTCCATGGCCATTTGCCACCACTAATAACTCTCATGGCGATTGCCACTATTAAGATTTCCATGGCGATTGCCACCACTAATAATTCTCATGGCGATTGCCACTATTAAGATTTCCATGGCGATTTGCCACCACTAATAATTCTCATGGCCGATTGCCACTACTAAAATTTCCATGGCGATTGCCACCACTAATAATTCTCATGGCGATTGCCACTACTAATAACTCGCTAATGAGTCCACCCCGCACAAGTCCCTAGAGTTTTCTCGGAACTTGCTCGATACCATCCGTGACGGACCGGAAAATTTCGCCTTTGGCGCGTTGCCCCGCAGCCGTAACTTCCCGATGCGCCATGATGATGAAGCTACGATCCGGCCTTAGGGCTATGCAAATGCACGTCCATTTGCCCTTGCAAGCATGCTCGTGGAGCATGACGCAGCTAACTTAGCTTCCACACCGTTCCCAACTTACCATTGTTCCGCAAAGGGTTTATTACGGCAAGCAAAAACTTGCTTAATACGACAAAAACGGCCTTTTGAGGCCCTAAACGATGGAATTTGGCTAAATTCTGGTGACCTTGTAGATCTATAAATCACAAGTCTTGATCTCTGGGCCGTTTCCCATCAAAATGGACTCCTCTTGAGCTAAATTACGACTTTCGGGTTTTTCGCCTCCGATAGGCTATAGCTTGCTCTTTGTAGCTTGATAGGAAGTATGAGCATCCACTTGTCGGCGTGCAACTAAGCCTCATCAATAATGGCCACAATCATCTCTGGCGTCGAGCCGCCGAGCGAGATGATATGAGAGGCCAAAATACCGCAATCATCTCCAAATCGATGATATGAGCGACAACGTGCCGGACCGGCAATGCCGCAACTCATTGCGCTGCCTACGTACCTACTCTAAAGGGATCAAGCACAGACCGTAGTTCATCACGAAGGGACAGAAACTTAAGCCAACTCGTTTGCATGGCCGTGGCCTGCAATAATGGGAATGGCCTAGTCCGTATAGGCCGTTCCGTTGAAATGCATCCAAGTGATGCATGTTTGGTCCGCAATATGGCATAACGATGCCTAAGCATCAAATGCCCTCTTCGCGAGGCTACGCAACTATAAATGAGCCTTAGGAATCATTTATACTCTTCCGGCTAAGCTATGAAGCTTACTTGGTACATAGTCCGCATATGCACCTTCAACCAACTACCCCTCCCTATATATGTCTTAATGGAATTTCTACAAGTATGGAAAGGGACGAAAAATATTTCATCAACTCCCCATTTACTATTCATGGCCGTTGCCATGTATTCTCCTCGATATCCGGCCATGTTGGCCGTCCAATTCCAACCCGATGTCCGGCCATGTTGGCGTCCTCTCACTAACCCGATGTCCAGGCCATGTTGGCCGTCCAATTCCAACCCGATGTCCGGCCATGTTGGCCATCTCCTCGCTAACCCGATGTCCGGCCATGTTGGCCGTCCTCTTCCGCCAACCCGATGTTCGGCCATGTTGGCCGTCAATTCCAACCCGATGTCCGGCCATGTTGGCCGTCCTTTATAACCCGATGTCCGGCCATGTTGGCCGTCCTCTCGCCAACACATTGGCCAAGGTTCAATGTTCCTTTTCCTACGTAACTGGAAGCTTTGGATGAAGCTTCATCTCGTGCCATGGCACATCTTTTAGCATGCGCCATCTGAAAACACGGGTGTTACATTATCACACCCTTCAAAGAATTTCGTCCCCGAAATTCAAAACCAAAGCTATTGTGGACAATCTCTTCGAGTTGGATTTCACGAGCAAAAGTCCCATACCGAAGCTCGAAATCACGAGTTTCTTCAAGTTGTCATGAACAACAATTTAGACCTTCCGAGAAAATGTCCCATACCACTCGCCCAGAATCCAAAAAGTGCCCACAACAAAACCAAGAATCGCAATTGGCCGTGCCAAAAATAATAGACTTATATGGCCAGTTGCCAATTCTAAGGTTTCCATGGCCAGTTGCCACTACTAAGATTTCCATGGCCAGTTGCCACCACTAATAACTCTCATAGCCAGTTGCCACTATTAAGATTTCCATGGCCAGTTGCCACCACTAATAATTCTCATGGCCAGTTGCCACTATTAAGATTTCCATGGCCAGTTGCCACCACTAATAATTCTCATGGCCAGTTGCCACTACTAAAATTTCCATGGCCAGTTGCCACCACTAATAATTCTATGGCCAGTTGCCACTACTAATAACTCGCTAATGAGTCCACCCCGCACAAGTCCCTAGAGTTTTCTCGGAACTTGCTCGATACCATCTCGCGGACGGACCGGAAAATTTCGCCTTTGGCGCGTTGCCCCGCAGGCCGTAACTTCCCCGATGCGCCATGATGATGAAGCTACGATCCGGGCCTTAGGGCTATGCAAATGCACGTCCATTTGCCCTTGCAAGCATGCTCGTGGAGCATGACGCAGCTAACTTAGCTTCCACACCGTTCCCAACTTACCCTTGTTCCGCAAAGGGTTTATTAAGGCAAGCAAAAACTTGCTTAATACGACAAAAACGGCCTTTTGAGGCCCTAAACGATGGAATTTGGCTAAATTCTGGTGACCATGTGGATCTATAAATCACATGTCTTGATCTCTGGGCCGTTTCCCATCAAAATGGACTCCTCTTGAGCTAAATTACGACTTTCGGGTTTTTTGCCTCCGGATAGGCTATAGCTTGCTCTTTGTAGCTTGATAGGAAGTATGAGCATCCACTTGCTGGCGTGCAACTAAGCCTCATCAATAATGGCCACAATCATCTGCGGCGTCGAGCTGCCGAGCCGGATGATATGAGAGGCCAAAATGCCGCAATCATCTCCAAATCGATGATATGAGCGACAACGTCTTTGGACCGGCAATGCCGCAACTCATTGCGGCTGCCTACGTACCTACTCTAAAGGGATCAAGCACAGACCGTAGTTCATCACGAAGGGACAGAATCTTAAGCCAACTCGTTTGCATGGCCGTGGCCAAGCAATAATGGGAATGGCCTAGTCCGTATAGGCCGTTCCGTTGAAATGCATCCAAGTGATGCATGTTTGGTCCGCAATATGGCATAACGATGCCTAAGCATCAAATGCCCTCTTCGAGGCTACGCAACTATAAATGATCCTTAGGCATCATTTATACTCTTCTGGCTAAGCTATGAAGCTTACTTGGTACATAGTCCGCATATGCACCTTCAACCAACTACCCCTCCCTATATATGTCTTAATGGAATTTCTACAAGTATAGAAAGGGGACGATAAATATTTCATCAACTCCCCATTTACTATTCATGGCCGTTGCCATGTATTCTCCCCGATATCCGACCATGTTGGCCGTCCAATTCCAACCCGATAATAGGCCATGTTGGCCGTCCTCTGCCAACCCGATGTCCGGGCCATGTTGGCCGTCCAATTCCAACCCGATGTCCGGCCATGTTGGCCATCCAATTCCAACCCCGATGTCTTAGGCCATGTTGGCCGTCCCTCTGCCAACCCGATGTCCGGCCATGTTGGCCGTCCCTTCGCAACCCGAATAAGGCCATGTTGGCCGTCCAATTCCAACCCGATGTCCGGCCATGTTGGCCGTCCTCTGCCAACACATTGGCCAAGGTTCAATGTTCCTTTTCCTACGTAACTGAAGCTTTGGATGAAGCTTCATCTCAGGCCATGGCACATCTTTTAGCATGCGCCATGCTGAAAACACGGGGTGTTACATTATCACACCCTTCAAAGAATTTCGTCCTCGAAATTCAAAACCAAAGGTATTGTGGACAATCTCTTGAGTTGGATTTCCCGAGCAAAAGTCCCATACCGAAGCTCGTAAATCACGAGTTTCTTCAAGTTGTCATGAACAACAATTTAGACCTTCGAGCAAATGTCCCATACCACCCGCCCAGAATCCAAAAAAGTGCCCACAACAAAACCAAGAATCGCAATTGACGAGTGCCAAAAAAATAATAGACTTATATGGCGATTTGCCAATTCTAAGGTTTCCATGGCGATTGCCACTACTAAGATTTCCATGGCGATTTGCCACCACTAATAACTCTCATGGCCAGGTGCCACTATTAAGATTTCCATGGCCAGTTGCCACCACTAATAATTCTCATGGCCAGTTGCCACTATAAGATTTCCATGGCCAGTTGCCATCACTAATAATTCTCATGGCGATTTGCCCACTACTAAAATTTCCATGGCCGATTTGCCACCACTAATAATTCTCATGGCCAGTTGCCACTACTAATAACTCGCTAATGAGTCCACCCCGCACAAGTCCCTAGAGTTTTCTCGGAACTTGCTCGATACCATACGTGATTGACCGAAAAATTTCGCCTTTGGCGCGTTGCCCCTAGAAAGCGTAACTTCCCGATGCGCCATGATGATGAAGCTACGATCCGGGCCTTAGGGCTATGCAAATGCACGTCCATTTGCCCTTGCAAGCATGCTCGTGGAGCATGACGCAGCTAACTTAGCTTCCACACCGTTCCCAACTTACCCTTGTTCCGCAAAGGGTTTATTAAGGCAAGCAAAAACTTGCTTAATACGACAAAAACGGCCTTTTGAGGCCCTAAACGATGGAATTTGGCTAAATTCTGGTGACCATGTGGATCTATAGATCACATGTCTTGATCTCTGGGCCGTTTCCCATCAAAATGGACTCCTCTTGAGCTAAATTACGACTTTCGGGTTTTTCGCCTCCAGATAGGCTATAGCTTGCTCTTTGTAGCTTGATAGGAAGTAAGAGCATCCACTTGCTGGCGTGCAACTAAGCCTCATCAATAATGGCCACAATCATCTCTGGCGTCGAGCTGCTGAGCCAGATGATATGAGAGGCCAAAATGCCGCAATCATCTCCAAATCAGATGATATGAGCGACAATGTGCTGGACCGGCAATGCTGCAACTCATTGCGGCTGCCTACGTACCTACTCTAAAGGGATCAAGCACAGACCGTAGTTCATCACGAAGGGACAAAAACTTAAGCCAACTCGTTTGCATGGCCGTGGCCAAGCAATAATGGGAATGGCCTAGTCCGTATAGGCCGTTCCGTTGAAATGCATCCAAGTGATGCATGTTTGGTCCGCAATATGGCATAACGATGCCTAAGCATCAAATGCCCTCTTCGCGAGGCTACGCAACTATAAATGAGCCTTAGGCATCATTTATACTCTTCCGGCTAAGCTATGAAGCTTACTTGGTACATAGTCCGCATATGCACCTTCAACCAACTACCCGTCCCTATATATGTCTTAATGGAATTTGTACAAGTATGGAAAGGGGACGAAAAATATTTCATCAACTCCCCATTTACTATTCATGGCCGTTGCCATGTATTCTCCTGATATCCGGCCATGTTGGCCGTCCAATTCCAACCCGATGTCCGTCCATGTTGGCCGTCCAATTTCAACCCGATGTCGGCCATGTTGGCCGTCCAATTCCCAACCCGATGTCCGGCCATGTTGGCCGTCCTTCGCTAACCCGATGTCCGGCCATGTTGGCGTCCTCTGCCAACCCGATGTCCGGCCATGTTGGCCGTCCAATTCCAACCCGATGTCCAGCCATGTTGGCCGTCCGCCGCTAACCGATGTCCGGCCATGTTGGCCGTCCTCTCGCCAACACATTGGCCAAGGTTCAATTTTCCTTTTCCTACGTAATCTGAAGCTTTGGATGAAGCTTCATCTCGTGCCATGGCACATCTTTTAGCATGCGCCATGCTGGAAAACACGGGTGTTACATTATCACACCCTTCAAAGAATTTCGTCCCCGAAATTCAAAACCAAAGCTATTGTGGACAATCTCTTCGAGTTGGATTTCCCGAGCAAAAGTCCCATAAATAAGCTCAGAAATCACGAGTTTCTTCAAGTTGTCATGAACAACAATTTAGACCTTCTGAGCAAATGTCCCATACCACCCCGCCCGGGGAATCCAAAAAGTGCCCACAACAAAACCAAGAATCGCAATTGGCCAGTGCCAAAAAAATAATAGACTTATATGGCGAGTTGCCAATTCTAAGGTTTCCATGGCCAGTTGCCACTAGTAAGATTTCCATGGCCAGTTGCCACCACTAATATCTCTCATGGCCAGTTGCCACTATTAAGATTTCCATGGCCAGTTGCCACCACTAATAATTCTAATGGCCAGTTGCCACTATTAAGATTTCCATGGCCAGTTGCCATCACTAATAATTCTCATGGCCAGTTGCCACTACTAAAATTTCCATGGCCAGTTGCCACCACTAATAATTCTCATGGCCAGTTGCCACTACTAATAACTCGCTAATGAGTCCACCCCGCACAAGTCCCTAGAGTTTTCTCGGAACTTGCTCTGATACCATCTGTGACGGACCGAAAAATTTCGCCTTTGGCGCGTTGCCCCGCAGGCCGTAACTCCCCCGATGCGCCATGATGATGAAGCTACGATCCGGGCCTTAGGGCTATGCAAATGCACGTCCATTTGCCCTTGCAAGCATGCTCGTGGAGCATGACGCAGCTAACTTAGCTTCCACACCGTTCCCAACTTACCCTTGTTCCGCAAAGGGTTTATTAAGGCAAGCAAAAACTTGCTTAATACGACAAAAACGGCCTTTTGAGGCCCTAAACGATGGAATTTGGCTAAATTCTGGTGACCATGTGGATCTATAGATCACATGTCTTGATCTCTGGGCCGTTTCCCATCAAAATGGACTCCTCTTGAGCTAAATTACGACTTTCGGGTTTTTCGCCTCCAGATAGGCTATAGCTTGCTCTTTGTAGCTTGATAGGAAGTATGAGCATCCACTTCTTTGGCGTGCAACTAAGCCTCATCAATAATGGCCACAATCATCTCTTGCGTCGAGGCTGCTGAGCGGATGATATGAGAGGCCAAAATGCCGCAATCATCTCCAAATCAGATGATATGAGTGACAACGTCTTTGGACCGGCAATCCGCAACTCATTGCGGCTGCCTACGTACCTACTCTAAAGGGATCAAGCACAGACCGTAGTTCATCACGAAGGGACGAAACTTAAGCCAACTCGTTTGCATGGCCGTGGCCAAGCAATAATGGGAATGGCCTAGTCCGTATAGGCCGTTCCGTTGAAATGCATCCAAGTGATGCATGTTTGGTCCGCAATATGGCATAACGATGCCTAAGCATCAAATGCCCTCTTCGCGAGGCTACGCAACTATAAATGAGCCTTAGGCATCATTTATACTCTTCCCTAAATTATGAAGCTTACTTGGTGCATAGTCCGCATATGCACCTTCAACCAACTACCCCTCCCTATATATGTCTTAATGGAATTTCTACAAGTATGGAAAGGGGACGAAAAATATTTCATCAACTCCCCATTTACTATTCATGGCCGTTGCCATGTATTCTCCTGATATCCGGCCATGTTGGCCGTCCAATTCCAACCCGATGTCCGGCCATGTTGGCCGTCCAATTCCAACCCGATGTCCGGCCATGTTGGCCGTCCAATTCCAACCCGATGTCCGGCCATGTTGGCCGTCCAATTCCAACCCGATGTCCGGCCATGTTGGCCGTCCTCTGCCAACCCGATGTCCGGCCATGTTGGCCGTCCTCTGCCAACCCGATGTCCGGCCATGTTGGCCGTCCAATTCCAACCCGATGTCCGGCCATGTTGGCCGTCCGCTGCCAACCCGATGTCCGGCCATGTTGGCCGTCCTCTGCCAACACATTGGCCAAGGTTCAATTTTCCTTTTCCTACGTACTGAAGCTTTGGATGAAGCTTCATCTCAGGCCATGGCACATCTTTTAGCATGCGCCATGCTGAAAACACGGGGTGTTACATTATCACACCCTTCAAAGAATTTCGTCCCCGAAATTCAAAACCAAAGCTATTGTGGACAATCTCTTCGAGTTGGATTTCCTGAGCAAAAGTCCCATACCAGAAGCTCAGAAATCACGAGTTTCTTCAAGTTGTCATGAACAACAATTTAGACCTTCTGAGAAAATGTCCCATACCACCTGCCCAGGAATCCAAAAAGTGCCCACAACAAAACCAAGAATCATGATTGGCCAGTGCCAAAAAAATAATAGACTTATATGGCCGATTGCCAATTCTAAGGTTTCCATGGCCGATTGCCACTAAGATTTCCATGGCGATTGCCACCACTAATAACTCTCATAGCCAGTTGCCACTATTAAGATTTCCATGGCCAGTTGCCACCACTAATAATTCTCATGGCCAATTGCCACTATTAAGATTTCCATGGCCACTTGCCACCACTAATAATTCTCATGGCCAGTTGCCACTACTAAAATTTCCATGGCCAGTTGCCACCACTAATAATTCTCATGGCCAGTTGCCACTACTAATAACTCGCTAATGAGTCCACCCCGCACAAGTCCCTAGAGTTTTCGGAACTTGCTCACGATACCATCTGCGACGGATGGAAAATTTCGCCTTTGGCGCGTTGCCATGCAGCCGTAACTTCCCCGATGCGCCATGATGATGAAGCTACGATCAAGGCCTTAGGGCTATGCAAATGCACGTCCATTTTCCCTTGCAAGCATGCTCGTGGAGCATGACGCAGCCTAACTTAGCTTCCACACCGTTCCCAACTTACCCTTGTTCCGCAAAGGGTTTATTAAGGCAAGTAAAAACTTGCTTAATCTGACAAAAAACGGCCTTTTGAGGCCCTAAGCGATGGAATTTGGCTAAATTCTGGTGACCATGTGGATCTATAGATCACAATGTCTTGATCTTTGGGCCGTTTACCATCAAAATCGACTCCTCTTGAGCTAAATTACGACTTTCGGGTTTTCGCCTCCGGATAGGCTATAGCTTGCTCTTTGTAGCTTGATAGGAAGTATGAGCATCCACTTCTTTGGCGTGCAACTAAGCCTCATCAATAATGGCCACAATCATCTCTGGCGTCGGAGCTGCTGAGCGGATGATATGAGAGGCCAAATGCCGCAATCATCTCCAAATCGGATGATATGAGCGACAACGTCTTTGGGACCGGCAATGCTTGCAACTCATTGCGGCTGCCACGTACCTACTCTAAAGGGATCAAGCACAGACCGTAGTTCATCACGAAGGGACGAAACTTAAGCTAACTCGTTTGCATGGCCGTGGCCAAGCAATAATGGGAATGGCCTAGTCCGTATAGGCCGTTCGTTGAAATGCATCCAAGTGATGCATGTTTGGTCCGCAATATGGCATAACGATGCCTAAGCATCAAATGCCCTCTTGGTAGGGCTACGCAACTATAAATGAGCCTTAGGCATCATTTATACTCTTCCGGCTAAGCTATGAAGCTTACTTGGTACATAGTCCGCATATGCACCTTCAACCAACTACCCCTCCCTATATATGTCTTAATGGAATTTCTACAAGTATGGAAAGGGGACGAAAAATATTTCATCAACTCCCCATTTACTATTCATGGCCGTTGCCATGTATTCTCCTGATATCCGGCCATGTTGGCCGTCCAATTCCAACCCGATGTCCGGCCATGTTGGCCGTCCTCTGCCAACCCGATGTCCGACCATGTTGGCCGTCCAATTCCAACCCGATGTCCGGCCATGTTGGCCGTCCAATTCTAACCCGATGTCCGGCCATGTTGGCCATCCATTCCAACCCGATGTCAGGCCATGTTGGCCGTCCTCTGCAACCCGATGTCCGGCCATGTTGGCCGTCAATTCCAACCCGATGTCCGGCCATGTTGGCCGTCCGCCCTAACTCCGATGTCCGAGCCATTTTGGCCGTCCTCTGCCAACACATTGGCCAAGGTTCAATGTTCCTTTTTCTACGTAACGGAAGCTTTGGATGAAGCTTCATCTCAGTGCCATGGCACATCTTTTAGCATGCGCCATCTGGAAAACACGGGTGTTACATTATCACACCCTTCAAAGAATTTCGTCCCCGAAATTCAAAACCAAAAACTATTGTGGACAATCTCTTCGAGTTGGATTTCTGAGCAAAGTCCCATACCAGAAGCTCGAAATCACGAGTTTCTTCAAGTTGTCATGAACAACAATTTAGACCTTCCGAGCAAATGTCCCATACCACCGCTTTGGGGAATCCAAAAAGTGCCCACAACAAAACCAAGAATCGCAATTGGCTTGAAGTGCCAAAAAAATAATAGACTTATATGGCCGGTTGCCAATTCTAAGGTTTCCATGGCGATTGCCACTAAGATTTCCATGGCGATTTGCCACCACTAATAACTCTCATAGCTTGATTGCCACTATTAAGATTTCCATGGCGATTGCCACCACTAATAATTCTCATGGCCGGTTGCCACTATTAAGATTTCCATGGCCGATTGCCACCACTAATAATTCTCATGGCGTTGCCACTACTAAAATTTCCATGGCCGATTGCCACCACTAATAATTCTCATGGCCGTTTCACTACTAATAACTCGCTAATGAGTCCACCCGCACAAGTCCCTAGAGTTTTCTCGGAACTTGCTCGATACCATCCGTGACGGACCGGAAAATTTCGCCTTTGGCGCGTTGCCCAGCAGGGGCCGTAACTTCCCGATGCGCCATGATGATGAAGCTACGATCCAGGGCCTTAGGGCTATGCAAATGCACGTCCATTTGCCCTTGCAAGCATGCTTGTGGAGCATGACGCAGCTAAATTAGCTTCCACACCGTTCCCAACTTACCCTTGTTCCGCAAAGGGTTTATTAAGGCAAGCAAAAACTTGCTTATCGACAAAAACGGCCTTTTGAGGCCCTAAACGATGGAATTTGGCTAAATTCTGGTGACCATGTGGATCTATAGATCACATGTCTTGATCTCCGGGCGTTTCCCATCAAAATGGACTCCTCTTGAGCTAAATTACGACTTTCGGGTTTTTCGCCTCCGGATAGGCTATAGCTTGCTCTTTGTAGCTTGATAGGAAGTATGAGCATCCACTTGCTTGGCGTGCAACTAAGCCTCATCAATAATGGCCACAATCATCTCTCGGCGTCGAGCTGCTGAGAGCGATGATATGAGAGGCCAAAATGCCGCAATCATCTCCAAATCGATGATATGAGCGACAACGTCTTTGGACCGGCAATGCTTGCAACTCATTGCGGCTGCCTACGTACCTACTCTAAAGGGATCAAGCCGCACCGTAGTTCATCACGAAGGGACAGAAACTTAAGCCAACTCGTTTGCATGGCCGTGGCCAAGCAATAATGGGAATGGCCTAGTCCGTATAGGCCGTTCCGTTGAAATGCATCCAAGTGATGCATGTTTGGTCCGCAATATGGCATAACGATGCCTAAGCATCAAATGCCCTCTTCGCGAGGCTACACAACTATAAATGAGCCTTAGGCATCATTTATACTCTTAAACTAAGCTATGAAGCTTACTTGGTACATAGTCCGCATATGCACCTTCAACCAACTACCCCTCCCTATATATGAAGCTTCATCTCAGGCCATGGCACATCTTTTAGCATGCGCCATGCTGAAAACACGGGGTGTTACAGCTCACGTGCAACACATTTGTTTAGGGTTTAAACCAGTTTCTCACTCACCTACCGAATTTACCGAAATGGGCGGAAACGATTTTTACCCATAAACACCGTCCCAGATAATATTAGTGATGTAAAACAGGGAAACAATAGAAAAGTCCTAAATGAGTATTTGGAATGGCTTTTGGCCTCTTGGGACGCTTTTCTGGCCGTCCCTAGAGGCCTTCTTTTATTCTTACAAAATTGAAACGATCGGTTTATATATGTGTTGATGGTGGTTTTTAAACAAGGGGTAAAATCGTAAAACCCCATGACCTAGTGTTACCCATAACACATTAACTAAGAGCATTTAACTCAGGTGTAAATAATTAATAGGGGTATTTTTTCAAAATACCAGATTAGGGTTTTCAACACGTAACCCTAATTTCAAAACCAAGCCGCACCCCGCGCACCATGGCAAAGAATGCCAAACCAAGCCGCATATTTGCGCACCATGGCAACAATGCCAAACCAAGCCGCATATCTTTGCGCACCATGGCAACCATGCCAAACCAAGCCGCATCACGCGCACCATGGCAACAATGCCAAACCAAGCCGCATATCTGCGAACCATGGCAACCATGCCAAACCAAGCCGCACTCGCGCGCACCATGGCAAAGAATGCCAAACCAAGCCGCATCTGCGCACCATGGCAACAATGCCAAACCAAGCCGCATATCTGCGCACCATGGCAACCATGCCAAACCAAGCCGCATCTGCGCGCCATGGCAACAATGCCAAACCAAGCCGCATATCTGCGCACCATGGCAACCATGCCAAACCAAGCCGCACTCTGCGCACCATGGCAAACATGCCAAACCAAGCCGCTACTGCGCGCCATGGCAACAATGTCAAACCAAGCCGCATACTGCGCACCATGGCAACCATGCCAAACCAAGCCGCACTCTGCGCACCATGGCAACCATGCCAAAACAAGCCGCATACTAGGCACCATGACAACCATGCCAAACCAAGCCGCACTTCTGCGCACCATGGCAACCATGCCAAAACAAGCCGCATCTGCGCACCATGGCAACCATGCCAAACCAAGCCGCACTCTGCGCACCATGAAAGCCATGCCAAACCAAGCCGCACTCTGCGCACCATGGCAACCATGCCAAACCAAGCCGCACTCTGCGCACCATGGCAACCATGCTGCACCAAGCCGCACTCTGCGCACCATGGCAACCATGCCAAACCAAGCCGCACCCCGCGCACCATGGCAACAACGCCAAATTCAAGCCGCTATGCCTTTGGCCCCACGCCAAACATAGCGCCCTAGGTTTACAAGACTTGCAACTAGGTCAACATGGCCGCACGTGCCATTGGCACATGCCAAAACGTGTCGCAAGCCATATTTCCAAGCCGCTATGCCTTTGGCCCACGCCCAAACATCGCACCCTAGGTTTGCAAGACTTGCAACTAGGTCAACATGGCCGCACGTGCCATTGGCACATGCCAACACGTGCCGCAAGCCATATTTCCAAGCCGCTATGCCTTTGGCCCACGCCCAACATAGCGCCCTAGGTTTGCAAGACTTTCAACTAGGTCAACATGGCCGCACGTGCCATTGGCACATGCCAAAACTTGTCGCAAGCCATATTTCCAAGTCGCTATGACTTTGGCCCACGCCAACATAGCGCCCTAGGTTTGCAAGACTTGCTGGCTAGGTCAACATGGCCGCACGTGCCATTGGCACATGCCAGCACGTGCCGCAAGCCATATTTCTAAGCCGCTATGCCTTAGGCCCACGCCAAACATAGCGCCCTAGGTTTGCAAGACTTGCAACTAGGTCAACATGGCCGTGCGTGCCATTGGCACATGCCACCACGTGCCGCAAGCCATATTTCTAAGCCGCTATGCCTTGGGCCCACTCCAAACATAGTGCCCTAGGTTTGCAACTTTGCAACTAGGTCAACATGGCCGCGCGTGCCATTGGCACATGCCACCACGTGCCGCAAGCCATATTTCTAAGCCGCTATGCCTTGGGCCCACGCCAAACATAGCGCCCTAGGTTTGCAAGACTTGCAACTAGGTCAACATGGCCGCACGTGCCATTGGCACATGCCAACACGTGCCGCAAGCCATATTTCTAAGCCGCTATGCCTTTGGCCCACGCCAAACATAGCGCCCTAGGCTTGCAAGACTTGCAACTAGGTCAACATGGCCGCACGTGCCGCAAGCCATATTTCCAAGCCGCTATGCCTTTGGCCCACGCCAAACATAGCGCCCTAGGTTTGCAAGACTTGCAACTAGGTCAACATGGCCGCACGTGCCATTGGCACATGCCAAACACACACGCTGGTAGCCTAACTTGCAAACCGTGCAACCTACCACCAAGGCATTCCGCACATGCCATTGGCACATGCCAAACACACACATTTGGTAGCCTAACTTGCAAACCATGCAACCTACCACCAAGGCATTCCGCACATGCCATTGGCACATGCCAAACACATACGCTGGTAGCCTAACTTGCAAACCGTGCAACCTACCACCAAGGCATTCCGCACATGCCATTGGCATACGCCAAACCCACACGCTCGGTAACCTAACTTGCAAACCGTGCAACTTACCACCAAGGCATTCCGCACATGCCATTCGCACATGCCACACGCGCCACTAAGCGGCGCCACTTGCACTCAAGATGCAACCAACACTCGAGACATCGACACAAGGCGGGATGCTTCTTTAGGGTTTTGGTTTGGCGGTCACAGCATGCAGCGTACACTACGCTCACATTAAGAAAGCGTGAAAAGGAATAAAGCGGTCAAATAAAAGAGGAAATAATGGTGAAAACGTTTTTGCCCATTAAACCATGCGGTTACCACCTCCTCCCATTATTTCACCCTTTACTCTCTTCCTTCATGAGGCCAGGAGTGCGTTTCAATCTCGACTTGTATAAATAGGTCTTACCTATTTCCGCTGGAGACAATAAGTCTCGGTCGGGAGAAATATACTACACTTACACTCTCAGAAAGGCAACTTTGCAAGCTCTCCCAAAAAGCTTTCATCCCTTGCAAGCTTCCTAAGCTTTCACTTTCTGATACAAGTCGAGATACTACTCTCCTCAACACCTTTTTTGCTTCCCTCCCCAAATCAACCCTTCTCCTCCACTTTGTGACCGAAGCAAGTCCGGGAACGGCCATTTCTTGGTTTAGGTAGGACTTGTACAGATTGATCTCTCGAATTTATAAAGTGCTCACGTGCAGTACATTTGTTTAGGGTTTGAACCAGTTTCTCACTCACCTACCGAATTTACCGAAATCGGCGAAACGATTTTTACCCATAAACAACTGGCGACCACAGCGGGAGGATTGATCTATCGGCTACAATGTCAGACTGTCGATCTCGTTCTTCGACCCAGATGTCAAGATGGTAGGGGAAGGCGACTCGATCCGACTAAACTACCAGAAGACCCGGTTACTAGTTGCAAAAACTACACGAGAAAACTGGGGACTCGTTGAAGATGCCACCAGCGATTGGGGAAGGCGACTCGATCCGACTAAACTACCAGACGACCCGATTACCAGTTGCAAAAACTACACAAGAAAACTGGGGACTCGTTGAAGATGCCACCAGCGATTGGGGACTTGCGACTCAGTCCGACTCAACTACCAGACGACCCGGTTACTTGTAACACCCCGTGTTTTTAGCATGGCGCATGCTAAAAGATGCGCCATTTGCTTGTGATGAAGCTTCATCCAAAGCTTCCTTTGCATGGTGAGATGCATTTGGACTGGGCCATATATGGTGCCAAGTAAGGCACATCGCATATGCATATTGGCTAAGTCCAATATGGCATTGGTTGGAAGCTACATTGGCCAAGAGCCAATCTTGCATCAAATGATGCATTAGGTCGATTGGGTAGATGACCTTGGAAGTGGACGGCCAACATGGCCGGATATCGGGTTGTGATGGGCGGCCAACATGGCAGACATCTGGTTGGAAAGTACGGCCAACATGGCCGGACATCGGGTTGCGAGAGGCGGCCAACATGGCGGACATCGGGTTGCGAGAGGGCGGCCTACATGGCGGACATCGGGTTAGCGAGAGGGCAGCCAACATGGCGGACATCGGGTTGGTAGAGGACGGCCAACATGGCCGGACATCGGGTTGGCAGAGGACGGCCAACATGGCCGGACATCGGGTTGGCAGAGTACGGCCAAGATGGCCGGATATCGGGAAAATATATGGCAACGACCATGAATAGTAAACGTATATATTTTTGGTCCCCCAAATTGAGTTCTAAAAATGTCAAATTAACATATATAGGGAGGGGTAGTTGGTTGATGGTGCATATGCGGACTATGCACCAAGTAAGCTTCATAGCTTAGCCGGAAGAGTATAAATGATGCCTAAGGCTCATTCATAGTTGCGTAGCCTCGCGAAGAGGGCATTTGATGTAGGCATCATTATGCCATATTGCGGACCAAACATGCATCACTTGGATGCATTCCGAATGAGAATGGCCTATACGGACTAGGCCATTTCCATTATTGCTTGGTCACGGCCCTAACAAACGAGTTGGAATAAGTTGCTTGTCCCTTCGAGGATGAACTACGATCTGTGCTTGATCCCTTTAGAGTAGGGAAGGGTACGTAGGCAGCCGCAATGAGTTGCAGCATTGCCGGTCCAGCACTTTGTCGCTCATATCATCTAATCGGAGATGATTGCGACATTCTGGCCCCTCATATCATCTAAGCTCGGTAGCTCGACGCCAGAGATGATTGTGGCCATACTTGATGAGGCTTAGTTGCATGCCAGCAAGTGGATGCTCATACTTCCTATCAAGCTACAAAGAGCAAGCTATAGCCTATCTTGAGGCGAAAAACCCGAATGTCGTAATTTAGCTCAAGAGGAGTCCATTTTGATGGGAAACGGCCCAAAGATCAAGACATGTTGATCTGTAGATAGATCCACATGGTCACCACAATTTAGCCAAATTCCATCGTTTAGAGCCTCAAAAGGCCGTTTTCGCCGTACAAAGCAAGTTTTTGCTTTCCTTAATAAACCCTTTGCGGAACAAGGGTAAGTTGGAATAGTGTGGAAGCTAAATTAGATGCATCATGATCCACGAGCATGCTTGCAAGGGCAATTGAACGTGCATTTGCCTAGATTTAAAGGACCGGATCGTAGCTTCATCATGGCGCATCGGGGAGATTACTGCCTGCGGGGCAACGCGCCAAATGCGTAATTTTCTGGTCCGTCACAGATGGTATCGAGCGAGTTCCGAGAAAACTCTAGGGACTTGTGCGGAGTGGACTCATTGGCGAGTATTTTCCTTGATGGAAACTTAAAGTTGGAGAGTAGGCCAACTTGCGGGGGGAAAGAGTTTGTAACTAATGAGTCGAGTTACTTTGCAAATCGAGTTGAGCTTGTATAAGTCTTTGTGAGTTTGCCAGCCTCTGTGGCACCCCGCTTACGAGCATCCGGAAGGCCGATGCAGGACGGTGGGTAGACAATGGGACTGATCATCCCCACACGTTGGCACTGGCCAAGGGTGTGCGTTGTCAGGCCCGGCTAGCATCCCACTTACGAGTGGCAACCCGGTAAATCCGTCAGGGACGGTGGCTTGCATCCAAGCGCACGGCATTAGAGATTGGTCCTCACGGTGTTGCGTTGAGTTTTGCCTTGTCATTTCGATGACATCTTTCAACTTGTGAACCTTAGGGATTCTAGGTGGTAGTATGGGATGCTATCTAGGATACCTTGTCGAGATATCCTCTTGCAGCTTTGCCAAGTGCGATTCTTGTTTTGTTATGGGCACTTGTTGGATTCCTGGGCAGGTGGTATGGGACATGTGCTTAGAAGGTCTAAATTGTTGTTCATGACAACTTGAAGAAACCCGTGATTTCTGAGCTTCTGGTATGGGACTTTTGCTCAGGAAACCCAACTCGAAGAGATTGTCCACAATAGCTTTGGTTTTGAATTTCGGGGACGAAATTCTTTGAAGGGTGTGATAATGTAACACCAGTGTTTTTAGCATGGCGCATGCTAAAAGATGCGCCATTTGCTTGTGATGAAGCTTCATCCAAAGCTTCCTTTGCATGGTGAGATGCATTTGGACCTGGGCCATATATGGTGCCAAGTAAGGCACATCGCATATGCATATTGGCTAAGTCCAATATGGCATTGGTTGGAAGCTACATTGGCCAAGAGCCAATCTTGCATCAAATGATGCATTAGGTCAGTTGGGTAGATGACCTTGGAAGTGGACGGCCAACATGGCAGGATATCGGGTTGTTGCGTGGACGGCCAACATGGCCGGACATCAGGTTGGAAAGTACGGCCAACATGGCCGGACATCTCAGGTTGAGAGGACGGCCAACATGGCGGACATCGGGTTGGCGAGAGGACGGCCTACATGGCCAGACATCGGGTTGGCAGAGGACGGCCAACATGGCCGGACATCGGGTTGGCAGAGGACGGCCAACATGGCCGGACATCGGGTTGGTAGAGGACGGCCAACATGGCCGGACATCGGGTTGGCAGAGGACAGCCAACATGGCCTGACATCGGGTTGGTAGTACGGCCAAGATGGCCGGATATCGGGAAAATATATGGCAACGACCATGAATAGTAAACGTATATATTTTTGGTCCCCCAAATTGAGTTCTAAAAATGTCAAATTAACATATATAGGGAGGGGTAGTTGGTTGATGGTGCATATGCGGACTATGCACCAAGTAAGCTTCATAGCTTAGTTAGGAAGAGTATAAATGATGCCTAAGGCTCATTTATAGTTGCGTAGCCTCGTGAAGAGGGCATTTGATGCTTAGGCATCATTATGCCATATTGCGGACCAAACATGCATCACTTGGATGCATTAGAGACGGAATGGCCTATACGGACTAGGCCATTTCCATTATTGCTTGGTCACGGCCTAACAAACGAGTTGGAATAAGTTGCTTGTCCCTTCGGGATGAACTACGGTCTGTGCTTGATCCCTTTAGAGTAGGGAAGGGTACGTAGGCAGCCGCTTGATGAGTTGCGGCATTGCCGGTCCTGCACTTTGTCGCTCATATCATCTAATCGGAGATGATTGCGACATTCTGGCCCCTCATATCATCTAAGATCGGTAGCTCGACGCCAGAGATGATTGTGGCCATACTTGATGAGGCTTAGTTGCATGCCAGCAAGTGGATGCTCATACTTCCTATCAAGCTACAAAGAGCAAGCTATAGCCTATCTTGAGGCGAAAAACCCGAATGTCGTAATTTAGCTCAAGAGGAGTCCATTTTGATGGGAAACGGCCCAAAGATCAAGACATGTTGATCTGTAGATAGATCCACATGGTCACCACAATTTAGCCAAATTCCATCGTTTAGAGCCTCAAAAGGCCGTTTTCGCCGTACAAAGCAAGTTTTTGCTTTAAACCCTTTGCGGAACAAGGGTAAGTTGGAATAGTGTGGAAGCTAAATTAGATGCATCATGATCCACGAGCATGCTTGCAAGGGCAATTGAACGTGCATTTGCCTAGATTTAAAGGACCGGATCGTAGCTTCATCATGGCGCATCGGGGAGATTACTGCCTGCGGGGCAACGCGCCAAATGCGTAATTTTCTGGTCCGTCACATTACTAGTTATAAAAACTACACAAGAAACTGGGGACTTGCCGAAGATGCTACCACTCGATCCGACTCAACTACCAGACGACCCGGTTACCAGTTGCAAAAACTACACGAGAAAACTGGGGACTCGTGAAGATGCTATCAACGATTGGGGACTTGCTACGATGCTACCAGCAAAGCCGCCTTTTACATGGAGAGGGGCGTGTTCACAAAAACCTATGAAGTGAGTAAATTTAGACTGCGCAAGACATACGATCTGTTTTTAGGCTCTTAGTAAAACCGTCATACTCATTGAGTATTGTGCCTGTGCTAGCGCACACTTTCATAAAAGCAATATTCCTTTCCCAAAACATAATCAGAGTCATTTTATCAAAACCATTCATCCGAGAAATAATCCAATATCCTCAAAAGCTAACATTTATCTATCAACCCAAGAAATCCAGGAAGACAAAAACCATAAACCAGGCGCTTTGTTTGCCTTTCAAAAAAAAAGCCACCTACCGTCACGTGCCTACTTTGCACAAAAATAATTACTGTCACTATTGGAAGATGTTACTAATATTCGAAGAATTATTTATGATGAAGTATTTCCACAAGTTTATGAAAGGCATACCTATGGCTATGGTTTGCACCAAGACAAGAAAACAATAAAACAAATTGAAAGAGAAAGCATTTGGAGTACATATTTGGAATATGCTCGCCCACTTTATCACTACCGCGCTACCGCTAACACCATGACGTGATAACAAACATACGAGGTAAAAAAGGGGAGCCAACCCATTTCATGAGCATAACACTTTTTGGAATTTGAATAAGGAAAGGATTTCTGTTTGATCTACGTATGGGAAGAGGCAAGCGGGCCCGCAAGAAAAGTCCAAGCCGGCGCCCATTCTAAGACGATCCGGCGCCTGCAGACGCGCATGCCGAAGCTCCTACCCAGACGCGCATGCGAGAGCGCTTGCCGGGCGTGCTTGCCGGACGCGCTTACCGGCCACGCTTACGAGGACGCACATGCCGGGGCACACATGCGCGCACGCGCATGCTAGCCGCATGATACCACACTCTGTGCTAACGGTTTGCATCCTTCAGCGCTAACATCTTGCGCCCTTCAAAGCACCATCCTCTCCCTTTGAAACAGCGCCATGACTCAGAACTTCGTTATCAAACCGTGTCATCTCCGCACGATACACTTACGATCACTAGAACCCAGGCCGCCCGCCACCCCAATGGTTCTTCAAGCATGGAAGCTCAAGCTGTCACAGAGACGCTACTCCACCATCGGGGCAAGATCTTTGGAAGATCCGGAAGAAGCCGACCTCCTTTTAGCACTGTTGATTTGATGAAAATACAAAAGATACTTCAGCAGGACGTGCGTTTATAGATGAAGAGGCTCGCGTTGCTCTTAAACGCCCAGTAGAAGGGGATAAGCAATCCAATTTCGTCACACGTAAAGATCAGGAAAGACTTCTCCAAAATCGAAAGCAAAGGAAATCAACAACTCTCCTGAGTTCACGGAGACCCTTCTTCCGTCAGGACCCGCACGACGGGAACTTCTCCCACAAAGTCGTACAGTCTATGATGAAACAGTTGTGTGAGATTCTATGTTTCTCCAAGGCTTAGCGTCAAGACATATTTGCACCCCTCAACTGCACTACATCAGGAAAGCAGGCGTTTCCATCCAGGGAAGCCGTTCCCAAACCCCAACCTCTCATAGGAAGCGCGATCGATAGATGGAACTGGGGACTCCTAACCTCTGCTCTCTTGAGGGATGTCGAGTTTGGCCCTGAGCGTGACGCGGTCTCCGACTTCAAAATAGGTAACCGTCAAGGCTCACGAGAGTTGCAAGGCGTTGTTTCAACGTTCTCTCGTAGTAGCTCGCATCAGCGTTCTCTCCAGTAGCTACACATCGCGTTCTCTCCGAAGTAGCTACACATCAACGTTTTCCAGCAAGCTTCGCATCAACGTTCGCTTCAATGCCACTCCTTCTGCAAAGGGTCATGCCGCCACACTCCCCGGCCGAGCTCCACCGCAGTAGCAATTACTACAAGGATGGAAACACGTAAACCATACTTTAGGACGGAAGATATACATGGGATCCCTTCACTTTCAAAGCTACGAAGAACAGTCCACCAAAAATCCGTACCCACAACAAGGTCCTCTACTCTTCAAGGGTGCAGCGCAAGAACATCATCACCTCTCTGTATAGAAGACGCCTTCAACACTTTACGAGGCTGCGGAGGATCCCGAGCCTGCACTATCCAGAATATGTCATCATGTAATTTCTGAGCATCCCAGTGTCACATCCAGAAGAGTACGATAGGCTTATATCAAATCCCGTGGAGAGGGGATTCAAGGCGATATAATGAAAGTAGGTCATGCATGGAGACTACCAGCGTAAGATGCTTTCACTCCCCTCAACCAGGTTATTACTGATTTCAACATCATCACTATCGAGGTTTTACGAGCCACGGGAATTTCTCAACATGAATCGTAGATGTGCACCTAAAACTCCAAAAGCACTTGAGAAGGTTACATTCACGTGTTCATACATTCCATCATATCAAATAGAAGTATGACCAAGGGACTTCTCATTTGCATCCCATTTCGTAAGATAGATCCCTAAATCGGCGTCCTCCAAGTCTGCAGTGATCAACAAGGACGAATTCGAAGGAAGGGGAACGACTAGGTCATCCTCGTCGATAACACTGACGCATGCTCCAACGGGATATCTCTGCACAAAGGGAAATTTTCCATTTATACAACAAGCGGCGGTAAAGTGTCGACAGTCCCAAAGAAGAAGAAAACATCCTAGGGTATGATTTTCTTAACCCGAATAACCTTTGTTGGGATGCTCATGCAAGAGTCGGACCTCGCGCCTTCATCGGAGAACTTTGGTTAGAAGATGATTCGAATCTGCGTGACATGACAAAGAGAGAAATTCAACAAGAAGAACCTTTCTCAAACGAGGAGATGATGCGGTTGCGTTGGGTTTGAATCTGAGAACCTTTAAAAAGGAAAGGAAGCAATGAGGGACATAACGCTCCCAGATTTTTGGCATGAACGTTGATCTAATGGAAGCCGCACGTGAAGGAAAGCAAAATAAGGAAACTTTCTTTGTGCGAAGAAACGTCTACTCCCTCTTTATTTACATAAGTCACGCTTTGCAAGCCTGACTTCCAAGTTGTACCGGCCCCACCAATTGCGCCCAGACCTCCCAATGGCCGCCCAAGTCACGCCTGCAAGTACACACGGCTTCTACACTTTGCGCCGGTCCCACCAGCTAGCACACTCAGTTTCCCAACTCGCGTCAGCTTCCCAACGTCGCCCAAGCTGCACCGGCCCCACCAATTGCGCCGACCTTCAAGCACACACGGCTTCTACACTTTGCGCCGGTCCCACCAGCTAGCACACTCAGTTTCCCAACTCACGCCAGCTTCCTAACGTCACCCAAGATGCACCGGCCCCACCAATTGCGCCGACCCTGCAAGCACACACGACTTCTACACTTTGCGCCGGTCCCACCAGCTAGCACACTCAGTTTCCCAACTCACGCCAGCTTCCCAACGTCGTCCAAGCTGCACCGGCCCCACCAATTATGCCAGCCTCCCGATTTGTGCAAAACTATCAGAGGCAAGGATTCCAAATCCTATTTATAAAGGTCGGACAAGCCTCCTCAATTCTCTTTACGGTTTCTTTGTTGATAGTTTGTCACCATCTTATGCTTACCTCGCAACAAAGCCCCTGTTAGAGCTAAGCGGGGGACTTAATGTTGATGGTGGTTTTTAAACAAGGGGTAAAATCGTAAAACCCCATGACCTAGTGTTACCCGTAACACATTAACTAAGAGCATTTAACTCGGTGTAAATAATTAATAGGGGTATTTTTTCAAAATACCCCATTAGAGTTTTCAACACAGAACCTAATTTCAAAACCAAGCGCACCACCTGCGCACCATGGCGGCGAGTGCCAAACAAAGCCGCAGCATCTGCGCACCATGGCAACAATGCCAAACCAAGCCGCATACTGCGCACCATGGCAACCATGCCAAACCAAGCCGCATCTTGCGCGCGCCATGGCAACAATGCCAAACCAAGCCGCATCTGCGTACCATGGCAACCATACCAAACCAAAGCGCGCTCTGCGCACCATGGCGACAATGCCAAACCAAGCCGCATCTTTGCGCACCATGGCAACAATGCCAAACCAAGTCTGCATCTTTTGCGCACCATGGCAACCATGCCAAACCAAGCGCATCTTTGCGCCATGGCAACAATGCCAAACCAAGCCGCATCTTTGCGCACCATGGCAACCATGCCAAACCAAGCCGCACTCTGCGCACCATGGCAACCATGCCAAACCAAGCCGCATCTTTTGCGCGCCATGGCAACAATGCCAAACCAAGCCGCATATCCGCGCACCATGGCAACCATGCCAAACCAAGCCGCACTCTGCGCACCATGGCAACCATGCCAAAACAAGCCGCATCTGCGCACCATGGCAACCATGCCAAACCAAGCCGCACTCTGCGCACCATGGCAACCATGCCAAAACAAGCGCATCTTTTGCGCACCCATGGCAACCATGCCAAACCAAGCCGCTCTGCGCGCCATAGCAACCATGCCGGACAAGCGCACTCTGCGCACCATGGCAACCATGCCAAACCAAGCCGCACCACACGCGCCATGGCAACAACGCCAAATTCCAAGCCGCTATGCCTTTGGCCCAAGCCAAACATAGCGCCCTAGGTTGCAAGACTTGCAACTAGGTCAACATGGCGCACGTGCCATTGGCACATGCCAAAACGTGTCGCAAGCCATATTTCCAAGCCGCTTATGCCTTTGGCCCACGCCCAAACATCGCGCCCTAGGTTTGCAAGACTTGCAACTTGGTCAACATGGCCGCACGTGCCATTGGCACATGCCAACACGTGCCGCAAGCCATATTTCCAAGCCGCTATGCCTTTGGCCCACGCCCAACATAGCGCCCTAGGTTTGCAAGACTTGCAACTAGGTCAACATGGCCGCACGTGCCATTGGCACATGCCAAAACGTGTCGCAAGCCATATTTCCAAGTCGCTATGACTTTGGCCCACGCCCAACATAGCGCCCTAGGTTTGCAAGACTTGCAGCTAGGTCAACATGGCCGCACGTGCCATTCGCACATGCCAACACGTGCCGCAAGCCATATTTCTAAGCCGCTATGCCTTGGGCCCACGCCAAACATAGCGCCCTAGGTTTGCAAGACTTGCAACTAGGTCAACATGGCCGCGCGTGCCATTGGCACATGCCACCACGTCTTGCAAGCCATATTTTCTAAGCCGTATGCCTTGGGCCCATGCCAAACATAGCGCCCTAGGTTTGCAAGACTTGCAACTAGGTCAACATAGCCGCGCGTGCCATTGGCACATGCCACCACGTGCCGCAAGCCATATTTCTAAGCCGCTATGCCTTGGGCCCACGCCAAACATAGCGCCCTAGGTTTGCAAGACTTGCAACTAGGTCAACATGGCCGCACGTGCCATTGTCACATGCCAACACGTGTCATGCAAGCCATATTTCTAAGCGCTATGCCTTTGGCCCACGCCAAACATAGCGCCCTAGGCTTGCAAGACTTGCAACTAGGTCAACATGGCCGCACGTGCCATTGGCACATGCCAACACGTGCCGTAAGCCATATTTCCAAGCCGCTATGCCTTTGGCCCACGCCCAACATAGCGCCCTAGGTTTGCAAGACTTGCAACTAGGTCAACATGGCCGCACGTGCCATTGGCACATGCCAAACACACACGCTGGTAGCCTAACTTGCAAACCGTGCAACCTACCACCAAGGCATTCCGCACATGCCATTGGCATATGCCAAACCCACACGCTGGTAACCTAACTTGCAAACCGTGCAACTTACCACCAAGGCATTCCGCACATGCCATTCGCACATGCCACACGCGCCACTAACAGCGCCACTTGCACTCAAGATGCAACCAACACTCGAGACATCGACACAAACTGGGGGATGCTTCTTTAGGGTTTTGGTTTGGCGGTCTGCATACGGCGTACACTACGCTCACATTAAGAAAGCGTGAAAAGGAATAAAGCGGTCAAATAAAAGAGGAAATAATGGTGAAAAACGTTTTTCGCCCATTAAACCATGCGGTTACCACCTCCTCCCATTATTTCACCCTTTACTCTCTTCCTTCATGAGGCCGGGGTACGTTTCAATCTCGACTTGTATAAATAGGTCTTACCTATTTCCACCGGACAACAAGTCTCGGTCGGGAGAAATATACTACACTTACACTCTCGGAAAGACAACTTTGCAAGCTCTCCCAAAAGCTTTCATCCCTTGCAAGCTTCCTAAGCATTCACTTTACGATACAAGTCGAGATACTACTATCCTCAACCCCTTTCTTTGCTTCCCTCCCCAAATCAACCCTTCTCTTCCACTTTGTGACCGAATCAAGTCTGGAACAACCATTTCTTGGTTTAGGACGGACTTGTACAGATTGATCTCTCGAATCTATAAAGTGCTCACGTGCAGCACATTTGTTTAGGGTTTGAACAGTTTTCTCACTCACCTACCGAATTTCAGGAAATCGCGAAAAAAGAAAACGATTTTACCCATAAACAATATGACGCCAAAAAAACCCAATTATAAGAATCAGATTTTACCCATGCATACTTTAACCGATTCTTGATGTCTTTCGTGAATATCAGAACACCAATCCATAATCGGTTTGAATGTAAACCGATTCTGGATAGTGTTTTCGAAAAAAAAAATCAAAATTTTTCCGTTGTTTGATGTTTTGAAAATCGATTTACATTAGTTGATCTCACATCTAATATAATTAATTAACACCTAAAATGACTAATTAACACTAATTAATCATGGGTAAAATGGGCAGCAAGAATCAGATTTTACCTATGCATACTTTAACCGATTCTCGATGTCCTTCGCGAATACCGTAACACCAACCCATAATCGGATTACGGATAGTGTTTTCGAAAGAAAAAAAATCAAAACTTTTCAGTTGTTTGATGTTTTGAAGATCGATTTACATTAGTTGATCTCACATCTAATACAGTTAATTAACACCTAAAATGACTAATTAACATTAATTAATCGAGGATAAAATGGGTTGTAAGAGAATAGTTGGCTAAGTAGCCGTGTCCAATTAATTTCTAATGACCCTTTTTGTATTTTAGTAACATGCCTCAAATAAAACCTTCATGCCCCAAACTAGGAAGGTTCTTTTAAAGATGATTAAATTGAACGTCCTTTCTTTTTTTTTGGGTCGGCAAAGAAGAAATTTATTAGAATGGAAATACCCAACTCAAGGGAGGGACCAACAACGAAGAGAAGCAGGAAAAAGATGCCCACATGGCCCAAAGGACTAGAGTACACTACCTAAAGAAGCTTACGGAGGGTCGAAGAACTTCGACTTCCAATTACGAATGATATCGTCAATAGAGACGTTAGATAAACTAGCAACAAAACTAGACCAAGAAATTTTTTTGAGTTTAACCTCAATATGATAGCCGCAACACACTTCTCTTTTTTGTTGAAAGATCTTTCATTTCTCTCAAGCCAAATTGACCACATGATCGCGGCGTAGAGCCTGCTCCAAAGCTCTTTAGCAGGACCAGAGAAGTTGGAAGACGACCAATCGTTAATGAGATCTAAACTTCTTAATTACGACAGTATAGTATATAATTGGATACACTTTTTCAATCTTGTTTACAGATTTCGTTGAACATTTGAAAAACCAAAAAAAAAGTCAGAAAAAAAAAAAAAAACAAATAACGGAAGCATACATTCTTGCGGAGAACAACTGTTGCAATTTTTCCGCATTCATCTAGGAATATTTAGAGGCACAATCTGACCTGTCTCCGAGCTATTTTGTGCCGAATCCAAAGTAGAAATACTAGTGGTAGAAATCATAGGCACATCGGAGAATCGGAGAGTTCACTCTGAAGCTGATTAAATTGCACGTTCTTTGAATAGCTAGTCATCACTTGGTTGATAAATTTGTGTATTTAACTCCAGGGCTTTCAGACCTTCTAGACTTGTTGCAACTTGTTTCATTGTAGGGCGATCTTCCCCATTTGGGCTAAGGCATCTCTTTGCAAGCTCTGCAACTGCATTTACTTGCTCCTGGTTTCCCTTATTTAAAATTCGATCCTCAAGAAGTTGGGACAAATTGTTTGCTTTCATCGAGGAAAGGAAAAATGTTGCTAGATTCCTTTGTTCTTCAGATCTATTGAAACAAATGGATTTTCTCCGGTTAAGAGTTCTACAACAACTACACCAAAGCTGTAAACATCACTTTTTGCTTTGTCAACCTGACTTGTATTAAAGTATTCGGGATCCAAATATCCTAATGTACCTTGAACCAATGTGTCTACCCATGTTTGATCTAGAGGAACTAGTGATGCTCCAAAATCTGATACTTTCGCAGTGTATTTTTCATCAAGCAATATGTTAGCAGACTTTATATCTCTATGAATAATAGGTGTAGAGGCAGCAGAGTGTAAATATGAAAGTGCATTTGCAATTTCGGTAGCAATTGTCAAACGACTTCCCCAAGAAATAGTGGAAAAACCGTTCTTGTCATGGATATGTTCAGCAAGGGTGCCATTGGGAACGTATTCATATACAAGCAAAGGAACCAGTTTCTAAACAACAACCTAAGAGTTTTACTACGTTTCGATGATTAATTTGAGTTAAAATAATAACCTCATTTATGAATTGCTCAATTTGACTCTGGTCGACTATTTTCGCCTTCTTAATGGCAACTATGCGGTTATCAAATAAGGTTCCCTTGTAAACTGTACCGAACCCTCCTCGTCCAAGAACTTGTTGTTCATCATAATTGTTGGTTGCCAGTTTTAACTCTTATGACGTGAAGATCCTTGTTGATTCTATCCCACCGTCTTGGGAGGATAATTGGTGTCTTAACAGTAATCCACCGTTTTGTTGAAAGAATCTCTTTTTAACCTTGCGTAGCTTTTGGTTCTTTAGGATTATGTATAAAAATACAGCGCAGAGGATCAAAAAGAGTAACCCAAAGCCGATACCTGCAGATCAGTTGCTCAAATTATATAAGCATGCATTTTGTTGCCTCAGTGAATTAGCGTAATAAGTACTACTAGACACGTACCAAGAGCTGCTTTTATTACTGGAAATTTGGTAGTACAACCACTTCCGTCTTTCCTTCCATCGCCATGACTGCCTGGTGGGCAAGAGCAACTATAATTTCCATCGGTATTAGTACAGGCTCCAATGCAGGGGTAGTTGAATTGATCTTCACACTCGTTTATATCTGTTAATGGAGATATTCTAGTACCGATGAGTACGTATAAGATAAAAGATGCATGCATGTATACAAAAATTATTATTACGGTATGCATTATCTTTGACCATTGATTTATTTTGCTGGAATCACTCTTAAAATCGAATATGAACGTACGTACCTTGACATCCAGGTTTAAGATAGGGGTTTCCTGCGTAACCTTTTGTGCAAGTACAACGGTATCCTGGATTGTTCACTGTCTCGATACAATTACTATTATTCTGGCACGCATAAGTTTCCGGGTTTACTTGAGCTTGTTCACAAGTCTTATCTCCTATAGCCCAGTCGAGCACCACCGGTATGACCTTGGTGCCTTTGTGTAAAGATCCATTCAAACGAAGATCCGATGCTTCAACCGTGAATTGCCCTACCTCGGCCAAAAATGCGAAGTTGCAGGTACCGTAAGATGAAATTGGAGGACTTCCTTGTAAGACATCATTCAGTTCGTAAACTATTCTTTTCAAACCCTTTGAAACAGCTATCTGGCAACAAGCACCACCGGTGCCGGTGCAAGCCCCAACGTTCACATTATTGCTAGTCTGACATCTCGATGCACATGAATCAGTACTTGTAGCGGTTTCGTTATCTCCTGAGAGCCCAATCATTGTAGCGTTGGTTTCACAACCAATCCCAAAAAACATGTTTTTCTTGTATGATACTGTAAACGCAGTTTGAACCATGGCAATACCGTGTTTATTATGGCCAGACTGAAACAGGTATCCAGATTCATCGTAACACAAGTAGGCTGCGATGGTTCCGACACGCATTTCCATCTCTGATATACTTAAAATTTCTACTGTACCGTTTGCAGAGAAGAGTTTGGGAGGATCATATGAAGTATTGCATCTCATGTTGTATCCAGATTTGTTACCAACTGCAGCTGGATCAATAAAGCAGCCATCACCTATACCAAATGGGTATGGAACGCTAATATTCCTGCATTTTGATTGGCAGCCTGGTTTTGCCTGTAAAAATGTCGATGATTCCGCGAATGTTGATGATGATATTACAAATATCAAGGAAATTATAATCTGCAAGGCTAAGAAGAGAAATCTCTGATACATTTTGATTAAATTCCCTCTACTTTAATTATTATTGTAGCCAAATAAATATGTTATTTGCTTGATTAATGAGTAACATCAGAAACTGTTGAATTACATGAAGATGAATTGATCAATTAAGGATACAAACTTGTGTAGTTGTAGGAGCTTAATTGAAATTCTTAACCAAGCCAAGTTGACCTTACCTGTGTAAGAAAATTAATATTAAAAATATGAAAACACTGAGCGCACGTTTGTGCTTGCACCCTCCAAAACCGACGTGCTCAATTACACCTCTTCGCACTAAAAACTATTATGATCCTATGATCATTTTCTACGGTATCCCAAATTCCTGATACACACATGAAATGATTTACTTATTTAGTATTTTCTGTACAAAACATCTGTCATTGGACTAGACGTGCAATCATTATTTTTCATGAGTCTTAGTTTCTTTTTTGACAAATAACCGAATATCCCAAAAAACTTAAACTACCTCTTCTTCTTTTTCATTAATTCCTTTTACAAATCTTCAAATACAAATCAATTTTTTAGTAGATTTTTGTGTGTTGCCTAGATTTACTCTAATACTCCTCCGTTACTTTTTAATAGGATAGTTTCTATAAATAAATATTTCAAAAAAATAGGCTGGTTTCCTAGTTGGGAAAGTCAAATGTTACTTTAGTTTTTAGGGACCACTTTTCTGTTAACTTCTTTTGATGACAAGTGTCATGTGGACTATTTCACTTTACTTCTTTTGCTGACAAGTGTCCATTTCAATTCACTTCTTTTATTGACAAGTGTAATGAGGACCACTTTCAATGATTAGTTTTCTTAATTTCCTTAATTTTCTCTAAAAACCAAACCAGCCTATTAAAAAGTAACGAAGAGAGTATTAATTAGGGTAAATTTGGGTAACATTTAAATTAGATTTTTACACTTTTAATAAAACTTGTCCTTGTTTTACAGAGATCTTATAGTCAGGTTTTGTATACATTTCTCCTGATCGTCTTTTAGTGGATGACTATTGTCATTATGAAGAATATAATAGCCTTAATAGCACTTTGTTAACATGTGATGGTATGTTCATGCATATTGTTGACGACAATTTCCTCCGGCTTGACGTAGGTCTCTGCAACTCGATACAAGATACATGACTACCAGTTCTAATCGTGATTACGTGTTATGTGCTTATTACTCCTTGCTATAAGAGCATCAGATTTGAAGAAGTTATCCAAATGGTTGGAAAGAGTTCCAAAAATCATCCCTAAGAAAACATCTGATTTCTATTTGAATATGTACGCAATACTTTTAATGTGTGCTAGATCTTCTATATTAGGGGTTCTCATTAAATGTATTTTTTATTATTCTTTGTTGATGATGTATGAATTTCTGTCACTTGTTGGCATTTTATTAATATAATTACTCTAGGGGCTCTGTTTAGCCCCTTGTTCCGTCGGGAAAAAAAAATCATTATTTTCCACGGCTAGAGTCATTTCACTCTCAACCATTAAAATTTTGCCACCTCATGTCCTAGATTTGGATCAAGGAGTTTTGTCTCGGATATGAGAGGGTCGCATTATTTTACAGTTGTTGATGGTGGTTTTTAGCTTAGGGTTAAAATCGTAAAACACTAAACCCTAGCAGACAGTGATGTCACAACATTTAAAGTAACAAGCATTTACTAGGCACATTTACTGAAACCTTTAATGTGTCCCTAAATAATTAGGGGGTATCTTTTTCAAATTAGGGTTACGACAAGCCAAACCCTAATTCCCACGTGTGCCAATGGCAAATCATGCCGACCACACCGACCGCGCCAAAGCATGCCAACCATACTAGCCGCACCTCTGTGCTAATGGCAAATCATGCCAGCCACACCGACCGCGCCAAAGCATGCCAACCATGCTAGCCGCACCTCTGTGCCAATGGAAAATCATGCCATCCACACCGACCGCGCCAAAGCATGCAAGCCATGCTAGCCTCACCTCTGTGCCAATGGCAAATCATGCCAGCCACACTGACCGCGCCAAAGCATGCCAACCATGCTAGCCGCACCTCTGTGCCAATGGCAAATCATGCCAGCCATACCGACCGCGCCAAAGCATGCCAACCATGCTAGCCGCACCTCTGTGCCAATGGCAAATCATGCCAGCCACATCGACCGCGCCAAAGCATGCCAACCATGCTAGACGCACCTCTATGCCAATGGCAAATCATGCTAGCCACACTAACCGCGCCAAAGCATGCCAACCATGCTAGCCGCACCTCTGTGCCAATGACAAATCATGCCAGCCACACCGACCGCGCCAAAGCATGCCAACCATGCTAGCCGCACCTCTGTGCCAATGGCAAATCATGCCAGCCACACCGACCGCCCCAAAGCATGCCAACCATGCTAGCCGCACCTCTATGCTAATGGCCAATCATGCCAGCCACACCGACCGCGCCAAAGCATGCCAACCATGCTAGCCGCACCTCTGTGCCAATGGCAAATCATGCCAGCCACACCGATCGTGCCAAAGCATGCCAACCATGCTAGCCGCACCTCTGTGCCAATGGAAAATTATGCCAGCCACACCGACCGCGCCAAAGCATGCCAACCATGCTAGCCGCACCTCTGTGTCAATGGAAAATCATGCCAGCCACACCGACCGCGCCAAAGCATGCCAACCATGCTAGACGCACCTCTGTGCCAATGGAAAATCATGCCAGCCACACCGACCGCGCCAAAGCATGCCAACCATGATAGCCACACCTCTGTGACAATGGCAAATCATGCCAGCCACATCGACCGCGCCAAAGTATGCCAGCCATGCTAGCCGCACCTCCGTGCCAATGGAAAATCATGCCAGCCACACCTACTGCGCCATGCCAAACGCACCTCGCCATGGCCCCATGCCGCGCCACCATACTGGCCTTCACTACGCGGCTATCAAAACGAAGGCGTGCAATAATCAACTGTTGCCCTTCAATCCCAGGAGCAAATCCTGGCCGTCTAAGGTTACCAAACGACCTTTGCCCCAAAACCCTAGCTTGGTCACGCACCTAGCCCAAGCTAGTCACGCTATGCGCCTATGGCAAGCCCTTGGCCCCACATGCCAAGCCAAAACCGCACCTAGCCCAAGCTAGCCAAGCTATACGCCCATGGCAAACCCTTGGCCCCACATTCAAAGACAAAACCGCACCTATCCCAAGCTAGCCACGCCATACGCCCATGGAAAACCCTTGGCCCCACATGCCAAGCCAAACCAAACCTAGCCAAGCTAGCCGCGCCATGCCAAACACACTTTGCCTTGGCCCTAGCCATGCTAGTCACATCATGCCAAGCCAAAAGCCCTTGCCTTGGCCTTAGCCACGCCATACTCCCTTGACAAACCCTTGGCCCCACATGCCAAGCCAAAATCGCACCTAGCCAAAGCTAGCCGCGCCTAAGGCGAACCCTTGGCCACACATGCCAAGCCTAACCACACCCTAGCCGCGCCACCTTGTTGGCCTTCCCTACACGACCACCAAAACGAAGGCGTGCAACAATCAACGGCTGCCCTTCAATCCCAGGAGCAAATCCTAGCCATCCAAGGTTACTAGACGACACATGGTAACCTTTGGCCCAAAAACCTAAGTTTGGCCACGCCAAACCTTGGCATGCCAACGACATGCCAACCTAGCCGCGCAACCACGTTGGCCCTCACTACGCGGCTACCAAAACGAAGGCGTGCAACAATCAACGGTTGCCCTTCAATCCCAGGAGCAAATTCTATCCATCCAAGGTTACCAGATGACACATGGTAAACTTTGGCCCGAAAACCTAAGTTTGGCTACGCCAAAACTTGCCATGCCAACCTAGCCGCGCCACCACGTTGGCCCTCACTACGCGGCTACCAAAACGAAGGCGTGCAACGATCAACGGTTGCCCCTCCTCTCAAGATGCAAAATCTCGACCGTCGAAGGTCACCAGGCTGGCAAGTTTCCGAGCTTGACTTGCCAAGCCACAACAACGTGCTACATGTTTTCCAAAACATTCGAGACATCAACACAAACTGGGGGATCCTCTTTGGGTATTGGTTTGGCGGTTTACAGCGTGCGGCGTACACTACGCCCGTCATAAGGAAGTGTCATAAGAGTGAGGAGGTTAGTAAATACGGGAAGTTATGTGTGAAACGTTCATGGGACATAAAGCACATGCGTTAACAACTTTATAGGGCATCAATTCCATAACGTTAGCAGTTTCATGAAAACCAGTTTCATGCGTTAACCACTTTATGGAACTGTTTATGGGTAAAAATCGTTTCTGTCGATTTCGGTAAATTCGGTGGGTGAGTGAGAAACTGGTTCAAACCCTAAACAAATGTGCTGCACGTGAGCAATTTATAGATTCGAGAGATTAATCTGTACAAGTCCGGCCTAAACCAAGAAATGGCCGTTCCAGGACTTGCTTCGGTCACAAAGTGGAGGAGAAGGGTTGATTTGGGGAGGAAGCAAAGAAAGGTGTTGAGGAGAGTAGTATCTCGACTTGTATCGAAAGTGAAAGCTTAGGAAGCTTGCAAGAGATGAAAGCTTTTGGGAGAGCTTGCAAAGTTGCCTTTACGAGAGTGTAAGTGTAGTATATTTCTCGACCGAGACTTGTTGTCCGGTGGAAATAGGTAAGACCTATTTATACAAGTCGAGATTGAAACGTACTCCTGGCCTCATGAAGGAAGAGAGTAAAGGGTGAAATAATGGGAGGAGGTGGTAACCGCATGGTTTAATGGGCGAAAACGTTTTTCACCATTATTTCCTCTTTTATTTGACCGCTTTATTCCTTTTCACGCTTTCTTAATGTGAGCGTAGTGTACGCCGCATCTTTGTGACCGCCAAACCAAAACCCTAAAGAAGCATCCCCGGTTTGTGTCGATGTCTCGAGTGTTGGTTGCATCTTGAGTGCAAGTGGCGCTGCTAGTGGCGCGTGTGGCATGTGCCAATGGCATGTGCGGAATGCCTTGGTGGTAGGTTGCACGGTTTGAAAGTTAGGTTACCAGCGTGTGTGTTTGGCATGTGCCAATGGCATGTGCGGAATGCCTTGGTGGTAGGTTGCACGGTTTGCAAGTTAGGCTACCAGCGTGTGTGTTTGGCATGTGCCGATGGCATGTGCGAGAATGCCTTGGTGGTAGGTTGCACGGTTTGCAAGTTAGGCTACCAGCGTGTGTGTTTGGCATGTGGCATGTGCCAATGGCATGTGCGGAATGCCTTGGTGGTAGGTTGCACGGTTTGCAAGTTAGGCTACCAAAGCGTGTGTGTTTGGCATGTGCCGATGGCATGTGCGGAATGCCTTGGTGGTAGGTTGCACGGTTTTGCAAGTTAGGCTACCAGCGTGTGTGTTTGGCATGTGCGGAATGCCTTGGTGGTAGGTTGCACGGTTTGCAAGTTAGGCTACCAGCGTGTGTGTTTGGCATGTGCCGATGGCATGTGCGGCCATGTTGACCTAGTTGCAAGTCTTGCAAACCTAGGGCGCTATGTTGGGCGTGGGCCAAAGGCATAGCGGCTTAGAAATATGGCTTGCGACACGTGTTGGCATGTGCCAATGGCACGTGCGGCCATGTTGACCTAGTTTCAAGTCTTGCAAACCTAGGGCGCTATGTTTTGGCGTGGGCCAAAGGCATAGCGGCTTAGAAATATGGCTTGCGGCACGTGTTGGCATGTGCCAATGGCACGTGCCATGTTGACCTAGTTGCAAGTCTTGCAAACCTAGGGCGCTATGTTTGGCGTGGGCCAAAGGCATAGTGGCTCGGAAATATGGCTTGCGGCTCGTGTTGGCATGTGCCAATGGCACGTGCGGCCATGTTGACCTAGTTGCAAGTCTTGCAAACCTAGGACACTAAATTGGGCGTGGGCCAAAGGCATAGCGTCTTAAAAATATGGCTTGCGGCACGTGTTGGCATGTGCCAATGGCACATGCGGCCATGTTGACCTAGTTGCAAGTCTTGCAAACCTAGGGCGCTATGTTGGGCGTGGGCCAAAGGCATAGCGGCTTAGAAATATGGCTTGCGGCACGTGTTGGCATGTGCCAATGGCACGTGCGGCCATGTTGACCTAGTTGCAAGTCTTGCAAACCTAGGGCGCTATATTTGGCGTGGGCCAAAGGCATAGCGGCTTGGAAATATGGCTTGCGACATGTGTTAGCATGTGCCAATGGCACGTGCAGCCATGTTGACCTAGTTGCAAGTCTTGCAAGCCTAGGGCGCTATATTTGGCGTGGGCCAAAGGCATAGCGGCTTAGAAATATGGCTTGCGACACGTGTTGGCATGTGCCAATGGCACGTGCAGCCATGTTGACCTAGTTGCAAGTCTTGCAAGCCTAGGGCGCTATATTTGGCGTGGGCCAAAGGCATAGCGGCTTAGAAATATGGCTTGCGGCACGTGTTGGCATGTGCCAATGGCACGTGCGGCCATGTTGACCTAGTTGCAAGTCTTGCAAACCTAGGGCGCTATATTTGGCGTGGGCCAAAGGTATAGCGGCTTGGAAATATGGCTTGCGACACGTGTTGGCATGTGCCAATGGCACATGCAGCCATGTTGACCTAGTTGCAAGTCTTGCAAGCCTAGGGCGCTATATTTGGCGTGGGCCAAAGGCATAGCGGCTTGGAAATATGGCTTGCGACACGTGTTGGCATGTGCCAATGGCACGTGCAGCCATGTTGACCTAGTTGCAAGTCTTGCAAGCCTAGGGCGCTATATTTGGCGTGGGCCAAAGGCGTAGCGGCTTTGGAAATATGGCTTGCGACACGTGTTGGCATGTGCCAATGGCACGTGCAGCCATGTTGACCTAGTTGCAAGTCTTGCAAGCCTAGGGCGCTATAATTGGCGTGGGCCAAAGGCATAGCGGCTTGGAGATTTGGCATTGTTGCCATGGTGCGCATGTGCGGCTTGGTTTGGCATTGTTGCCATGGTGCGCTGATATGCGGCTTGGTTTGGCATTGTTGCCATGGTGCGCGGGGTGCGGCTTGGTTTGGCATTGTTGCCATGGTGATGGGTGCGGCTTGATTTGGCATTGTTGCCATGGTGCGCAGTATGCGGCTTGGTTTGGCATTGTTGCCATGGTGCGCAGGGTGCGGCTTGATTTGGCATTGTTGCCATGGTGCGTAGTATGCGGCTTGGTTTGGCATTGTTGCCATGGTGCACAGTATGCGGCTTGGTTTGGCATTGCTGCCATGGTGCGCAGGGTGCGGCTTGGTTTTGGAATTAGGGTTCTGTGTTGAAAACCCTAATCTGGTATTTTGAAAAAATACCCCTATTAATTATTTACACCTGAGTTAAATGCTCTTAGCTAATGTGTTGCGGGTAACACTAGGTCATAGGGTTTTACGATTTTACCCCTTGTCTAAAAACCACCATCAACATTAACTCCCTTGCTTAGCTCGGAACAGGGGCTTTGTTGCGAGGTAAGCATAAGATGGTGACAAACTATTAACAACAAACCGTAAAGAAAATTGAAGGGGGCTTGTCTGACCTTTTATAAATAGGATTTGGAATCCTTGACTCTGGTAGTTTTGCACAAGTCAGGAGGCTGGCACAATTGGTGGGCCCGGTGCAGCTTGGGCGACGTTGGGAAGTTGGCGTGAGTTGGGAAACTGAGTGTGCTAGCTGGTGGGACCGGCGCGAAGTGTAGAAGCCGTGCGTGCTTGCAGGCGTGACTTGGGCGGCATTGAGAAGTCGCAATTGGTGGGGGCCGGTCCAACTTGGAAACCATGCTTGCAGGCGTGACTTGGGCGGCATTGAGAAGTCGCAATTGGTGGGGCCGGTCCAACTTGGAAACCATGCTTGCAGGCGTGACTTGGGCGGCATTGGGAAGTCGCACCCTTTGTGGGCCCGTTTCTTACACGCGTGATTTTGGTAAAAGGGAAATCCTTCCCTATTTCAAAATCTTTCACGCCTATATATATATAAAGCCCCTTTTTCCCCATTCTGCGCTTTATTCTTTCCTCTTTTCATACTAGCGGCAAAGAGAGACCGGCTTCCAGGTATGTCTTCGAGTACTTTTCTCTATCTTTTTTTTTTCTTTTCACGTGGGTGTAAACCTTAAGAGTAGGTGCTTCCAAAATCCTTGCATATGATTCCTTGGCGTTCCTCTTGTAGAGAATATAGTATGTATGCAACCAAGGGAATACATCATATATTGTTTGAACCCGTAGGAAATATTGCATATATGAATTTTCGGTCCTGAAAGAAATATTTCAACCCCGAAGAAAAATCTTGCGTGTGTATTTTGAACCCGTAGAGGATGCTCTGTATATAATTCTGAACCCGAAGAACGATACTGTAGGCGTATTTGAGCCCGTATGAAAAACTGCATGTGTATTTCGAACCCGTAGAGAACCCTGTATGAATCCCGAAGAAGAATACTGTGTATATGCTTCATATGACTTCGAACCCGTAGGAAATATTGTATATATGATTTTGCTTCTTGAAAGAAGTATCACGCGCGCAGTTTTGAACCAATAGAAAAATGCTCCATATATATTTTTGAACCCGAAGAAGGATACTGTAGACACACTTGTACCCGTATAAAATGCCGCGCATATAGTTTCGAACCCGAAGAAAAATACTGCGTATATAGTCTTGAACCCGAGTAAAATACCGTGTATATAGTCTTGAACCCAAATAAAACACTGTATGTAACACCCCGTGTTTTTAGCATGGCGCATGCTAAAAGATGTGCCATTTGCTTGTGATGAAGCTTCATCCAAAGCTTCCGCGGCGTGAAAAAGGTGGATTGGGTTAGGGCCAATACCGCGCCAAAATGGCGTATTATGTTTGGCATTTGGCCGAGGGACAATATTGCATCATCATGATGCATTAGGCCAGTTGGGTAAGTGGCCTTGAGCTTACAGCGTAATCATTGCGCATTATGAGAGTTATTGGCCAACAACCAATATCGCACAATCATTGTGCATCAGACCAGAGAGGGCTGGTCGAGAGAATATTGCATAATCATTATGCGATAGGCCAAAGAGAATGTCGCATAATCATTGTGCGGCGAGACGGAACGAGTGGTGCACGATCATTGTGCAACAGAACGGAAACTCGGCAATCATTGCCGGTCATTCGGAAATTCAAGGCAACGGCCATGAATAGTGAAGCATGTCAATATGCTCCCCTTTTCATACTTGCAGAAATTCCATTAAGACATATATAGGGAGGGGTAGTTGGTTGAAGGTGCATATGCGGACTATGTACCAAGTAAGTTTCATAGCTTAATGGGAAGAGCATAAATGATGCCTAAGGCTCATTTATAGTTGCGTAGCCTTTCAAAGAGGGTATTTGATGCGTTGGCATCACTATGCCACGGCGCGGACCCGATGATGCATAATCATTATGCATCTTGGCGGAATGGCCTATACGAACCAGGCCATTCCGTTTTTGCTAGGCCATGACCTTGCAAACGATTTGGTTTAAGTTTCTGTCCCTTCACGGATGAACTACGATTACGTGCTTGATCCCTTTAGAGTAGGGAAGGTGCGTAGGCGCCGCAATGAGTTGCGGCATTGTCGGTCCAAAGCACGTTGGCCCCTCATATCATCTAAGCTTGGTAGCTCGACGCAAGAGATGATTGTGTCCAGACTTGATGAGGCTTAGTTGCATGCCAGTAAGTGGATGCTCATACTTCCTATCAAGTTATAAAGAGATGTTAAGCGAGGTAACGTGGGAAATGGCAAGGGTTTGGTGTGGCCTACGCTAAAGTCTAAGGCTTATGCCTGGACAAGACACGGCAATGTGACGGTTGCTCGGCTAGCTAGGAAATTCATTTATGAATTCCCTACGTAAAGGTAAAGCCGAGAGACGCATGAAAAATGCATTGGCATTGGCCTTATGGCCTTAAACCCTTTTGCGGGACAAGGGTAAGTTGGAGCGGTGTGGAAGCTAAGTTAGGCTGCGTCATGCTCCACGAGCATGCTTGCAAGGGCAATTGGACGTGCATTTGCCTAGCTTTGAGGCCCGGATCGTAGCTTCGTCATGGCGCACCAAGGGAGATTACGGCTGCGGGGCAACGCGCCAAAGGCGTAATTTTCCGGTCCGTCACGAGATGGTATCGAGCAAGTTAGAAAACTCTAGGGACTTGTGCGGGGTGGACTCATTAGCGAGTATTTTCCTTAACGGAAAAACTTTAAGTTGGAGAGTAGGCCAACTTTTGCGAATCGAGTTGAGCTTGTATAAGTCTTTGTGAGTTTGCCGAGGCCTCTGTGGCACCCCGCTTACGAGCATCGGAAGACCGTATGGGACGGTGGGTAGACAATGGGACCGATCATCCCCACACGTTGGCACCGGCCAAGGGTGTGCGTTGTCGAGCCGGCTAGCATCCCACTTACGAGTGGCAACCGGTAAATCCGTCGGGGACGGTGGCTTGCATCCAAGCGCACCGGCATTAGAGATTGGTCCTCACGGTGTTGCGTTGAGTTTTTCCTTGTCATTTCGATGACATCTTTCAACTTTGTGAACCTTAGGGACTTCGAGTGCGTAGTATGGGATGCGCATTCGGGATACCTTGTCGAGATATCCTCTTGGTGCAGCCAATTGCGATTCTTGGTTTAGTTGTGGGCACTTTTGGATCCCTGGGCGGGTGGTATGGGACATGTGCTCGGAAGGTCTAAATTGTTGTTCATGACAACTTGAAGAAACCCGTGATTTCGAGCATCGGTATGGGACTTTGCTCATGGAATCCAACTCGAAGAGATTGTCCACAATAGCTTTGGTTTTGAATTTGGGGACGAAATTCTTTGAAGGGTGTGATAATGTAACACCCAGTGTTTTTAGCATGGCGCATGCTAAAAGATGCGCCATTTGCTTGTGATGAAGCTTCATCCAAAGCTTCGCAGCGTGAAAAAGGTGGATTGGGTTAGGGCCAATCCGCGCCAAAAATGGCGTACTATGTTTGGCATTTGGCGAGGGACAATATTGCATCATCATGATGCATTAGGCCGATTGGGTAAGTGGCCTTGAGCTTACGAGCGTAATCATTGCGCATTATGAGAGTTATTGGCCAACAACCAATATCGCACAATCATTGTGCATCGGACCGAGAGAGGGCTGGTCGAGAGAATATTGCATAATCATTATGCGATAGGCCAAAGAGAATGTCGCATAATCATTGTGCGGCGCAGACGGAGCGAGTGGTGCACAATCATTGTGCAACAGAACGGAAACTCGGCAATCATTGCGGTCATTCGAGAAATTCATGGCAACGGCCATGAATAGTGAAGCATGTCAATATGCTCCCCTTTTCATACTTGTAGAAATTCCATTAAGACATATATAGGGAGGGGTAGTTGGTTGAAGGTGCATATGCGGACTATGTACAAGTAAGTTTCATAGCTTAGTTAGGAAGAGCATAAATGATGCCTAAGGCTCATTTATAGTTGCGTAGCCTTTCGAAGAGGGTATTTGATGCGTTGGCATCACTATGCCACGGCGCGGACCCGATGATGCATAATCATTATGCATCTTGGCGGAATGGCCTATACGAACCAGGGCCATTACCGTTTTTGCTAGGCCCATGACCTTGCAAACGATTTGGTTTAAGTTTTGTCCCTTCACGGATGAACTACGGTGCTGTGCTTGATCCCTTTAGAGTAGGGAAGGGTACGTAGGCAGCCCAATGAGTTGCGGCATTGTCGGTCCGAACGTTGGCCCCTCATATCATCTAAGCTTGGTAGCTCGACGCAAGAGATGATTGTGGCCGGACTTGATGAGGCTTAGTTGCATGCCGGTAAGTGGATGCTCATACTTCCTATCAAGTTATAAAGAGATGTTAAGCGAGGTAACGTGGGAAATGGCAAGGGTTTGGTGTGGCCTACGCTAAAGTCTAATGTATATAGTCTTGAACCCGAATAAAATACTGTGTATATAGTCTTGAAGCCGAATAAAATACGTCCTCCTTCCCCTTTCTTCTTTTTTTTTTTTTTTGGGCGTGATTATGTGTCAGGGAGATAACTTCGTCTTTCTCCATTTGTTTTGTGCAGATATCTTATTACCAAATTGTTATGAAGGAATTCGATAAGATGTTACCTGAACCACATTTCACTTTGTCGAAGGATGCTCATAATTCCAAACCGAACACAGATGATGAATTCTTCACTAGAGCCCTCGCCCCTGCTCGGAAGAATCACCCAGGTTTCGTGCCAATTTTGCTAACCGGTGGTGAGGATGACAGGAAGACACGTTCGGTTCGCCCCAGAGCACCATTCGGTTCTGTCTTCATAAAGGGGTATATTCCTCTTCCAACATTGACTTCAGGATGTGTCAAAGTCCATTGCGTTCTTTTGACAGATGGGTTGAGTTCATGGTGAGCGAGGAACGTATAAATACCAACTTGACTCAAGCGCAGGTCATTGATGCTGTCAAGACTTCAGTAAATCTCCAGATTAGGAAGGACATCCCAGGCTTGGTTGCTTTCATCTCCAGATGGTGTTCGGACACCCATACAATCATATGTAGATGGGGTGAGATAACTTTCTCCTTGGAGAGTGTGGCTCTCTTGCTGAATCTTCCAGTAACTGGGAATCTTAGAATCCAATTATCTGAAAGTGAGGTGAAGATGCGGGATGACCTGGCCGCTAAGTTGGGGGATTTCGCTCGGAAAGACTCCATTGCGAAGTCGAAGGACTCTGCCCGGAAAGAGGATGAAAGGTGCCCTTACGGTTGGTGGATATCTCAATGGTTTCCGGACGAGTTGAAGCTGAAACGTAAAAGCGGTGATCTTCATGTCGCAGCATTTTTGGCTCTCTGGTTGTCTAGAGACATTTTTGATGACGGTTACGGCAAGAAGGGAATAAGACCAGAGTTGTTAGCGATTCTTTGTGAAGTTGGCAAAGGGTGAAGTTCTTCCCATTGGCAAGGCTGTTCCTTGGTTCCCTGTATGTGCATCACGGATCACCTAGTTGCAAACATGCGAGTTTCGAATGGTTTCATGAAAGTGGATTCATATGTGCACGTTGCCTTTCTCGCAAGTCGGCTATGGGAGCACTTTGAGAAGTATGCTCAAACTGTTGCCTTCGCTTCCCGTGAGTTGGGGTGGCTCCCGAATTCTTCGATGGGTGAACAGGCGTCCAAGAGTTGGCGTGAGCTTGGTTAGTTTTCTTGATAAGTTGCATGAAATTAACTTTCGTCCATGGGGGCCGATCCATAAGTCAGTGACTCAAATGGACACCTTTGCTTCTGCTCCGCTCACGTCTTTGTCTTCGATGACGATTTGAGTGTTGGTGAAAACCTGTTCATTCAGAGCTGCTCGCCCGGTTATATACCGTCTTTCTTCGTGGGATCTTTCCAGATAGCTGCTTATAATATTGACCGTTCTGCTCGTCACATGGGTTTCGATCAAGGGGTTCCTCTTGTTTACCGGCCGGTGATCCCTAAGGATTCGTTGCGTGTCGCCCTTGGACCTTGATGCCCTTGAGCAGGGTATCCGTCTTCCCTTCTTTCAAATGGGAAGAGTAACCCGACGACCTTCGGCTATAATGAGTTTTGGTGCGACGAGTTTATTATGATCCGAGATTTTGTGAATAACGTGGTGGAAAACGTTCGTTGCAAACCTTCCCCAGCAGTTTTGAAGATGTATCCAATGTTGAGAGATCCCAAGCGAAAGTTGCCTAGCAATTCGGAAAGTCCCCAGGCCAAAGAACGGAGAACGAAGAATCGTGCTGGCGGGTTCCGGACGGTTTCACAAGATCTTCCCACGGCTCTTGTGTCTTTCAGTTCTTACAATAACCAGGTATGTGTCGCTTCTTCATTGGTTTGTCTCAAAACACGTGAATTTCGGCTGAGAACATGTGTCTTGTTTCCTTCGAGGGCTTTCGGTAGTGTTAATGCTTTTCGTTGCCCTTGCACGTTGCCGGAGACGGCAGTTTCTTCAAGGAATTTCGGTGGCACTGAGCCTACTCATAGCGGTGATGAGTCAGAGAAAGAAGAAAGTTCAACAAGCGAGAGTAATTCCTCTGGCAGCGCTGGTTCTTCTTCTGGAAGCGGTTCGGTGAGTTTCGCGTTTCTTTTCTTCCTTCTTCTTCTGTTTCTTCTTTTGAAAAAATGTCTAACTCAAGTTTTCAGGAGGAATCCGGTTCGGAGGACGATTCTGGGGTGGAGTCACATGAAAACTTGCCTTTGGTGACCACCGCTGGTGACTTGGAGATGGGAGTTAGCCAATTGCCGGGTACAGACGTGGTTCAAACGGTGGATGATTCTCTGATGGTTGTTGCCGTAGACATGGAAGAAGACCCTTTGTGAGTCGTGAGGCCACTTGCAGGCGCCATTTTTGATCCCCCGTACTTGGTTCCTTATCCAGGTCATGTGCTGGTTGGCAGCTTTAGCGTGCCGGCTAAGCATGAGGTGTTGTATACCAGAATCTGGGAGAAGCACGGACATATGGCTACAACCAAGAAAGTCACTAGTCGATTTGCGCTGGTTAAGCGTGTGGAAGAGGCTTTGTCTTCCATCGAGGATATGCGTGAGGTGATTTGGTCACACCATTTCGAAGACATTATTGCCGATTGGGAGCACCATCGCGACGTGTGCGTAGAAAAGGAGTTCAACACTTCGTGGTTTGTCGAAGGCCTTCGAGATCCAAAAGTTGAAAGATGCAGCAATCGAAAGCCTTTCCGCCGAGGAGATCGCCCGACAGGATATGGAACTCGAAAAGCTTTCCAAGATGTTGACTATGAAGAGAGCGGCTCTTGAAGACGCAAAGTTGACTTTCTCCAAGAAGAGCAGACTTCTGTTGGACGATTTTCCTTGAACGTTTCTCGTTAAACTTTCATTTAGGTTCTTTTTTTGAAAGACATTGGATGTCTGGTTCAAAACTTGACCTTTGATAGACAGCTGGTAGCTTTTTAGGGTGTTGGATTATTTCTGGGATGAATGGTTTTGGTAATATCACTCTGATTATGTTTTGGGAAAAGAATATTGTTTTTATGAGAGTGTGTGCTAGCAATAGGCACAAGACTCAGTAGTATGACGGTTTTACTAAGAACCTAAAAATAGATTGTATATCTTGCCCAGTCTGAATTTACTCACTTCATAGGTTTTGCGAACACGCCCCTCTCCATGTAAAAGGCGGTTTTGATGGCGGTTTCTTTGGTAACATGATTGACAAGTCCCCAATCGCTGGTAGCATCTTCGGCGATTGAGTAATATCATCTTCAGCAAGTCCCCGGTTTTCTTGTGTAGTTTTTACAACTAGTAACCGGGTCGTCTGGTAGTTGAGTCGGATTGAGTCGCCTTCCCCTACCATCTTGACATCTGGGTCGAAGAACGAGATCGACAATTTGTAGGCCGATAGATCAATCCTCCCATTGTGGTCGCCAATTGTTTATAGGTAAAAATCGTTTCGCCGATTTCGGTAAATTCGGTAGGTGAGTGAGAAACTGGTTCAAACCCTAAACAAATGTGTTGCACGTGAGCACTTTATAGATTCGAGAGATCAATGCATACAAGTCGGCCTAAACCAAGAAATGGCCGTTCCAGACTTGCTTCGGTCACAAAGTGGAGGAGAAGGGTTGATTTAGGGAGGGAAGCAAAGAAAGGTGTTGAGGAGAGTAGTATCTCGACTTGTATCAGAAAGTGAAAGCTTAGGAAGCTTGCAAGAGATGAAAGCTTTTTGGGAGAGCTTGCAAAGTTGCCTTTCTGAGAGTGTAAGTGTAGTATATTTCTCCTACCGAGACTTGTTGTCGGTGGAAATAGGTAAGACCTATTTATACAAGTCGAGATTGAAACGTACCCTGGCCTCATGAAGGAAGAGAGTAAAGGGTGAAATAATGGGAGGAGGTGGTAACCGCATGGTTTAATGGGCGAAAACGTTTTTCACCATTATTTCCTCTTTTATTTGACCGCTTTATTCCTTTTCACGCTTTCTTAATGTGAGCGTAGTGTACGCTGCATCTTTGTGACCGCCAAACCAAAACCCTAAAGAAGCACCCCCAGTTTGTGTCGATGTCTCGAGTGTTGGTTGCATCTTGAGTGCAAGTGGCGCTGCTAGTGGCGCGTGTGGCATGTGCCAATGGCATGTGCGGAATGCCTTGGTGGTAGGCTGCACGGTTTGCAAGTTAGGTTACCAGCGTGTGTGTTTGGCATGTGCCAATGGCATGTGCGGAATGCCTTGGTGGTAGGTTGCACGGTTTGCAAGTTAGGCTACCAGCGTGTGTGTTTGGCATGTGCCGATGGCATGTGCGGAATGCCTTGGTGGTAGGTTGCACGGTTTGCAAGTTAGGCTACCAGCGTGTGTGTTTGGCATGTGCCAATGGCATGTGCGGAATGCCTTGGTGGTATGTTGCACGGTTTGCAAGTTAGGCTACCAGCGTGTGTGTTTGGCATGTGCCGATAGCATTTGCGGAATGCCTTGGTGGTAGGTGGCACGGTTTGCAAGTTAGGCTACCAGCGTGTGTGTTTGGCATGTGCCAATGGCATGTGCGGAATGCCTTGGTGGTAGGTTGCACGGTTTGCAAGTTAGGCTACCAGCGTGTGTGTTTGGCATGTGCTGATGGCATGTGCGGCCATGTTGACCTAGTTGCAAGTCTTGCAAACCTAGGGCGCTATGTTGGGCGTGGGCCAAAGGCATAGCGGCTTAGAAATATGGCTTGCGGCACGTGTTGGCATGTGCCAATGGCACGTGCGGCCATGTTGACCTAGTTGCAAGTCTTGCAAACCTAGGGCGCTATGTTTTGGCGTGGGCCAAAGGCATAGCGGCTTAGAAATATGGCTTGCGGCACGTGTTGGCACGTGCCAATGGCACGTGCGGCCATGTTGACCTAGTTGCAAGTCTTGCAAACCTAGGGCGCTATGTTTGGCGTGGGCCAAAGGCATAGCGGCTCGGAAATATGGCTTGCCGCACGTGTTGGCATGTGCCAATGACACGTGCGGCCATGTTGACCTAGTTGCAAGTCTTGCAAACCTAGGGCGCTATGTTGGGCGTGGGCCAAAGGCATATCGGCTTAAAAATATGGCTTGCGGCACGTGTTGGCATGTGCCAATGGCACATGCGGCCATGTTGACCTAGTTGCAAGTCTTGCAAACCTAGGGCGCTATGTTGGGCGTGGGCCAAAGGCATAGCGGCTTAGAAATATGGCTTGCGGCACGTGTTGGCATGTGCCAATGGCACGTGCGGCCATGTTGACCTAGTTGCAAGTCTTGCAAACCTAGGGCGCTATATTTGGCGTGGGCCAAAGGCATAACGGCTGGGAAATATGGCTTGCGACACGTGTTGGCATGTGCCAATGGCACGTGCAGCCATGTTGACCTAGTTGCAAGTCTTGCAAGCCTAGGGCGCTATATTTGGCGTGGGCCAAAGGCATAGCGGCTTAGAAATATGGCTTGCGACACGTGTTGGCATGTGCCAATGGCACGTGCAGCCATGCTGACCTAGTTGCAAGTCTTGCAAGCCTAGGGCGCTATATTTGGCGTGGGCCAAAGGCATAGCGGCTTAGAAATATGGCTTGCGGCACGTGTTGGCATGTGCCAATGGCACGTGCGGCCATGTTGACCTAGTTGCAAGTCTTGCAAACCTAGGGCGCTATATTTAGCGTGGGCCAAAGGTATAGCGGCTTGGAAATTTGGCTTGCGACACGTGTTGGCATGTGCCAATGGCACGTGCAGCCATGTTGACCTAGTTGCAAGTCTTGCAAGCCTAGGGCGCTATATTTGGCGTGGGCCAAAGGCATAGCGGCATGGAAATATGGCTTGCGACACGTGTTAGCATGTGCCAATGGCACGTGCAGCCATGTTGACCTAGTTGCAAGTCTTGCAAGCCTAGGGCGCTATATTTGGCATGGGCCAAAGGCGTAGCGGCTTTGGAAATATGGCTTGCGACACGTGTTGGCATGTGCCAATGGCACGTGCAGCCATGTTGACCTAGTTGCAAGTCTTGCAAGCCTAGGGCGCTATAATTGGCGTGGGCCAAAGGCATAGCGGCTTGGAGATTTGGCATTGTTGCCATGGTATGCAGGGTGCGGCTTGGTTTGGCATTGTTTCCATGGTGCGCAGTATGCGGCTTGGTTTGGCATTGTTGCCATGGTGCGCAGTATGCGGCTTGGTTTGGCATTGTTGCCATGGTGCGCAGGGTGCGGCTTGATTTGGCATTGTTGCCATGGTGCGCGATATGCGGCTTGGTTTGGCATTGTTGCCATGGTGCTTGTGGTGTGGCTTGATTTGGCATTGTTGCCATGGTGCGCGATATGCGGCTTGGTTTGGCATTTTTGCCATGGTGCGCTGTGATATGCGGCTTGGTTTGGCATTCTTTGCCATGGTGCGCGAGGTGCGACTTGGTTTTGGAATTAGGGTTACTGTGTTTGAAAACCCTAATCGGTATTTTGAAAAAATACCCCTATTAATTATTTACACCTGAGTTAAATGCTCTTAGCTAATGTGTTGCGGGTAACACTAGGTCATGGGGTTTTACGATTTTACCCCTTGTCTAAAAACCACCATCAACAGGAACATCAATTCCATGCATACGGTTACCACCTCCTCCCATTTACTTCCCCACTCCTTAATGAGACCAGGGTACGTTTTTACTCCGACTTGTATAAATAGGTCTTACCTATTTCCATTGAACAAAAAGTTCATACGGGAGATGTAACACTCAGAAATACTTGCTTGCTAGCTCACCCTGTGAGCTCTCTCACTTTTCTGATAACAAGTCATAGTAACCCAACTACTCTTCCAGAATCAACTATTCTGGTCTCACCACTTTCCTTGCTTCCCTCCCCAAAACCAACCCATTCTCCTCCACTTGGTTTAGGCCGGACTTGTACAGATTGATCTATCGAATCTAAAGTACTCCCTTGCACTACATTGTTTAGGGTTTAATTTGTTTCTCACCTGCACACCTGCAATTACCGAAATCAGCAGAAACCATTTTCACCTACAAACAACAGTATGACAAAATTTATCATGTACGTGCTATTAGGTCGGTTCAAAATTCCATATCTTTAGCCAACCAAGATGCCGCTGTAATATAAGTAGGATTGTGTATGGTATCATTTGGTACTGTTTTGGATAAAAAGAACCGAAACCAAAGGTAACAATGTTTGAGTTTGTTGTCAGTGGCGAATCCAGAATAAAAGTTCAGAGGGGGCATACTTTATTTTTGAAGAGCATAACTAAAAATGTAACTTAAAAAAAAAATCCCATACAACAACTAATGCCATAAAGTTCATTCAAATTGGAAAACACACACTACCAAATAAAACTTGTAAAAAAGAAAAAGTCTGATTAAGCTAAATCACCAAATAAAACTGAAAACAAATATGCAACTTCTATGTATCCCCACGACGAGTCCTCATATTCCGAAACATTTTCATGACAATATCATCTCCGATCAGATCGAATATGTGTCTCTCAATGTAGCAAATCAAAATATCGTTCATCCATTCGTCTCCCAATCTGTTAAACCCAACCTCATCAATCAAATACAGAAATTAAGTAATTGAAGAATTTTTTTTTAACAATTTCACTATTTAAGTTGATTAGAAGTAAAAACCCTTACTTGGAAATGCAATTGATGCAAACGGAACTGATTAATCTTTAGTTCTTCATATCTGAACTCTAAAACCAAGTAAATCATTTTCTCTCTCGGAAATATAGGGATTGTATCTACATGCCGTCCTTAATCCTAGGGGCAGTTGTGTAGTCGTGTAGTTGTGGGAGCCGAAATAAGGAGAAATGGGTGAAGTTAAGCCCCGTTTGGGATTGCTTTTTTTTAACCAAAAGCACTTTGTAACAAACTTGTAACAAACTTTTACCAAAAATTGTGTTTGGTAAAAAAATTTCAAAGTGCTTTTGGAGAGAAGCACTTTCATTTTAGGCTGCTTTTAAAAGCTACTCAAAGACTAGCTTTTAAAAAGTGAAAAGAAGAGCATTTGTGGACCCACATAATTCGATTTAACTGATTCTCTATTTTAACCTTGTTAATTTATTATAAAGACAAGTTTTACCCTTAAATAAAAAATGAAAAGAATAATAAACTTAATAAATATTTTTTTTGAAAAAAATATTAAAATAATAATATTTTCATAGCAAACCATAATCATAAATTTTTTAATTAAATACTAAAAACAATTAAAAAATAAAAAAAATTATTACTTATATTTTTTTAAATATATTAAAATTAGAAATATAATTTATTATAATAAAATTGTATTAAAACTAATTTTTGAAATATGTCTATTTTCGTCATTAACTACATCACCAAAGACTTTTAAATACCCGGTTTACCAAACAGAATTTCTGATTTGTTAATTGCACAATGCTTTTTAAATTATAGTTTTCCAAACGTCATTCAAAATTATTTCCACAGCACAGCACAGCATAGCAACGCACAACACAACACAACAGAAAAGCGCTTTTCTAAAATTCACAGCAATACCAAACTAGCCTTTAGTTTCAGATTTTCGTACTATGCTTGGTATTTGTCGTAAATACAATGGGGAAGAAGGTTATTTTGAATGAGTATTACATATGCTTTTTTTTTTTTTTGCAAAAATTTAGGGGGGCAGTGACCCCCTGGCCCCTATGTAAATTCGCCCCTGTTTGTTGTGTCAAACCCTTTCATAAACGAACCTTTAAAACCATTGGCTTTTCTAAATAAAAATAGTGCTTGGTGCATGTGAGTCACAGTAACCATCTATAATTCATGACTTGTACACGGTTAGAAAAGTTTGTCTCAGTGTACACCTCATAACGCACATCTACATGACAACACATTAATGCTATCATTTCCGTAGAACTAATCACCCCCTAATCCACAATAAATACACTGATTCATATTTAGAATTTTGAATTCACCCTTAATTCAATATAAAATTAACTATTCAGAAAGAGGTTGGTGCTCAGCTTGTTGCTCGGCTACCAACCAAAAATTCTGTAGTTTGAATGATATTAATTACTAATTCATGATGTTAGCAAACCCATAATCTTATATACTAATATAAAGAAAAGAGGTAATTGTTTGGTGAAGCCTTTTCACATGACAATAATACCCCCATTAACTAAGTTTTTAGTTAATATTTATATATTTACAAGAATGCATTGTTTTAAAAATAGATCAAAAAAATTTAAACTTAGATATCTTTAAAAATACACATTGGATTTTTGCAAAATTAATATATTTGGAAAACTCTTTAAATTATCTACGTAATGAGTACAAACAAGAATATTAAATTTTTATTTTAAGATTTTTTTTCCATTATTATCAAATTTGGTGTTGTTAAAAGAATCCAATTCAAACCATGTGCATCGCACATATGGCCCTACTAGTATATATAAATAAAAGGTGGAAATTTATGCGGAATTCAAATTTGGTTTCTCTTTGTTCCATAAATCTATCATTAAGATGTATATATATATGTAGCCCAAATTATAAGGTACGGTTAAAAATAATAGTTTAAGATTAGATTTACGTTTTCAAATTTTAAGATGGACTAAATTAACATCTATCGGTTACATATTATTAAATAATTATTTTTTTTACATGGATTTGGATTGTGGTCAACTAGTAGACACTTTTCATGGGCATGGGCGTTATTTGAGGAGAGTCTAAGTTTTAGTCCACTACAACTACTCTCGTTTCAAATAGATTATGCATTCTCTTACCCTAAATATCTTAAATTGCATTTTTGTCTTTTTGTTAAACTCTGTCAAGGATCTTTTTATTGAAATAGAATTGATATCATGTATACGCATCAAGGGACATAGAAGGGAATAATACCAGATGCCATTAAGTGTTTGTTACCATGTTTAATTTGGCCTTCACCCTTAGTACATGCTTAGCTCTGATATCGTATTAAAATATACGTGCATCCAATTTAAAACCAATTGGAATGGCTATATATATTAGTTTTTTAAGTTTATTATGTGGATATTAGCAAATTGTATTTGACTAACTTCTGAGATGAGATCCATTGCCTATTTTTTGTTTTTTGAGAATAAATCTCACCTTCCTACTCTAATAAATCTGCCCAACCAATCCTCTTTAAATAACCTGGCTTAATTGGGGTATACCCAAATTAATTGGGGTATACCTAATGAGACAAAACTTAGGACATTATGAAGTAAAAGAAGACACCCCTTAACCCTGTATTTTCTAAATGGTTAATATACCCTTGTTTAATTAACACTAAAACAATTTGATTAGGTTAATTAATTCAGTTTAGTTGAGTTAATTAAAAGTTATGAATTTAAGTTATGAATTTTTTTTTTGATTGAACTTACGTGGGAAGATTTTTGATGAAAAACATTTGTTTTGAGAATATTTTTTGTAACGAAAATGAAAGCACACAACCCAAACACTTCTGAAAAGGGGATTGCAAAGCTGTTGTATGAAATCATACTCAAAATTAAACAAGAAATCAACACTTTCATTTCTGAAAGTATGAAAAGCCGGCAAGGTCGACAAATGAAGACCATGCCGATTATATTTGGCCGGCAAGGTAGATGAATGAAGACGACGCCGACTAACTTTGGCCGGCATGGTATTCAAATAAAGATGATGCCGACTTTATTTTTTTGATACACATGAGACGACTAATATTAGTCGGCAAGGTCTACAAAAAAAAACCCACCGGCTGTTGAGAAAAATATCCCGTCGGCTGTTGAAAAATACCCTGCCGGCCGTTGAAAAAAATTACAGTCGCCATGGATGTTATGAAAAGTCGGCAAGATATGAATGTTACGACCTTGCCGGCTGTATTAGCCGACATGGTCTTCCAAAAATACCCTGCCGGCAGTTGAAAAAAAATACAGTCGCCATGGATGTTATGAAAAGTCGGCAAGATATGCATGTTACGACCTTGCCGGCTGTATTAGCCGACATGGTCTTCAAAAAATACCCTGCCGGCCGTTGAAAAAAATTACAGTCGCCATGGTTGTTATGAAAAATCGGCAAGATATATATGCATGTTACGACCTTGCTGACTAAAGACACAGAAATCATAATTTTCGATTTCTAACCTAATTTAACATTCATATAACAATCAAATCACACAACACAATGATGGGTTTGATTTTAGACATCACTTAGAGTCTTCTTTTCGCCGGTAGAATCAACCATTTTTTTGGAAAATTTAAGTTGAAGATTTTCGGTTGATGGAAGAAATTGAAGAAGATGAAGGGGAAGAGCAGAGAGATTAGAGAAGATAAATTAGGGAAGATTAAGAGTTTTTTAGTTTTTAATTTTAGGGTTTAATTAGTCCAAGGGTATTAAAATAAAATCACCAATTTTGACCACCCCTTAGCAAGAGCACTAGGTCTATTTAAATTTGGGTATACCCCAATTAATCTGGGTATACCCCAATCTCGCCAGGTTAAAGAAGGGTAAAATACAAATGTACCCCTTTTTTTTTTTTTTTTTTTTTTTTGGCCTTTCAAATGTATCCCTGTTTGTTTGAAGTTTACAAATGCACTCCTGTTTTGACTTGGTCCCACGATTTTTTTGAGAAAAACATTTTCTATCCAGTTAAGTGTAAGGTGGCAGTTATCTCACCTATCAAAAAGTCCTATTTACCCATGAACCACGTGTATTTTGTTCTTGGTCGATTTTCCACAAAATCGAAACTCGGAATCCTTAATTTAGGAATGATGAACCCTGAAACATTAACCATGAACTTGGAAATGATGATTCTGAACACTTAACTTAGGAATGATGAACCCTAAAATAAAATTCACGAAGCCTGAACTAAAAACCATGAACCCTGAAGTAAAAACCACGAACCTTGAACCGCGAACCCTGAACTTGGGAATGACGAACCCTTTTGGGGAATAACGTAACGAACCTGTAAATGGTGAAACAATCTTGAACCGAGCTCGAGGAATCTGAAAAATAATGTAGAAGGTTAACATGGCAACAAGTAAAGGGTAAATAAGTAAATTATAGTGGGACTTAACCAAGATGAATGGAAAAATTGACGACGGGTGAATTTGCAAATGTCAAAAAAATGGGCGTACATTTGTCTATCGGGTATTTCAACCGGGATACATCTGTATATCTCTTTTAAGAACCATGACTCACATCATTAACAATATTATTACGGGGACTAGTTGAAACACTGGGGCTTTCATGGGCAGCTTTTATTGGAATTTCCTTGATTAGCTTATTTAGCAAGCTCGTATAGCGGTTTTCTCTATAAAATTCAAGTTCTTCACCACTCGGGAACCGTTGTAAAAGACCACCAAAAACTAGTTCTAGTTGCACGCACGTACGATCTTGATTGTCCAAGAGATGTCAGCTAGCTGGGACCCAAAACAAAAGATACCGCATTCATTGTAGGTCAATATGGTCGGTTTATTCTATCCGGCGGATATGTTCTGCGTTACGTGTCATTTTGACAACATTAAATATTTTAACAGACTTCAAGAATAGTTAGTTGCAAACAACTTATCAATAAAGTTTCACACGTGTGGTCCCGATTCCCGGATGTCCAACCCAGAGTTGTCAACGTTTCAGGTATCTAATGATGTCAGAAATAATTAGTTGTAAACAAACTCTAGATAACATTGACATGAATTTATTTCGGGCGGCTCTTACCGTTGACAGTTTTCAGGAAAGAGAGAATTTCTTGGAGGTGGAAACTGTCACCAGTTAAGAACAGCCCCACTACATGTATGACTATGCTGTCAACGGTTTAGATTTTCATCCAGCCACACTACATGTATAGATCCTACTCCGTCTCTAAAAGATAGGCAGGTTTCTAGCTCTCCATGCGGGGACATCTTTACACATAAACCTACCTATCTTTTTGAGACGGAGGGAGTAGTTAGTAATTCTCCAAATCATTCCCGAATGATTCGCGAACGTATCCGAACTGACCGAATCCGAATTATACTTCCGAACTATTTGAACTCCGAACCTAGTTCCCGGATTATATGGACCTCACGAATGATTCGCAAACGTATCGAACTAACCGAATCCAAATGATATTTCCGAACTAGAACTTCGAACCTTGTTCGCGCCCAACCTTGCTCTCCCATACGTAATTCTCTAACCAGAGTTATGTTGATTGGTTTTTGTTTGATTTTGTATATACTTTATATTTAAATACAATTAGTCAGTTAATATTTTCTATTGGTAGTTGTTTACTAAGTGTTTTATGTGTTAATTTTTGTTTAAAAGTCTATAAACTCGTTTTATAATATTTATGTGATTAAATTATTTACTTCAAGTTAAATAATCACGCTAAAATATTTTTTTCCATCTTATAAATCATATACAAATAAAATTAGTCTCATAATAAGGTCATAATACTTATCAATTTATCATATATGTAAGCCGAATTTTAAGTGCCAAACTCACATTTATAAAACGAATATGCACGTACGTATGCCGTTCCGAACTACTATCCGAACAAAGAACCGTTGACCGGATTTTTGACCGAATCCGACCTATCCGAATCCTTATAATTCCCGTACGTATACCGTCCCGAACTACTACCCGTACCCCGAATCGCTAACTAGGGTATAGATGGTGTTAGCTCGTTAGAATTTGAGCACATCACATCCCAACACATGTTTAACCCAAGGACGGACCCAAAAAATATTGTTGGGTGGGGCTAAACTGTCGAAGAAGTCAAGTGAAAGGGAAACTGTGTAAAATTATAAAGAGAAGTTCTAGAGAGTAACTTTTTCTTTATGTGCAATTAGCCATCGATAATAACGTTCAAATGAACCCATCACTTATAGAGTTTACCGACTGTCTGATACTTAAAAACCCCTAATTTGACAAGCTAATAAAAATTACAAATAACTATACATTTAGTTCTCATAAGAGAATTAGGTGAATCAACACAAACTCTTGATAAAGTTCGGTCAAAATCGAATCAAGAGTTTAAAATGTCTCCAAATCCCTTTCAATCTCTCTAGCTCTTCGTCTCAGTTATGGCAACAAGCAACTGAGAATTGTTTTCAATTTTCAATTGATTAAGATAAAGTCAAAAGGGAGTTGGTAGTGATCCAGGAAGTGGGCTATTGTTAGTTTACAGTATGGGCTACAAATATAATTTCACATATATGCATATAGTAAAAAAAACTTCTCTACCTGTGAGGGGGCGGGCAAAAGCCCAACTTAGCCCCCTCATAGGTCCATCAGTGGTTTAACCCAGCACGATACAACACGTTAGTTTTATGGGACGGGCTGGGTTTGACTAATCGACACAGTAGCCCAGTACAATACGCGGCACAGATAAGCATGTGGCACGACACAGCTGTTTATGGGTAAAAATCGTTTCCGCCGATTTTGGTAAATTCGGTAGGTGAGTGAGAAACTGGTTTAAACCCTAAACAAATGTGCTGCACGTGAGCACTTTCTAGATTCAAGAGATCAATCTGTACAAGTCCGGCCTAAACCAAGAAATGGCCGTTCCATACTTGCTTCGGTCACAAAGTGGAGGAGACCAGAATAATTCTGGGAGAGTAGTGTCTCGACTTGTATCAGAAAGTGAAAGCTTAGGAAGCTTGCAAGAGATGAAAGCTTTTTTGGAGAGCTTGCAAAGTTGCCTTTTACGAGAGTGTTGTATTTTTCTCCCGACCGAGACTTGTTGTGCGGTGGAAATAGGTAAGACCTATTTATACAAGTCGAGATTGAAACGTACCCGGCCTCATGAAGGAAGAGAGTAAAGGGTGAAATAATGGGAGGAGGTGGTAACCGCATGGTGTTTATGGGTGAAAACGTTTTCACCATTATTTCCTCATTTATTTGACCTCTTTATTCCTATTCACACTTTCTTAATGTGAGCGTAGTGTACGCTGCATGTTGTGACCGCCAAACCAAAACCCTAAAAAGCATCCCCCAGTTTGTGTTGATGTCTCGAGTGTTGGTTGCACCTTGAGTGAAAGTGGCGCTGCTAGTGGCGTGTGTGGCATGTGCGGAATGCCTTTGTTGCGGGTTGCACCTTGAGTGCAAGTGGCAATGCCAGAGCTGCTAGTGACGTGTGTGGCATGTGCCAATGGCATGTGCGGAATGCCTTGGTGGTAGGTTGTATGTTGAGTGTAAGTGATAATGCCAGAGCTGCTAGTGGCGTGTGTGGCAAGTGCCAATGGCGTGTGCGGAATGCCTTGGTGGTAGGTTGCACGGTTTGCAAGTTAGGCTACCAGCGTGTGTGTTTGGCATGTGTCAATGGCACGCATGGCCATTAGGGCTATGTCCTGGTAAGAAAGCTACCAGCGATGCGTGTTGGCATGTGCTAATGGCATGTCGGCCATTAAGGCCATGGCCTGGTAAGAAAAGCTACCAGTGATGCGTGTTGGCATGTGCCAATGGCATGTGTGGCCAATTTAGGTCACGGCCTGGTAGGAAAAGCTACCAGCGATGCGTGTTGGCATGTGCCAATGGCATGCTCGGCCATTAGGGCCATGGCCTGGTAAGAAAAGCTACTAGAGAGCGTGTTGGCATGTGCCAATGGCATGCGTGGCTAATTTGGGTCGCGTCCTGGTAGGAAAAGCTACCAGCGAGCGTGTTGGCATGTGCCAATGGCATGCGTGGCCAATTTGGGTCGCGTCCTGGTAGGAAAAGCTACCGGCGAGCATGTTGGCATGTGCCAATGGCATGCGTGGCCAATTTGGGTCGCGTCCTGGTAGGAAAAGCTACCAGCGAGCGTGTTGGCATGTGCTAATGGCATGCGCGGCCAATTTGGGTCGCGTCCTGGTTGGAAAAGTTACCAGCGAGCGTGTTGGCATGTGCCAATGGCATGTGTGGCCAATTTGGGTCGCGTCCTGGTAGGAAAAGTTATCAGCGAGCGTGTTGGCATGTGTGGCCAATTTGGGTCGCGTCCTAGTAGGAAAATCTACCAGCGAGCGTGTTGGCATGTGCCAATGGCATGCGTGGCCAATTTGGGTCGCGTCTTGGTAGGAAAAGCTACCAGCGAGCGTGTTGGCATGTGCCAATGGCATGCATGGCCAATTTGGCCTAGGTTGCATGGTTTGCAAACCTAGGCGTGGGCGCCATTTTGGGATGGCGTGGCTAGCGTAGCTAGGGCCAAGGCATAGTGCTTGGCTTGGCGTGGCGTGACTAGCGTAGCTAGGGCCAAGACAGAGTGCGTTTGGCATGGCGCGGATAGCTCGGGCTAAGTGTGGCTGGCATGATTTTCTATTGGCATGGAGGTGCGGCTAGCATGGTTGGCATGCCTTGGCGCGTTTGGTGTGACTAGCATGGCTGGGGCCAAGGAAGAGTGCGTTTGGCATGGCGCGGCTAGCTTGGGCTAGGTGTGGCTGGCATGATTTGCCATTGGCACGGTGGTGCGGCTAACATGGTTGGCATGCTTTGGCGCGTTTTGGTATGGCTGGCATGATTTGCCATTGGCACAGAGGTGCGGTTAGCTTGGATTAGGTGTGGATAGCATGATTTGCCATTGGCACGGAGGTGCGGCTATCATGGTTGGCATGCTTTGGCGCGTTTGGTGTGGCTGGCATGATTTTCCATTGGCACAGAGGTGTGGCTAGCTTAGGGATAGGTGTGGTTGGCATGATTTGCCATTGGCACAGAGGTGCTGCCAGCATGGTTGGCATGCTTTGGCGCGTTTTGGTATGGCTGGCATGATTTGCCATTGGCACAGAGGTGCGGCTAGCTTGGGCTAGGTGTGGCTGGCATGATTTGCCATTGGCATGGTCGTGCGGCTAGCATGGTTGGCATGCTTTGGCGCGTTTGGTGTGACTAGCATGGCTAGGGCCAAGGCAGAGTGCGTTTGGCATGGCGCGGCTAGCTTGGTCTAGGTGTGGCTGGCATGATTTGCCATTGGCACAGAGGGGAATTAGGGTTTTGTTCGTTGTAACCCTAATTTGAAAAAATACCCCCTATTAATTACTGACTATATGCATTAAATGTTCTAATAAATGTGTCACCGGTGACATTAGGTTATTTGGGGTTTTACGATTTTACCCTTTTGTTTCAAAACCACCATCAACATTAAGTCCCCTGCTTAGCTCGGAACAGGAGCTTTGTTGCGAGGTAACCATAAGATGGTGAAAAACTATCAACAAAAAATCGTAAAGAGAATTGAGGAGGCTTGTCTGACCTTTTTATAAATAGGATTTGGAATCCTTGCCTCTGGAAGTTTTGCACAAATCGGGAGGCTGGCACAATTGGGAAATCAGCGTCATTGAGAGACAGGAAGCTGGGCGGCATTGAGAAGTTGACGCTAGTTGGGAAACTGAGCGTGCTAGCTGGCGGGATCGGCGTAAGGTGGGGAAGCTGAGCGTGTTAGCTGGCGTGACTTGGGCGACGTTGGGAAGTTGGGCGCAATTGGTGGGACCGGTGCAACTTGGGCAACGTTGGGAAGTTGGGCGCCCTTGTGGGCCCGTTCTTTATATGCACGATTTTTGGTATAGGGAAATCCTTCCCTATTTCAGAATCTCCACGCCCATATATATAAAATCCCCTTCTCTCATCTTTGTTCTTCATCTTTTCATACTAGCGGCAGAGTCATAAAGAAAAACCGGCTTCCAGGTATGTCTTCCAGTACTTCTCTTGTTTCCCTTTTCATGTAGGTGCAAACCCTAAAAGTAGGCGTTTTTCTTTCATAATCCTTGCAATGATATTGCGCTTATGAAAATATTGTATATATGCACCCAAGGGAAATACTGTATATATGATTCGAACCCGTAGAAAAACGCTCCATATATAATTTTGAACCCGAAGAAGGATACCGTAGACGCAATCGAGCCCGTAGGAAATATTGCGTATATAGTTTTGAACCCTGAAGAAGATACTGGGTGTGCATTTTCGAACCCGTAGAGAATATTGTATATGTGCTTCATATGACTTCGAACCCATAGGAAATATTGCATATATGAATTTTGGACTCCGAAGAAAATCTTTGCGTGGGCGTTTTGAACCCGTAGAAAAATGCTCCATATATAATTTTGAACCCGAAGAAGGATACCATAGACGCATTCGAGCCGTAGAAAATACTGCGTATATAATTTTGAACCACAGAAGAAGATCTTGGGTGTGCATTTTCGAACCCGTAGAGAATCTTTGTATATGTGCTTCATATGACTTTGAACCCATAGGAAATATTGCATATATGAATTTTGGACTCAGAAGAAAATATCGCGGGCAGTTTTGAACCCGTAGAAAAATGCTCCATATATAATTTTGAACCCGAAGAAGGATACCATAGACGCATTCGAGCCCGTAGAAAATACCGCATATATAATTTTGAACCACAGAAGAAAATATCGCGAAGTGAGCTTTGAACCCGTAGAGAATACACCCTTTTTTTTTTTTTTTTTTCCAGGTTTTCCTTCTGTTGGGTGCGGTTATGTGTCAGGGAGATAATTTCGTCTTTCTCTGTGTGCAGATATCTTGTTACTAAGTTGTTATGAAGAAATCCGATAAGATGTTACCTGAACAAAATTTCGCCTCATCGAAGGACGTTCATAGTTCCATACCAAACACGGATGATGAATTCTTTGCTAAACCCCTCACCCCTGCTCGGAAGAATCACCCAGGTTTCGTGCCAATTTTGTTAACCGGTGGTGAAGATGAAAAGAGAACACGTTCAGTTCGCCCAGAGAACACCATACGGTTCTGTCTTCATAAAGGGGTATATTCTTCTTCCAACATTGATTTCAGGATGTGTCAAAGCCCATTGCGTTCTTTTGATAGATGGGTTGAGTTCATGGTGAGTAAGGAGCACATAAATACCAACTTGACTCGAGCGCAGATTATTGATCTTTGTCGAGCTTGATGTAAATCTCGCATTAGGAAGGATATTTCGGGCTTGGTTGCTTTCATCTCCAGATGGTGTTCGGACACCCATACGATCATATGTAGATGGGGTGAAATAACTTTCTCCTTGGAGAGTGTGGCTCTCTTCTTTGAATCTTAGGTAGAAGGGAATCTTAATATCCAGGTTGTCCGAAGGTGAGGAGAAGATGCGGGGTGACCTTGCCGCTAAGTTGGGAGATTTCGCTCGAAAAGACTCCACTGCGAAGTCGAAGGATTCCGTCCGGAAAGAGGATGAAAGGTGCTTTTACAGCTGGTGGATATCTCAATGGTTTTAGGACGAGTGGAAGCTAAGCACGTAGTGCGGTGATCTTCATGTTGCAGCATTTTTGGCTCTTTGGTTGTCTAGAGACATTTTCGATGACGGTTCTGGAAAGAAGGAAATAAGACCATAGTTGCTATTGATTGCTGTGAAGTTTGCAAAAGGTGAAGTTCTTCCCATTGGCAAGCTATTCCTTGGTTCCCTGTATGTGCATCTGGATCACCTAGTTGCGAACATGCGAGTTTCGAATGGTTTCATGAAAGTGGATTCATATGTGCACGTTGCTTTTCTGCAAGCCTGGTTGTGGGAGCACTTTGAGAAGTACACTCCGAAACTGTTGCCTTCGATTCCGGCGAGTTGGGGCGGCTCTTGAATTCTTCGATGGGCGAACAGGCGCCCAAGAGTTGGCATGAGATTGGTCAGTCTTCTCGATAAGTCGCACGAAATCAGTTTTCTCCCATGGGAGCCAGTCCATAGGTCGGTGACTCAAATTGACACCTTTGCTTCTGCTCCGATCATGTCTTTATCTTCTGACGACAATTTGAGTGTTGGTGAAAACTTGTTTATTCAAAGCTGCATGTCCGGCTATATGTCGTCTTTCTTCATGGGGTCTTTTCGAATAGCTGCTTACAATATTGACCGTGCTGCTCGTCACATGGGTTTCGTTCAAGGAGTGCCTCTTGCTTACCAGCTGGTGGTTCTTAAGGATTCATTACATGCTGCCCTCAATGCCAGTGCCCTTGATCCGGGTATCCGCCTTCCCTTCTTTCAAACGGGAAGAGTAACTTCGACGACTTTCGGCTATAATGAGTTCTGGTACGATGAGTTCATTATGATCCAAGATTTTGTAAATAATGTGGTGGAGAATGTTCGTGTAAACCTTCCCTGATTTTGAAGAAGTATCCAATGTTGAGAGATCCCAGCGAAAGTTGCACGGCAACTCGGAAAGTCCCGGCAAAGGAATAGAGAACGAAGAATCGTCTTTGGCAGGTGTTAGGCGGTTTCAAAAGATCCTCCCGCAGCTCTCATGTCTTTCAGTTCTTCCAATAACCAGGTATGTGTCGCCTCCTTGTTGGTTTGTCTCAAAACACGTGAATTTCTGCTGAAAACATGTGTCTTGTTTCTTCTAGGGCTTCGGTACGTTGCCAGAAGACGATAATTTCTTCGAAGAATTCCGGCGGCACTGAGCCTTCTCATAGCGGTGATGAGTCAGAGAAAGAAGAAAGTTCGACAAGTGAGAGTGATTCCTCTCTGGCAAAGACCGGTTCTTTTTCGGGAAGTGGTTCGGTGAGTTTCGCGCTTCTTTTTTCTTTCTTCTTTCGTTTCTTCTTTTGAAAAATGTCTAACTCAAGTTCGCAGGAGGAATCCGGTTCGGAAGACGATTCTGGGGTGGAGCCACACGAAAACTTGCCTTTGGTGACCGCCGCCGGTGACTTGGAGATGGGAGTTAGCCAATTACCGGGCACAGATGTGGTTCAAACGGTGGATGATTCTCTGATGGTTGCTGCCGTAGACATGGAAAAAGACCCTTACCATAGTTCCACAGTTGTTTGTATACGAATATACATACCTATCCGGATCACAAAACCAACAGATTTTCCCATGATGTACATATGAATATGCATATCACACAAATCTGAAATTCGATATATAGCTACTCTGCTACGTGTACGAATAAATGTAATACAATTTCAGACATATAACAATTTTCTAAGTTTGTAAGACTTATAACACTGTCTTGTATTCCGAATATAGTAGTTCTATATTTCTCTAAATCAATTTGAAACATTCCTGAATAATATCAATAACACATATCACTGTTCCATGCTATTTTTGAATGATAAACTTGAATCATGATTTTGTTCCGAAAAATAATTTTTTCTCCACTTAATTTGATCAAGTGTGAACAAATATTCATTAAGCTTTTTAAACGAAATAATTAGTTCTCGACTCGAAATTCTTGTCTATGCAAGCTAGTCTAATTAGTTATGCGACAATCGTCTCAAAGATAGAAAGAATATAACTTGAGAAATAGGTGGTTCAATATTCACTTACCTTTTGTCGATGAAGTTCTCCAAAAGCTTAGGTTGATCTTCGCCTTCAAACGGTAAAAGTAAATGATGACTGGCTCGTTTCTCAACTCCACTATCCTAGACCGAGACTTAACTAATTATAGACTAGACATCAAGATATAGTTTTGAAAACTAAATTTGACAACAAGCTTGATATAGCAACACTTTTGAGTTCGACCGAGAAATGCTCTAACACGCATTATAATTATTATTATTTTAGTTATAGTAAAGTTATTGTAGTTGTACTTTAATCAAAACACTTTCTTTTTGTTGTTGTTATCTTATACCAAGAGTATATATTGTTATTGTTATCTTCGTCATATTATTTTCGCGTGAACAGTTAGTAGGTTCGATGCAAGCCTTCGTATCATTTCATTTTCGACATCATCTATCTTGTTTCTATGGTTTGTCTATTCTTGTAGAGTTTGAGACCTCCCTTCGGTAATGACAGACCTTGAACTTGACGGAACGTTGCTAGGTTTGTTTACGCTTTCGCGTTCCCTTCCCGGGACCAAAGAATAAACCAGTAGGGTATTTACCCGGTACCTTCGTCAGAGATATCGATTAAAGCTTAATCATGAGATTTTGTCAAGGGTATGTTTTCTAACTTTGAATTTGATAGAACTGTCCAATATCTAGGGCTCAGTTCATAAATAACCCTCAGATTTAAGACGACAAAGAATGTCGAAAGTTATATTAAAGATCATGCCAGACGACGATATTTGACGCATTTATTCTTATCTTCTCACGGAGGTTTCCTCAAAGACAAACATATTCAAATCCGAAGGAAATCTACTCACATGGAACATGTATGGATTAAAAAACACCTTATCAAGCTCTTAAATGCGTTTTTAATTAATGGTGCTTCTTAGAACCTTTTCTGAGGTTTGTCCTTCTAAGATTTCAACCTTTTCTGAGGTTTGTCCTTCTAAATAACTCTTCTAAGAAAAGATCAATCTTCACTATTAAGTGAAATGCACTTCTCTTATTCTTAGATTTGATCTCCAAACTGTAACTATATTTTTCTCATAGTCTATGCAATGAAATAAGCTTAGGTAATCAGATACTACCTGAACATTGATGCCTATTTTAAGCTGATACTAAGAGTTAAATATGTGTTTGTATTATGTGTTAATACTGATATTGCTAAGAAAATATATAAGTAATAAAAATAAATAATGTAAGTGCAACCAAGTTAACAAGCAAATATTATAAGTAAAGTTACAAGATCCTTTCCACTATCAAAGGTGTAATATACACCCCGATTCATCATATAAGGTTCGCCGATTGGAATATAGGTAATGGTCTATCCTTTCCTAACACCGAGGACTTTTCAGTACAATTGATTCCAACTTCGGAAAAAACCTCTGCAGTCAAAAGTGCTCAGGCGGGAATATTCCAGGATTGGATGATCTCCTAGAAACTGCTGTTGGATGACCGCAGCGGTGCCCATTTAAAACCCCACACTGCTAGATGACCGCAGTGGATAAATTGGGACAATATCGGTAGAAGGTCTGTCCATTACAAATTATATCTGAGATGATGATGGATCACTTTCAAAGGTGAGAGAGTATGTTGGATGGGTTGGGTTAAACACTGCTCTCATGAGTGGTAAGGAATGTCGGAAATATGGACTTGAATATATTCTAAAGCCGAGGAAGGATCGAATTTAAGGCGTTGGTGTTGTAATACCCCGATTCGTCAGGTAGGATTCATTGTTGGAATATAGGTAATGGTGTGTCCTTTTATAACATTGAGGCCTTTTCAGCATAATTGGCTCAAAATTTAGAAAAATACTCTGCAGTTAAGCATACTCGGGAGGGAGTAATCCAAGAATGGAGTTGCTTTCCCTTTTAAAACTTCACGTCGCGGTCTAAATGAAGACAACATCGCGGTCGAGGATCGGGTCATTACAAAAGGTAATAAATGTAATAAGTAATAAGTATCGTAGTATTTCTCTTAGTTTTGATTACCAGTATAAGCTATGGTATGGTTCTCTCTCTAATTAGGTGTCATTCTCTAGAAGTTGAGACGAGTATTTATAGCCCCACCTTGGACGTCTGGGACTTCTTCGCGTGTTTTTTTTCTTCTTTTTTCATTAAAAAAACTTAGGATTTAAAAAAAGACCTAAGAGGAGTACACAAGAGAGCTAGGGCCAAAGAAAATCCAATGCTCCCCCTGTTAGAGTTCTTACATAAGATAGCCAGATTAAAAGATTCTAAGTTGTGTAGTCCATGGATAACTTTAAGACCTACTAAGACACAAGAAATGAAATGAAATCTTGAAAATTGTCAATATTGGGGCATTATACAACTGTGGTTGTTTGACTGGCCAATATCTTTAGACTAAGTCCTATGGGCTAGATTGAGCTGCTAGATTAGCAGTTAAGTGTTGCAATTCAAAAAAAAAAGTGTGGCCTAAAAGTTAACACTAGTTCTCTCTCCTAGCATGTGCTCGCGGGTGAAGTAGTAACGAGATTGAAGCATAATGTACGCGGTTCCGAGAACGATTAGTTCAAGAACGCCACAAAAATCACCTTTCGTGATTGAATGGTTCGTAAGAACGATGCTCACAAAAAATCACACGGATCACAAAAATCACAAAATTTGATCGATTGGCTCCGAGATCGAAACCGCCGTGAAATCGATTCATTTGCTGCAAGACCTCTTCTAAATATTCCCTCGAAAACCAAACGCTGGATAGTGGTCCCAGATGACGTGGATGCTAATCTAGCTGCTTGATTAGCACTCCCATAGGACTTAGGAGGTTGCCCTCGATCAGAAGGCGATGTGGACTGCTAATCTAAGTCCGAAAGTTCGCAAAGACGATGCTAGATTCCATGGCACCCATGAAATCGGCCCGGGACTAAGCCTTAGTAGTTTTGAATCCAACCATTTATGGGTAAGATTGCATGGAATATTCTCATAAACCTTAAACACATACAAATTCTCAACTTCGAGAAAGCAAGATCAAAACCGGACTACTCTCAAATAGTATTAGTACGTATGAATAAAATTTAAAGAGATATGAGAAAAATTTAAAGATAAGTGTTTATACCTCAACGACAACTCTTATAAAGGTTGTCAAACATTGAAAAAACCAACAAAATTTGGAATGCCCATTTATTTCTTTTCCTTAACATGTTTTTTCCTTATCATTTGGCCTCTTGGGACATTTAAAGCCTTGTAAAGGTTGTGAATGTTGATTAAAAGAAAAAGTCCCAAGTACTAACACCTAGTAAGCTTGGGTTCGATTCTCTACATGAACATTTTTCAATTTTTTTTTCTATCTCAACGACTTTATTTTGTAATTTAAAGCTGAATAAAAGGAACTTCTCAATTTTTTATTTGTCTCCCAAGAGGCTATCTGTTTTGTAATTTAAAGCTGAATAAAAGGAACATTCTATGAGTATGCACCACTACATCGATACATTTTTGTATTTGTCTCGCGCAACTTCTCAATTATGACAGCATAAGGAAATATATAACTAAATACACTTTTTCAATCTTTTTTACAAATTTCATTGAATATTTGGAAAACGGAAAGAATTAAACAACAAATTAAAAATAAAAAAACAAACAAACAACCAAAGCATACATTCTTGCGGAAAAAAACTGTTCCAATTCCTGCATTCATCTTGGAATATTTAGAGGCACAATCTGACCTGTCTCCGAGCTATTTTGTGCCGAATCCAAAGTAGAAATACTAGTGGTAGAAATCATAGGCACATCGGAGAGGTCACTTTGAAGCTGATTAAATTGCACGTTCTTTGAATAGCTAGTCATCACTTGGTTGATAAATTTGTGTATTCATCTCCAGGGCTTTCAGACCTTCTAGACTTGTTGCAACTTGTTTCATTGTAGGGCGATCTTCCCCATTTGGGCTAAGGCATCTCTTTGCAAGCTCTGCAACTGCATTTACTTGCTCCTGGTTTCCCTCATTTAAAATTCGATCCTCAAGAAGTTGGGACAAATTGTTTGCTTTCATCGAGGAAAGGAAAAATGTTGCTAGACTCCTTTGTTCTTCGGATCTATTGAAACAAAGGGATTTTTCTCCGGTTAAGAGTTCTACAACAACTACACCGAAACTGTAGACATCACTTTTTGCTGTCAACTGACTTGTATTAAAGTATTCAGGATCCAAATATCCTAATGTACCTTGAACCAATGTGTCTACCCATGTTTGATCTAGAGGAACTAACCGTGATGCTCCAAAATCTGATACTTTCGCAGTGTATTTCTCATCAAGCAATATGTTAGCAGACTTTATATCTCTATGAATAATAGGTGTAGAGGCAGCAGAGTGTAAATATGAAAGTGCATTTGCAATTTCGGTGGCAATTGTCAAACGACTTCCCCAAGAAATAGTGGAAAAACCGTTCTTGTCATGGATATGTTCAGCAAGGGTGCCATTGGGAACGTATTCATATACAAGCAAAGGAACTGCAGTTTCTAAACAACAACCTAAGAGTTTTACTACGTTTCGATGATTAATTTGAGTTAAAATAATAACCTCATTTATGAATTGCTCAATTTGACTCTGGTCGACTATTTTCGCCTTCTTAATGGCAACTATGCGGTTATCAAATAAGGTTCCCTTGTAAACTGTACCGAACCCTCCTCGTCCAAGAACTTGTTGTTCGTCATAATTGTTGGTTGCCAATTTTAACTCTTCTGATGTGAAGATCCTTGTTGATTCTATCCCACCGTCTTGGGAGGATAATTGGTGTCTTAACAGTAATCCACCGTTTTGTTGAAAGAATCTCTTTTTAACTTTGCGTAGCTTTTGGTTCTTTAGGATTATGTATAAAAATACAGCGCAGAAGATCAAAAAGAGTAACCCAAAGCCGATACCTGCAGATCAGTTACTCAAATTATATAAGCATGCATTTTGTTGCCTCAGTGAATTAGCAGTAATAAGTACTACTAGACACGTACCAAGAGCTGCTTTTATTACTGGAAATTTGGTAGTACAACCACTTCCGTCTTTCCTTCCATCGCCATGACTGCCTGGTGGGCAAGAGCAACTATAATTTCCATCGGTATTAGTACAGGCTCCTATGCAGGGGTAGTTGAATTGATCTTCACACTCGTTTATATCTGTTAATGGAGATATTCTCGTATAAGATAAAAGATGCATGCATGTATACAAAAATTATTATTACGGTATGCATTAAAATCGAATATGAACGTACGTACCTTGACATCCAGGTTTAAGATAAGGGTTTCCTGCGTAACCTTTTGTGCAAGTACAACGGTATCCTGGATTGTTTACTGTCTCGATACAATTACTATTATTCTGGCACGCATAAGTTTCGGGGTTTACTTGAGCTTGTTCACAAGTCTTATCTCCTATAGCCCAGTCGAGCACCACCGGTATGACCTTAGTGCCTTTGTGTAAAGATCCATTCAAACGAAGATCCGATGCTTCAACCGTGAATTGCCCTACCTCGGCCAAGAATGCGAAGTTGCAGGAACCGTAAGATGAAATTGGAGGACTTCCTTGTAAGACACCATTCAGTCTTGAAGTTATTCTTTTCAAACCCTTTGGAACAGCTATCTGGCAACAAGCACCACCGGTGCCGGTGCAAGCCCCAACGTTCACATTTTTGCTAGTCTGACATCTCGATGCACATGAATCAGTACTTAAAGCGGTTTCGTTATCTCCTGAGAGCCCTATCATTGTTGCGATGATTTCACAGCCAATCCCAAAAAACATGTTTTTTTTGTATGATACTGTAAACACAGTTTGAACCATGTCTAAAGCATGTCTATAATGGCCAACCTGGTATCCAGATTCATTGTAACACAAGTAGGCTCCGATGGTTCCGACACGTATTTCCATCTCTGATATACTTAAAATTTCGACTGTACCTTCTTTTCCAGGGAAGAGTTTGGGAGGATCATATGAAGTATTGCATCTCATGTTGTATCCACCAGCGGCGACAGCTGGATCAATAAAGCAGCCATCACCTATACCAAATGGGTATGGAACGCTAATATTCCCGCATTTTGATTGGCAGCCTGGTTTTGCCTGTAAAAATGTCGATGATTCCGCGAATGTTGATGATGATATTACAAATATCAAGGAAAACATAATCTGCAAGGCTAAGAAGAGAAATCTCTGATACATTTTGATTAAATTCCCTCTGATACTCATAATTAAATATGTTATTTGCCTGATTAATGAGTAACATCAGAAACTGTTGAATTACATGAAGATGAATTGATCAATTAAGGATACAAACTTGTGTAGTTATAGGAGCTTAATTGAAATTCTTAAAGGCCACTTAACCAAGCAAAGTTGACCTTAGTATAAGAAAATTAAAATTAAAAATATGAAAACACTGAGTGCACGTTTGTGCTTGCACCCCTAAACCGACGTGCTCAACCACACCTCTTCTAATTAAAAACTACTACGATCCTACCGTCCTTTTCTAAGGTATCCTGAAACTCCTGATACAGACGTGAAGTGATTTACTCATTTAGTATTTTCTGTACAGAACATCTATAGCGAAAATGCTATATAACCAGCCGAATAACAGCTGAGTAACAACTTTTTTTCATGTGGCAACCTATGTGTCGGAAAGAGGTTATTCTAACTTTGACATGTCACTTTAAATAGGAAAATACGAAAAGACTTATTATTATTCTGAAGGTTTTTCTTTTTCGTCTCTTTGTTCGTCATTGTTTTTATTCGAGCAGATCTAATAGATAACATAGCAGTTTATTGAACAGCGGATGGAAATTCTTCCTAGTTCCTACGGAAAGACAAACCAAATTTAACATGATGAACAACCAAGGCTTCTTTGATCAGTTTCTCTTCTGTTGCCAGAATCTTCCATCGCCATTGGCTAACATAATTAACTCATTCATCTTCATTCATATAGCATCATGTATAAAAATCGAATCAAAAATCAGTAAGAATAAACTATTAATTAAGTCTGTAATGAAAACAAAATCCCAATCGGAATAGCTGCTTACAAGATTTGATTGTTTAAGAGAAGTATTCGTAGAGATGGAGAAAATTGGGATTGTTAATTTGAGTCAAACTGAGGACTCCATTTTTTTTTTCAGTTTCTAAATTTTGTTGATAGATTGTTGATTTGTTTTCGTTCCTTGACAATAATTTTATCTCCGAAAAATTAGTCTAAGATTTTAATTACAAGATGAACAAAAGCAGACTACTTCCACATAAAAACTATGAACAAATTGACAAAAAGAAAAAAGAAAAAACAATCTTGCTGCGAAGATGAACAATTAATCTTAGTTTTACAGTTTCTAAATCTTGTTGCGAAGATGAACAAAAGCATTATGTTTCTGCCTTTCTGGAGAATCTAAACTCTATTCTCCGTATGGAAAATCCAACTTTAATTACTGTGACGTTAACAGCAACATAAGCCTCTCTCCTACGTACACATTGCCATGTGGACATCGCGGTCAATCAGCTGTTATTCAGCTGTTCAAGTAGCACGATTGACATGAGTCCAAATTTGTTCACACTCCTCTAACGAGTGTATATTTCACATATTCTTCTGATAGGTTGATTATTTAACGGACGACCCCATTACCCTCCGTGTTTAGAATCACGACCCTCGTTACATAACTCCCTAAATTAAATCAAGGGTAGAGATTAAAATGTGAAATATACACTCGTTAATGAGTGTGCACGAATTCGCACTCCGATTGACATCTATAGATATCATTTAACTACAGTACACATGTCACCATCTAGGCAAATGCGTGTAAGATAATTTGGTGATCCTAGTAGACGCTTGGGCATCCAAGAAGTAGCAAATCTCTCCTCTATTTACTTTATCTCATCACAAGGGAACCACAATCAACGGTGGTGATGAAGAACTAGGTCCTAGCCTAGGTCAAAGACAGCTGAGGCGTCTACTTAGCATTTAACGCAAAGGATAACAATTTGGGCGCGTGGTTTTCAGGCACGTGGAATAAGTTTAGGTGGCATAGTCTGACTGGAGAAGGTTCACGGTCGACGAAGGTACAACCTGTATGGAGGTATAGCGAATCTCGACGGGTCAAAAGGCAACATGGACTGAGCCGAGGTGGAAAAATCTGACTGGGAAAGGTCCGAGGTCGACGAAGGTACAAATATGTATGGAGGAGCATTAGATCGCGAAGGTACAAATATCTAATTGAGCATTGGATATCAAAGATGTCCCTGATCCCTGATGGAGAAGGCGTTATAAATATTGAGCTCCACTTCTGAAGAAGGAACATGCAATTACTGAGATACAGTGATCGACCATATGATGAGAGAAAATAAAAACTACCTTGTTCTTCTTCCACAACTTGTTGTTCTCATTCCATTTTATCTCTTCTGTGAGTTCTATCCAAGTACAGAGTTTAATAACGAGGAGAAAAAGAAAAGGAGGGACACAAATTACGAGGAGAAGCAACTTTTGGGAGAAGCAAAAACATTTGGCTGAGTAGAAGCTTTTGACTTTTCTTAAGTACTAGAAAAGTTACTTTTTGGAGTTATTCAAATACCTTTAGAAGTTCTTAAGTACTAGAGAATTGAATATCTTTTAGACTCACCAAAATCCTAATATAATCACTATTCATTACCTCCTAGACGTAGACGAAAGTCGAACCACGTAATCTCGTGTGTCTCTTGATAACTTAGTTGCATTTACTTTAGTATCTCATTTATTGTCTTTGCAATCATAATTTTGGGCACCTTTATTTACTCAGCAGTATCAGTTCAACTGAGGTATTATTACTTCGTAGTACATAATCCTCTGAGTTGTTTAAATTACATAGACTCACCGAAAAATAGCAGTCACAACATTTGTCATTGGACTAGACGGTCAACCATTATTTTACAGTATAACAAAATTTATCATGTTTAAGACCCCTTATTACCATATCAAAGAAACAAAAATGCCTCATCCCATATGCCCTTCTAGAGTTTAGGAACTATGCATACATACATGCTACTTGGTCGGTTCCAAATTTAATTGAAAACTTTACTGGATGGGAATCAGAAGCTTGGTGTTTAGCAGGGGATTTTAATGTTACAAGAAGAGCAATTGAGAGAATAAAACTGGAGGCAGAAGACTCTTTAATGAGTTTGTGGAGCAGCATGAGCTGATTGACTTGCCATTACATGGGGGTCTATGTACATGGACCAATATGGAGAAACAACCTCTTCTCTGCTGATTAGATTGAATATTGGTGTCTAACTTCATGGTTGGTAAATTTCCCCACTTAACACAGAATCTTCTCTCTAGATCATTATATGATCATAACCCTCTATTTCTTACAACATATGATGTTCTTAGGCAGAAACCATCTTGTAAATTTGAAGCTTGCTAAATAATAAAGAACTTTTACCTGATCTTCGTATTTGGTGGAACTCTATGCAATTCTCTGGCACACCAAAATATGTCATGACCAAGAAGCTTAAGAATCTTAAGTTCTCTTTTGAAAAGGTGGAGTAAAGAAGTTTATGGAGGCACTCAAACTCTAAAGCAAAAATTAAATGAGAAAATGGATGCATTGAATTTATTGGAGGAACAAGGTACCTTGTGAAAAAGCTTGTGATTGATGGAGTTGATAACTTCTGTCAACAAGATATTATGAAGGAATTTACTGATTACGTCACCAACCTATTCCAAGAACCACACCCCTTGAGACTACAGTTAGATGCTGATCATTTCACAATAAATTCATTTGAAGAGCAATAGTGGTTAGAAAGATCAATTGAAGAGGAGGATGTCATAAGCACTATTATGCACTACAAAAACAACAAATCCGATGGACCTAATGGATATCCAATAAAGTTCTTCAAAGCGGCATGTGAAATAATCAAAGTGGATATAATTACAACAATTTCTGAATTTTACACAGAGGAAAAGATGACTTAGAGAACAAATTGCTCCTTTATTTGGTTAATCCCAAAGAAGGAAGAATGTAATACACTAAAAGACTGGGGAAATAACAAACATATTAATCAAAATACAGTCGAGTATTCATACATATGCCTGCACAAGCTGATGCTGAGCGGACTTATCCAAGGAAGTCAAGATACGAGCTTGCTCATCCTCACCCAGTCGGGCATATCTATCCAAGCATAACATCGCCATCGCCTCGGATCCTTCACAAAAAATAGTGCGAGACGAACTAGAAGGAACTACTGGAGTAGAAGGAAAACTACCAGTAAAAGCACTTGGTACGCTAGTACCAACACCACCACCACTTGAAACACCGGTAGCAACAACACCACCGCTACCTCCTACCCGAGCACCTCCATCGGAGGGAACACCCTTATCAGCGAGATTACTCGCCTGGAGCATCCCACCTTCGATACGGTAGCAGTGCCATTGGGATCAGCAGGATCATGCAACAACGCTTGATCAAGATCATCAAAAAATTTGTCACCAAGATCCATAATCTCATTCTCACCAAAAATAACATCAATATCAACATCCAAAGCATGCTCCGCAAACTCCACATGAGCAGTAGATGGACCAGAACCATTAGCAACTCTCATTCTCTGTTAACAAATGGCTTCAAATGCTTAGGCATAAAACAGGGGCAAGGTATATATACGTTAAAACATTAAGACAATATTTTCTACCTTAAAATCCTCAACATAGTGGGTGGACTGCGATGGACGCCTACGAGAAGTAACCCATCTAAGCTCCCACGGCCTATAAGGCGGCAGATAATTATGCATCTCAAAAAGATCCAAAAGAATGTTGCCAAGATCATCCCATCCATAAACATAAGGACCTACAACACAAAGAGGAACAAAAAACCACTTTGGGTCATGCGTTTTGCGAAGAGTAATGTTGCTGGCATTGGGAGGATCCAAATCGGACATGAGCAAGGGACCCTTGAGAGCTCGCCGAGACCTTGAAATCTCTACCCCGAAGCCATCAAACTTCTCGGACTGCTGACACCAGTAGTTCTCCACGAAATTGTCGGGAGTATACAAATTTCTCTGAGAAGGAACGAACTCGTTCAGCTCGTGCTCAGTAACTCTACCTTCACATCGCCGAGTACACTAGTAAAAAACCAATGAAAACATCAAAGAAGACAGGAAGACAACAATGGTGATCCCGAAGGAACTATGCAGTTAATGAACAACGACGAGAACCAATGATTAAAATAACCTTAAAAAGAAAAAAAAAGGAGAAAAAGCCCTTACCGTCTTGAAGTTCGAGACGGAGAATTCCTCCCAGACATGATGGATTTCTTTATAACAGACAAGGAGTTAAGAAGGAACAGCAAAAGACAGAGAAGAAAGAGAACAAAAGTTATGAACTCTGTGAAAAGGGGAGAAGAAAATAAAAACATGTTTTTTGTATCCTAGGAAGATTATATAGGAGATATAACTTCTTGGACAGCAAACCGACGTCCCCAGTTAACAGGTAAAAAACTCATTAAAGGCGATGATGTGGCGAAAAAGACGGGGCGGTTACGAGGTTTTCTTCCCATCGTGCCCTTGGCAAAAATAAAAGGAGCAAATTGTGTGGGTAAAATACCCGATCACCACGTGTCAACATCTCACGAGATAGTTTTATGATAAGACGATGAAATGGAAGTATCGAATCATACTCTAAAAAAGTGATTTCGTCTGAATCGAGACGTCTGCTACAACGTTACATGAATGACGCGTGTGGGGATTAGTCTAAATCAACTCAGACGGTCAAGTCTAAAAAGAAGAAGTGCATTTAATGAAGGACCAGAAGAGGTGTGGGCTAATGTATATCACATCAGAAGACTCGGCAATCCATACTATAGCCCGAGGATGGTGCAATGCGATGCCCTTCAAGAAGGAGTAGTACGATAATGCATAAAGCGAGACAATTCTGAAGGAGAACCGAGCAAGACATCACGAGGGATAGTATAAAGTTCGTCCAAAGCACTAAGAAGATATACGATAGATCCATCAGCTCGGGGAGATCAGGCCATATCTTCACGAGTCTAATTTACCTATAAATACCAGTCCATGTAGAAGGACATGGGCATGTAATATTAGATGGTCTTTCTACAGAGAATTCCAGAGAGAGATTTAGAGAAAGAGAGAGTGAGAAATCTAAGTGATATTTGTAACTCTTTCAAGGGTAAGACCTTAATCGATAAAGAAAATAACTTCTTTCCCGTAGATCTAGGTTTTAATGGCCGAACCACGTTATATGCTTGTGTCGATCTTTACTTTCATGTTCTCTACATCTTGTTTATCTTTCAATCTTGAATGTTAGTAGTTTTATAGCCTTTAGATCTACTTAGGTGTAGCCATCAGAAAATATGCAGTTACAAAAAGGATCGTAAATGTAGAAAAATCCTACCAGTCTTATATTTGCAAATATTATGGGTCATGACACAAAAAGCTGGCAAGGATTCTAAAGTGATAACATATGAGATTAAGAGCACAATATGTATATGGGTTTCATCCTCAAATTGGTAGATACGTTCAGTTCGATCAACTGATGACTCATTAAAAGGTTATTTTGGAAGGAAGGTGTCACTAAATTGTAATAATCTTTTTGTTTGAAAAAAAAAACCTATAAAAATAAAATCATTCAACATGATATCCCAAAAATCTAAAAAATTTACATAGTATAAAATTAATTTTTTTTATAACAATTATATTTAATAGATATAAAAGCGGTAAATTTAGGTGTATTTTTCAATTAGGATACGGTGTCATTGACATTTTAAGTCAAAATACTGTCGGTCGATTCCATATATTCTCGTACTTTTATTTTTTCCAGCTTATGGATATATTCTACATTACCTGTCACTTATACAATAACAAATATTTTAACAGCAAAACAAAAGAATAGTAAGTTGCAAACAACTCATGATAAAAGTCTCGCACATATATGATCCTGAATGTCCAACAAGAGTTGTCAATTAACGGGGACAAAAACAACAGACGTTTGAAGTAAAGATTTTAGGTATATCCTATGATGTCAAAATGGTTATTTGCAAACACTCCAAATGACAAATGACAAAAACTACGCACATAAAATCCCCAATTTCCAACGAGAGTATTTTCCAAGAATGAAATTCCAGTTACGTTACCAAGCATTATGATAGACAATTTCGTTTAGGGATAGCTTATTTATAAGGATAACCAAATATTATGGGAACTTCGCTTCGTTTTGATGTGACGGATTCCATCCGCTTAGCTAAAGAGTGGATCACAACTTATCTCCGTTGATGGAAATACCAATAACTAAAAATCCTCATTTCAATACCAATAACTAAAACAAACCCAACATCATTAATCTTAGTTGAACTCAAATCGATGTCACAATCAATTATAATTAAGATTGATGACAACATCTATAAGCTTAGGAAAGAAAATTCAATATTCATAGTCCAATCCTTGTTAGAAGTTTATTTAATAGTTGTTAATTAATGAAAGATTTTTTAAAACAAAGAAATAAGTTGGAAACAGAGTAAATAAGTTGAATTTATTAATGCCACCCTAAAATCCCTCCAACTATTTTCAGACCAAGAAATATCCAAAGCAAGAAAATTAATCACATTTCCATGATCAAAATCAATGAAAAAGCTGAGATGAATAAGGAGTTTTTCACTTAAAAGAACTTGGAAAAAACAGAGAAAGAAGAAGAATTAGAAGTTAGAATGGAGAAATGGAAGAAAACTAAAAATCGGGTTTTTTTTTTTTAATTCTTTTTGATGAACGATGAAGTTTTTTTCTTTCTTTTCTTTAAGCAACAAACATAAAAATTACATGTGACAGCCCATGGTCCTTAATTACCTAGAGAGGGCAGGAGCTAAATAAAGAGTACAGACCGGTCCATATGGAAGCAGCCGACTCCTTTATTTAGTTCGGTTTGATATTAGGAAATTAGAACTTGCTTTTAAGGTTTCTTAAGACTGTATATAAACCTGCTGGAGAACTATCTTTTTTATTCAATCAACATAAGTATGCGTGGTATATCCCCAATCAATCGATCAATTTCTTTGCTTTGCTTTCAAAAAAAGAAAAAAATCGACCAATTTCTCTATCGATAGAGATGATTATGCAAAGAGCAGGTTCAGCAGCCCAGACACGTCGTTCTTGGCCTAAGTTTGGTGATGCTGTTAACGAAGTTGTTGGTGCTAGAGTTACCGAGGTTTCTCCTGCAGCGATCCTTCTTGAAAGGCCTCGACCTCCTGGTTTGTTTTCCTCTTCCTCCTCTCTCCTTCTTTTCTATTTTAATATTTACATGAAAATCCCTTTACTGCAGTTTGATTATCTAATTTGGTTTCCATCGTAGGTTGTAATATTTATGGTTAGTTGTTAACATTTGAAAAATCCTAATATTTATGGCCTTGTTGGGTTTAACCTTTGTGAACCTAGATAATGGTATGACTAGCTAGTTTAAAATCTTGATATGCCATGATGAGTTAAATTTGTTTTCCAGTCTTCTCAATGTTATTTTATATTTCTTCTACTCCCTCCGTTACTTTTTAATAGGCTGGTTTATATAAATAAATGTTACAAAAAATAGGCTGGTTTCCTAATTGGGAAAGTCAAATGTTACTTTAGTTTTTAGGGACAACTTTTCTCTTAACTTCTTTTGATGACAAGTGTCATGTGGACCATTTCACTTTACTTCTTTTGCTGACAAGTGTTATGGGAACCATTTCAATTCACTTCTTTTATTGACAAGTGTAATGAGGACCACTTTCAATGATTAGTTTTCTTAATTTCCTTAATTTTCTCAAAAAACCAAACCAGCCTATTAAAAAGTAACGGAGGGAGTATTTTGTATTTATTTCTTCCCAATCTTGTATCAGTTTCTTTATCTATTCCACAAAAGATTTTTTCTTGTCACATAAATGAAATCATAGTTACTAATATGGTTAAGCACTGCACAGGTGATACCAAGGTTCCTGGAGGTCTCTTGTCAAATTTCAGAGGTGATATGCTGTGTTGGACCTGCGGTAAGAAGGGTGATCACTTGACACCCAATTGTCGTTCTGAGGGATATTCTTTGTCCCACCTCCGAGAGGTACAAGGATCCTGCTATCCCACCTGAGAGTTACAAGGATCCTGCTGTCCCACCTGAGAGTTCCAGTTTGTACGATTATGCCAATCTCATCCTTAAGAATCGAATGGTGACTCCTAGGGAAAATTAGAATTAAAGAAGAACCTGTTATATGTTATTGAAGTAAAATCTCCCCTCCTTTAAAATGCTAAGTCATATGAGCTCCCACGTCGCACGGTGAGTGTGACACCCCCCCTCAAATTAAATTAGATAAAAGCTTTCACATAGAGCAATTCTGGAGAGGACAAGTGGCGGAACACTATTGGTTGAGACATTAAAAACTGGATTACACTATGTTTTTAAATTTAAGTTTTGACACTGTTAGCAAAAACGTGGGTATACTATATATGATTTTGTGCCTAAATAATTTATTACACTTTGTTAACACCAAATCTTAACTTACATTAATTGACATGTTGTGTGGCCCGGTACCTACGTCAAAAATCAAAAGCTAGACCTAACTGAGACATCGATGTATCGAATAGAGTTTTATTCTCCTCTTCTTCTTCTTCTTCTCTTTCTTCTCTTCTTCATGTCTTTTTCCCTGTCGAATTCAATTCCAATGAATCGAGCTTCTTTTTGTGAGTAATTCATGTAAATATTGAGATCTAGATAAATCGAAGAAGAGGGTGAAGGATCTGGAAGCTAATTGAGGTTTGAAAGAAGAAGAAATAAAAATTAGGGTTTCTGCTAGAATTGAATAAGTTGTATATTTGGAAGAGGGTTCGATTTAGAATATCCAAGATGGAGATTAGAGATGGGTATTGTGTGTTGAGATTAAGGGAGGAGATTTAGCTGAGATTCTCTACTCACATGGAAGAATCAGTGAATTAGGGTTTTATGAGAACCAGTTATGGTGAAGGAATTGAGTTTGAGTCCAAGAGAAAAGTTACTAATAATGATGATGAGTCGATGGTGGTGTTTATTGAAGAACGGGAAAACAATAAAGAGATAAGAGTTAGGTTTTGTTTTGAGATGAAGGAATCAAGAAGAGAAATTGAGTTGTTGATGAAAGAGATAAGAGTTAGGGTTTTATTTTTTCTGTTTGCAGTGCAAGTAGGGGTTTTCATCACTAATACTTGGATCAGGAAAGGAAATTATGGTGGATCCGAACCTTCTAATGTATCCTGAACCATCTAAGGAAGTATTACAGGGGATGGATCAGCTTAGGTTGAGTTGCAGATTTGCAGTTGACAGTGTTCATGAACTAATTGAGTTGAACTTGGTTGTAATGTTGCAATGACAATGTTTTTTAGAGGAATCTTGCAACTGTGGATCAAGGTAAGCTGAGTTTGTAAGTATGAAATATATTGGATTGATATTTTGATTAAACATATAGGATTGATATTTTTATACAGTATTTATTTTTGCAGTGGATTGAATGCAAGTCGCACATTGTATTATTTGATCCAGCTTTCCAGTAGCATCGCTAACAAGGTGATGAATATTTGGGCAGTAAGTTGCATAAGTTCGATGTTTACTTGAATAATGACTATTAGCATTTCTTTGTATCGTTTAATTGTTTGGATGCGAGTGTTTAATGATTACTGTTTACTGCTAGACAACTTGGACATTTAGTCTTTGGACAAGATAGATGGATTACATTTTGACACAATATGCCTTAATTTGGTTAGACAATACTTTTTCTGATTTCGGTTTCGCTTCGAGAGTGGAAAAGCCATGGTGGTTGATATTGACAAATATAAGACATGAGTTCTATTTAGTTGGTTGTATGACTCATTTTTAGATATATACAGACAGAGTGTTATGATAGTTATGAAAATAGTTTCTAAAAATCAGCAGCAACATGTAATCTGGTGGTGAATAGATGTTTTATGCGAGTCTGGTGCAGGGTGACTTGAAATCCGAGGTAATGCGCAACTACACATACATGTATGGCTACATCTCTTACAGTATGTAGTTGTAGCGTGGTATATATTAAATTGGAGAAATCTAATCTTGGTTAGCATATACTAGGTGGTTCATAATTCGTTGCCATTTCTATTTGTCGACTTGTTGCCGCAAAGATGGCATTTTGTTAATATAGTGAATTAAGATGATAGCCCTGCTCAAAAGGCATACCCAATTTCCTTTCTTCTTCGGATATACTTTGTATTAGAACGATGGATTTTTAGTTCATGTGGTTATTATCCGAATCCCATGTCTCTTCTCTTTAGATTTTACTTTTTGCATAGAGATGGTTGTGAACTGTCAACTGGAGACTTATAAATGACAGGCATGTCCCTGCAACAGTAAAATAAACTAATGGATAAGCTCTCCCTCCACGTAGTTAGTTTCTTGAGTAATCAATCTTTTATGGTTATCTGCAACATTTCCTGCTAAGCCAATACACAATGTTATAGTTCATTTAGCTCTTCCACTCTAAGCAAGGCAACTGTTCAATTCCTCCGTTGTTATTCCTGAAAGCATGTTTAGCAAGGGAAAAAAATATATGGTGCCATTTTATTACCTGAATTTGAATTATTTAACCTTTTTTTTTGTTTGTCACTTATAAAATATATTTGATTTATTCCTTCACAGTTCCGATGACCCCAAGAGCGTATAATACTCAGCTTCCCATCATTGAATGTGTGGGGAAGAATTGACAAGAAAAATCGAGGTTACACATAAGGAAGGGAAGGCGCGGATGAAAAAGATTATGTCTCTTCAAGGCATGGGCATTGAAGATATAAGAAAGAAGCAGAAGGCAGATGTTGGTATGGATGAAGGAGAGCTTAGTCAATCTTCTCAATCAAGTGCGGGTGCTGAAAGCATGATTAGTGAGGGTGAAATCAAGGAACAAAAACTACCGAGAAATAAGTTGCCGCCGCGCGGTGCGTTTATTAGAAATGATAAAAGAAGGTGCTCTTGGATATCTAGAACCATATGATAATCGAGATTGTCGGATTTCGCAAAAGGTTGGGATTCAAGGTGTGCTCTTGGAAAACAACCACTTCTATCTGGATAAACTTCAAGTGCAAATACTTCGTTCGATTATTTTTTAAGAAATATTTCATTATTTATAATGGCTCTGCAAGCAAAGTTGAGTTATATAAAAAAATGTTCCATTCAGAAAGATGAATGATCTATAAATATTCAAACACAGTTTTGTTAATTAACTCGCCCCCTCTTTTCAAGCGAGTCCAACTTTTCAAGCCATTGTTTATATGGTGCGATCAACTATATACACCATAACACTGTATAACCATGGCAAGGATATTACGGTATGAAAACCTTCTTATCACTCAAGAAGAACGTTAGTGCAATTTATAACTTATATCTGGGATGATGAGATGATGCCTACTTCTGTAACTGCAATTGGTCATTTGGTTGCGTATTTAGATGAACAAAAGCGAACTTGGAAAATAAAAAAGAGATTGGAAGCAGAAAAGAACAGGGAATCCAGTGGTTAGACTTTAGTCTTAAAGGAGAGACCAGTCTCTATAATTTCTACAAATAATAATAATTGAATTAAGGTAAGATGCGCAATACGAACATTGGCCTAATAAATGTTTTCCGACGACGTTTCTAATAAATGTTTTCCGATGACGCAAATTTATGGGCCAATCCGCGACACAAGGATACAAGAATATAAACAGATGAATTGGGAACAAAAGGTGTTGTTGTTGCTGGCAAGAATGACAAGATCAAGGTGCTATTTGACGGTTTATTTTACACAAATTTAACCACATCAAATCAAAAGAAGCATACATCGGGAGGCGGAGAGGGCAAAGCGGACTCACACCAAAATAAAAAATGCATCACAAGGGGGGAGGCGAAGCCCCGCGACACCAAATCAAAAATGTACCGGGGCGAGGCGAAGCCGAGCCATACCAAATGAAAAATGCATCGGGAAGGGGCGTGAAGAAGCCCTGCGACACCAAATTAAAAATGCACGACGGCGTGAGGCGTGGATGGTTTTCAAAATGATAGCACGGGCACAAAATCTAGTCAAAAATTTAAATTTCCAAATGATTATGTTCGTTCGAACTCGAAGTGAAATGGGACCTGGTCGGAAGCCAATCAGTGTTATAAGAACCTTAGCCGTCTAAAGTCATACATATTTTACAGCCGTTGGATGTATGAGTGAACCCTAAACTAGATCTTGAAGCCTTTATAAGCACTACTTTTCTTTTCTTCTTTTTTTTTTGCTCGATAAAGAAAATTATATTAAGAAAGTGGGCAAATTACAAAGCTGCAACGCAGAGAGCCACCAAACAGGAAAAAAGAGAGAAAGAAATCCAAAAACAAAGAGAACTGACTAAGGAGGATCAAAAAATAAAGCCCTCCAGTTGGATATTACATCATTGAGACGATAACCAGCCATGGAAGGAATAGTAATAGCCCAGTGAAAAGCACTAATTTTAGACTCAACAATGGTAGCCTCTACTTTTCTTTTCTTCGTCCATTTTATTTGCGCATCCAAAGCAAACCCTAACCCATGAGCGCCAACAACAGCACCTTCTTCTCCATCTATGATCGTCAATAAAATACATAGCAGCAGCAGCAACATAACCATGGCAGATGGTTCAATTGAGCATCATCATCAACAACAAAAACTTCTTTGCACTATGACTTTTCCTCTCAATAATCTGAAATATTTCTGCAGTAATCTATGTAAGATGAAAACCTCTCGTGGAGTAATAGGAACCTGACAATCAGCAACAACAATAGTAACCCAATCAGCAACCAACCATATGGTCTAACAGTGAGAATGTTGCTAAATCTATGTAAGGTTTAGCAACCATATGGTTGGTTGACAATCCTACAAAAAAATACTCAACAAAGTAGATTTAGCAACCTTTACAGTGAGAATGTTGCCATGTTTTTTTTTTTTCTTCCCGGTGAACTATGGTCTATGTAGAAATTTAAATGAAGTTTAAACGTTAATAATTTGAACTTTGATGTTAACCTTTAATAAGTTTTAGCATCAGTGGCAAGTAAAGACCTAATCTTTTTGACATGACATTATTTTTGTGGGTGTGACAAATTGATCTAGAAGGAGGGATTTGTGCTAAGTATGTGCTAAGTATGGTTTAAAAGAGATGCAACACTTATCCGTCATGGCTGTCCCATTTTTTTTTTTTAATTCAGATATTTCCACTTATTTATTAGTACTACTCACCCCTTGTTGAGATTATTAGTCCCACATTGTTTGGGCAATCTAAGATCCTGCGGTTTATAATCCTTGGGGCTAGGCCTGTCAATGGAAGAATATCCGTCAGATAATCCGATATCCGACAGGTTAAGCATTACCGGATATTCGATATCCGATAATATCCTATAGGATATCAAAATCAGATATCGATTCCGATAGGCTCAGCTGTCGGATATCCGATAAATATCCGATAATATCCGGTTATACCAAAAAAACTTAAAAACCCTTGTAAAATATTTTCATAATTGGCACTTATCGGATATTTATCTGACAATATTCGACAATATCCGATAATATCCGATACTACACTCGAAATTAGAATAAATTACAAATAAGTTCCTATACTATCGGATATCGGATATTAACATTTCGGATGGGGTCTAATCTGTTTCCGATATGTTAAGGAAGAAATATCCGATAAAATATCCGATTCGATATCCGATACAACGGATAAAATCCTATAGGATCTTGAATAATCGGAAACGGATTCTGGATATCGGACAAATATTGACAGGCCTACTTGGGGCCTCTCCACTCATTGCCAATTGGTTTTAAGTTGGATGCCCATATTCTAACATGGTATCAGAGCACACTATTTGTGTCGAGTCATTTGACCGCACTTTTACTCCGCGTCACACGATTTAATTGTCCACGTGTTAGACCCAACGAGGCTACACGTGAAGGGCGTGTTGAGATTATTAATCCCACATTGTTTGGGCAATCTAAGATCATGCGGTTTATAATCCTTAGGGCCTGTCCACTCATTGCCAATTGGTATTGAGTTGGATGACCGTATTCTAACACCCCTCATCACCGTACTATTGACGAGGAGCTGTAATGTACCTTTACTGATACTATCTTTCCATTTTCTTAACCAACGGTTAAAGCCTATAAGAAGTAGTAGTACTGTAGTTAGGGAATTTACTACCACCTTAACATGGGGCAAAAATTTGATTTATTCAAATAAGGTCAAAGCAACAACAAGGAAAAACAGAACTCCAATCTTAAAACTCCAAAGGAAATCAGAACTCAATTCAAACAAAAATAAATAAATATTCATTAAACAAAAATAAATAAATATGAATAGCCGAAATTTGTTCACCCGTAACATTACTGAAATTTTCTCGTCGTCCAATCTTAAAACTCCATCCGGATAACAGGGACCGTCATATCGGATCAACCGGACGTTCTATGATTTTTTGATCAATCAAAGTGCATGTCTTTTTCTATAACACAAGAATTTTTTGATCTCAAAGTCAAAGTGCATGTCTTTTTATAACACAAGAATGTTAGGTCTAATGTCTTTTTATAACACAAGAATGTTAGGTCTAACGGTGAATATAGATGGTAGTAGCTTTATGGGACTATTTATTTCGGTTTTCTTGAGCTTGTTATTTGTTATCTTAGATTGTCGAATTCGCCTTCGGCTTTCTCTTCTTTTTTGTTTCCATTTGTATTCATTGGGCAGAGGTACCCCTCTTAAGTAATTTTTCTTTTCAATGAATTTCCTCTTTGATTGATAAAAAAATAAAATAAAGCAAGCAACTCAAAACCGCATTTGAAAGAAAAAATAAATTTTAAATCAAGGGAGTAGGTGCACATACTCTGGTAGGCCTTGTTATCTTAGTAACTTGTGGTGTGTATTCCAAGATGGGTCATTTATCACAATGATCCATCACTTCGACTCAAAATACAAAAGCATCATGTTGCTAAACCGCTTACTAAGAGATGTGATATTTGCTCATGTTTCTTACTTGAGAAAGCATCATGATGCAGATGCTTACCTAAAATAACCTTTAGAATGTTTATTCGAGCTAATATTGACCGTTAGTTTTAATTGTACGATTGCCACTGTCAGGCAATCAGTGTAACGGGAACAATAACGACACATTTGTAGCGTTTTTTAGACGGTACAAAGAAATATATTGAAACGGGAACTGAACGTTACAAAGAAATATATTTTGGATGTGTTATTTGCAACAAACCTTCCATGGCCTTAAATATATACTGACACATAATGGGTGGGTTGACCCAACTGATCGTTGTTCAACAAGTGGGTAATATATCATTTTAGTCCTAATATTATTTCTTGGAGCGCTAGAAAGCAAAATATTGTTTCTAAATCTAGTATTTAATCTGGGTTTGGCCACTGCTACTCCTAAATGTGAAGTGAATCTCTTGTGCGTGAGCTACGAGCTCCTGTTCGCACTCCTCATGTCCTATGGCGTGACAACTATCAAGATACAGTACAAATCATATATCTTCTGTGGATGCACAAAAGCATACCGAGATTGATTGTAATTTCGTTTGAAAATGTGTCCAACAAGGCTTCCTCTAAGGATTAACATGCATGCTGATATTTTCAGTAAGCTCTCTCTAAAGATTGGTTTTCTTTCACTTAGTTCCATGCTGACTGTTTGTAATCACCTGCGTGGAACACACGGACTGTTAAACCGTGTCAAACATCACCACTTGTACTGTCTGTAAACACCAAGGTTATAGATAGTAGAAATTGACGTTTAGTCCCAAAGTTACTGGGCTTGGGACGCTTTAGTCCACTCATCTCAGGCCTAGTACTCTTTAGTCCAAAAAAGCCCCGCCTCCAACAGTTTAGTCCAAATATGGACGGGTTAGTCCAAAAGTGGTTCACGATCCCGATTTTGTGTATTGCCAATATCCCGTAACTACCCTTGAACCGATTCCAGATATATAATCAGGATTTGAAATCGAAAATTTCATATCTCAAACATGAACTCAAGACAGGGAGCCGGTGAGAGAAGTATTGAGGAGGCGATTTAACAGTTTCAAAGAGAATTTGTTGTAATTCATCGTTTCGTCAACATAATTCAACTTCAGATTACCGATGAAGTATTTTGAAATTGATTATTTTTGATCTCAGATTTGAATTCACGACAGATTCAGAGATAGATCGATCCACATATAGATTTCAGAGGTGATTTAACAGATTTATAGAGGTTAGGTTGGATTTGATCGTTTCTGATATTTAACAAAATTCAACCTCAGGTTAGTTCTCTTTTTGCTTCATCGTTGAATTTCGTTTCTGATATTTAGTTTTTTTTTTATTTTATCAGTTGATGATATGAATTCGATCAGTTACATCTTATTGTTGGACTGTTCTTGATTTGATTTTTGTTATATTTTAGCTTTTGATTTTCGTTGAATGATTTTGATTACTTTTGATTTTGGTGTTATGTTGCATGATATGAAATCGAACTGATATTAAATCGTAGGCTTCTGGTTTATTCAATTATGTGTTCTACTAATATTCTAAAGCTTATATTTTTGATTAATCGATGGAGTATCTTTGATTTTAGGTTTACTGAAATTTGATTTTTGGCTTCAATTAAATGTGTACTTTCCTGTACACTGTTCAAGTTTTAGGTTGTGCAAATCTGAAACTATTATCATTTCTTTTGTAATATGTAGGGGTATCAAACAGGTCTGAGAAGTTTATTAATGTTGTTTTGAATCATGGTGAGCATTCTGCTGTTTTTCGTGTTAATACTAAAATAACCGTAGAATAATTGAAGCATTTTGCATGCAAGCATCGGAGGTCTTTGTCTCCTGGGAGTATATGTTTCAGCTATATGGATAATGCTCAAGTAGTTTTTGTGCAAGGTGATATACAACTGCAAAGCTTAATTGGTTTCATGATTCTTATTGATAATGAAGATGTCTTACGAGGGAGGACATCTATTCATTTGTTGAGCCATACTTCACCACTGAATGGTATAACAGGACATACCAGGAGATCATATTGCCAATCCCCAATTATGACAAGCCGCAGTCTTATGATCCTAGTGATAGGATTATTGCTCCTATTCCTGTTCCTCCACATGGTAGATGAAAAGCACGGCGTTTCAAGAATGCTTGGGAGAAGAAAAATAGGCCTACGATGTGCACAAAGTGCTTCACCCTTGGTCACCACAACAGAGCTACCTGCCCCATGCTTTGATGTTTTTACTATGTTTGATTTGTTCAAAAGATTCTATGTTTTTGATTTTTACTTTTGGTAATGTCTTTTCATTTTTCTAGGCGTGGATAATTAGTTTCAGGAGCTGTGTACCATTATGTACACCTTCCTGTGCACTTTTCTTACCTTTCTTTTTACATGTGTACCATTATGTACACCTTGCTGTACAATGGATGCTACTAGTTTATTTTGTTTAGTAATATTCTATCTTTTTTAGTTTTAATGTAATCAGGTTTTATTTTTGTTGTTCAATGATTGATACTAGGTTATTACTTTTTCTATTCTATGTTTCTGTTAGTTCATGTGTACCATTGTGTACACCTTCCTAATCAATGATTGTTGTCAGATTTTCTACTCTGTCAGAAACTGTGCACAATCATGTACACCTTAATATTTCTTAACCTGTAATACACACCTTAGTACTGACACAAGTCTATTTTCAAAATATCAATATTGAAACCAATAAAAAGATTAATTCAAGGTCTTTTATAATAGTGAAATATTGATAAGTCTTAAACTGAAAGTTGAAAACTGAAATTTAAAATGTTGTCTGAAGATTAAAAATGTATTGAAGAAATTCAAAAAGTGATCTTGTATGAAGATTAAAAACTCTTCTTCCTCTTCAATGGCTGTTTTCCTATATTCTTGCGCCACTCCTTATGCTCCTTATCCTTTGCTATATCCCACACCTTTTCATAATTTCCAACTTTTTTCAGCATCTTGGCCACCAATTTTAATCTCATTTGCTGACAAATGTCTTTGGCCCTCTGCCGATCTCTTTCCATCCGTTTAGTTATCTTCATACTTTGTTTCATAAAGTAAAAAGTGTATATTATGCAGTCTGGGTTGATTCCTTGTGAAGGGAATGGCATGTTATACTTGACATAATACTGCAATTACGTTGGAAAACAAAATGAATTAGGTTCACCTTAATCAGACTACTAACAAGCATGTACACTACTACAAAAAACTAACAAATCAAACATTGTAGGCCTGAAAACAGACCGTATATCCATGTATGATGTAGGTGTACATCTATGTACACACCTAAATAAATATAAAAATCAACAATTAACAGACCATGTGTCAATCATAGATGCATATTGGTGTACATCTACGTACATAGCTAAATAAATCTAACAATCAACACTTAACAGACCATGTGTCAATCATATATGCATATTGGTGTACATCTATGTACACAGCTAAATAAATCTAAAAACACATAGAACACGACATGTCAATTAGGTGTACAACTATGTACACAATATTAAAGTAGCTATATATATATATATATATATGACAAATTATTTTGAGAAACTTACGCATGCAGTAGCACTCATAATTTCACATCTCAGGTACAAAAATAGACAAATGGGAATAAGAAAAGATAAGCATAACACATACTACTCATACAAAAATGCTGGTGTACAAACCAGTACACTGATATATCACTACAAGCAAAAATGTAACAAGAGCAACAATAATTCCCATACAACATGCCATATATCACTATACCACCATGATGTTTGTAAAAAACTGTACACTCCTACGAAACATCTTTAAAACACACACAACATGCCATGAATCACTGCAATAGAATGCTTGTGTACAAATCTGTACACACAAACGAAATGAAACAACTCCATAACATATATAACATGCTATGAATCACATATAACATGCCATTAACCATTAAACCACTCAGAAACTCACATAACATGACATGTTGGTTTACAATCTGTACACACCAGCAACAATTCCCATAAAAATTGCTCAAAATTAGACATAAATGGACATGAATCACTGCAACAGCATGTTGGTGTACTAGTATTTACACACCAGCAACAATTCCCATGAAAATTGCTCAAAAACAGACATAACTGGACATGAATCACTGCAACAACATAGTGGTGTACTAGTATGTACACACCAGCAACAAAACTCATGAAAATTGCTCAAAAACAGACATAACTGGACATGAATCACTGCAACAGCATAGTGGTGTACTAGTATTTACACACCAGCAACAATTCCCATGAAAATTGCTCAAAAACAGACATAACTGGACATGAACCACTGCAAAAGCATAGTGGTGTACAGATCTGTACACATATACAGGAAATCTCATAAAAATTGCTCAAAAACAGATAGAACTGGACTTGAATTGTTACCTTTTTTTTTTTTTATTTAACAGATGTTGAAGACTTTGAAGTATTTGAAGGCTTTGAAGGATTTGAAGTCTTTGATTTCTTCTTAGGTGGTGATGTGTTTGAAGTTTCTGGTACTGAAATAGATGTTGAATCTTGTAACGCTCTCTTCGATCTCGTCCTTGGTACTGGAACTGATGGAGTTGGGGATGAAATTGATGTTGAATCTTTTAATGCTGACTTTGATCTCGTTCTTGTTGATGTTGATTTTTGAATTTCTTCTACCGCAACTGATGGATTTTCTTCTGCAGTTGATGTTGAATCTTCCACTGTTGGTGTTGTTTTTGTCTTTGAAACTACTTTTTTTCCTTTCAACATGTTGTTACCGATCTCTGAACTTATCTAGGTGTTTTGATTAGGGTTTTGATTAAACGTTTCCAATGATTTGAAGAATTTTTCTAGGGTTTTCTGCAAAATTTCTTCAAGTTTTTCTTGGTTTTAGTCTGCAAAAGCAAAATGTGGAATTTAATGTTTTGTCCGTTACGCTGCAGTTTTTAATCAGTTTCTTTTTGAATTAAACGTGTCGCAACCACGTTCATTGTGTCAGTCACAAAACTAATTCAATTCGCTGCACGTGTGCTTTATTAAAAGCGTGGGAAGGATAGCAGCGTCATTACACAATTCTTGGATTAAACTGTACCTAGTCAACTAGGTCTGGACTATTGCGTATTATTTGAGCCGGTTTTGGACTAAACCGTTTTTTTACCTTATAAATACCCCCTCCATCAACACCTCTATTATCCTAAAACAACAGAACCCTCATCCTCCCTTACCTTTGCTAAGCCTTCT